>OW240919.1:89373563-89407286 GCA_933207985.1 Pelobates cultripes
CATTGCCCAGGCGGTGCGTCCATGAGGGCGGACTGCACCACCTGGGCGCAGCATGAGGAGAGGCTGACAGGAGGGAAAGCGCTCAGCGCTCCCTCCTGTCAGCTTCCTCCTTTGCTGTAGCGTGGCCGAGCCCGGCAGCATTGATAGTCCGATGGGTACAGAGAGCAGCTGTCTCCTGTACCCGGCCGGACTAACAGGAAGTGCACACTCAGATGCTCCCTGTACCCGCGGACTATACAGGGCTCGGCCACGCTACAGCAAAGGTAGTGGGGAGGGGGGTGAGAAAGGAGAGGGGGGGTGAGAAAAAAGGAGAGGGGTGAAAGAGGAGGGGGTGAAAGAGGAGAGAGGGGGGTGAAAAGGACAGGCAAGAGAGGGGTGAAAGAGGAGAAAAGGGGGGGTGAAAAGAGAGAGGGGGTGAAAGGAGCAGGCAAGTGAGAGAGGGGGTGAGAAAGAGGAGAAAGGGGGGGGTGAGAAAGGAGGAGGAGAAAGTGAGAGGGGGTGAGAAAGGAGGGAGGGTGAGAAAGAGGAGAAAGGGGGTGATAAAGGAGGGGGGAAGAGAAAGGAGGGGGGGAGAGAAAGGAGGGGGAGAGAAAGAGAAAGGAGGGGGAGAGAAAGAGAAAGGAGGGGGGGTGAGAGAGAAATTGGGAAGGAGGGAGAGATATTAGGAGGGGGGAGAGAAATTGAAATTAGGAGGGGGGGAGAGAAATTGAAATTAGGACGGGGGAAGAGATATTAGGAGGGGGGTGAGAAAGAGAAATTGGGAGGAGGAGAAGGAAATTGGAGCGGGAGGAGAGATTGACATTCATCACATACACACAATGCACCCCTTGCACACAGAAAAACACACAATGCATTACACACACAGACACACATACACAAGTAATGCAACCGTTACACACAATGCATCCCTTACACACACAGAAACACATAATGCATTCATTACACACACTCAATGCACCCCTTACACACATTCAATGCATCCCATACATACACAGAAACACACCTTGCAGCCCTTACACATACAAACACAATTTCACACAATGCATTCCTTACACACATATCAGGACATTCCCTACACACTCCACCCCCTGTGAACAAACTCATTGGTGGAACATGAAGGTGGACCCTGGGACCCAGACCTTGAGCTGTGTAAAGGACCCCAAAAAAATGGAGCTGCTTCCCGTTCTCCCAGAACATTGATTTTTGTGACCACAGTTACAAACCTACTCCAGAGAGCCTGTTCTGCACCACACCAGTGGAGCCAGACTGCAGCTAGAGCCCATCATCATCCTCATCTGGTTGTAAGTAGGCAATCTAGTATATTATTCGTGGCACTAAGCTCTAATTTACCTCACATTAAAGAAACACTATAGTCCCCAGAACTACTTCAGCTTAATGTAGTGGTTCTGGTGTCTATAGCCTGTCCTTGCAGGCCTTTTAATGTAAACACGGCGGCACTGCAGCACTGGCGTTAGTTAACATGGCAAATCATATGGGTGGGGCATTGTGATGTCACATGGAGGGGGGGCGGCAAACTTTACTTTTGCCTAGGGCAGCAAAAATCCTTGCACCGGCCCTGGCTGGAGGGGGCTGTGTGAGCTGTGGCCGCACAGTGTCCCATGGTAGTTAGGGTGCCGTGCGGCCAGTACAGCTCACACAAGCAAACAGCTGATAAACTGGCCGCACGGAGGAAATGTGTATGTGTGACTGTCTGCCTGTGACTGTATGTGACTGTCTGCCTGTAACTGAGTGTGTGACTGTCTGTCTGTAACTGAGTGTGACTGTCTGCCTGTAAAATGTGTGTGTGGGGTTGCAGGGATTTTGTAGAAGGGGGCGGGGTTTTTGTATTGGGACAGGAGTCTTTATAAGGGGGGATAAGCAGAGGATTTGTGTAAAGGGGTTGCGGGGCTTTGTAGACGGGGCAGTACAGGATTTGTAGAAGGGGCAGGACAGAGGTTTTGTAGGAGAGGCGGGGCAGGACAAGGGTTTTGTAGGAGGGGCTGACAGCGGTTTTGCAAAGTTTACAAATTGTAAAAAAAAGAAAGAAAACCTTTAAAAATTTTTACAGGTTTTTTTTGCACTAGGGGGTGAGGGGGGGGGTGCCAAGCACAGGATCCGCCCCGGGTGCCAAATGCTCTAGGTACACCCCTGGTAAGGGCTTTGTAGCATGGGCAGGAGCGGATCCAGAATCCAGTCTCGGGAGGGGCACATGGTTATTTATAGAAACAATCCAGGCACAATAACCACTACAGGTCACTGTAGTGGTTATGGTGCCAGGAGTGTCATGGCACCCTCCCAGAGTAAGTAGTCAAACCGTTTAAGAACAGTTTGATGAGTGGTGTAGTGTGTGAGAGGTGCAGTGTGTATGCTTGGGGCGGTGTGTATGTGTGTGTGTGAGGGGTGCAGTGTGTGTGAGGGGAGTAGTGTGTGTGGGGGGGTGTAGTGTGTGTGTGTGAGGGATGCAGTGATTATATGGAAGGGCAGTGTGTGTGAGTGAGGGGTGCAGTGAGTGTATGGGGGGCAGTGTGTGTGTGCATGTGTGTGTGTGTGAGGAGTGCAGTGAGTGTATGGGGCAGTATGTGTGTGGGGTGTGCAGCGAATGTATGGAGGGGCAGTGTGTGTGTGTTTGAGGGGTCAGTGAGTGTGTCTGTGTAGGGCAGTTTGTGTGTGAGGGGTGCTGTGAGGAGTGCTGTGTGAGTGGTTATTGTGTTTTGAGGGGCAGGTGGGAGCAAATTAAATGTATTAATTTTTTTAAATTAAAAAATGATTACATTTTATATCCCCCCTCCCTTCTTACCTTTGCTCAGGGAGGGGGGACATTTCTTAATCCCTGGTGGTCCGGTGGAGAATCCCTGGTAGTCAGGTAGGAGTGAACTCTATCCTGCAGATCCTGCGGCTAGAGTTCAGTCTCGCGAGATTCGGAGTGTTGCCGTTGTAACAGCGGCAACACTCCGACCTCGCGAGAGGAGACCCGGTGGAGCGGCAGGCTGAGCTCCCAGGTCCTCTCTTCCTCCCCTGCAGGCTGCCAGCAATGTGCCTGTGTGCCAGAGGGAAGATCTCTGATCTCCCCTCCAGTCAGTGAAGGAACATAGCAGGGCTGGAGCTTGGATGGCGCTGGCCCTGCAGGGGAGAGCCGGAGGCAAGGCAAGGGAGAGGGAGCACTGAGCATAGGGTAAGAATGTTTTATTTAATTCTGCTGTGAATGGGGGCCAATGATGGAACTAGCAGGGAGGCCCAGCAAATACAGAGGGGAGAAATGGGTAAGGTGGATTGCCTGGCAGAGGCATTTAGAACGGTCTGTAGCGAGAGAGACGGAAGAGGAAGGCCATCTGCAGTTAGTAGTTGATTGCAGTAGTCGAAATGAGAAATAATAAGGGGTCTTTCTTCAAGATCCCAATTCCACAATTACATGTAGGAAAAGAAAGACAACAAATACATGCAAAACTGTCATGTAACAGAAGTTTAATAATTATATGCTTTTTCCTACTTCTAGCCAGGGCCGGACTGGGAATGAAAACCAGCCCTGTAAATAGTTGCATACCAGCCCAACAGCATACAATTTAATACACTCGCCCTCTTCCCCCTAATATAATGCACTGCCCTCACCCCAATTTAATACACTGACCCCCCTCCCCACAATTTAATATACTGCCCCTCCTTGCTATTCAATACACTGTCCCCTTCCTCCCTATTTAATACACTGCCCCCTATCCCGACAATTTAATACACTGCTCTCCCCTTCCCTCCCCCAATTTAATACATTACCCCCTCCTCCCAATTTACTACACTGCCCACAACCTCCCCACACAATTTAATAAACTGCCCAACCCCACAATTTAATACACTGCCCCCCTCCTTACAG
The DNA here is from genome assembly GCA_933207985.1 of Pelobates cultripes. Classification (NCBI taxonomy): domain Eukaryota; kingdom Metazoa; phylum Chordata; class Amphibia; order Anura; family Pelobatidae; genus Pelobates; species Pelobates cultripes. Next base: position 89,377,426 of record OW240919.1, read on the forward strand.
CCTCCCCACAATTTAATACACTGCCAACTCACCACAATTTAATACTGCCTCCCTCCTCCCAATTTAATACTACCTCCCTCCCCACAATTTAATACTGCCCCCCCCACAATTCCACACACTGCCCCCCACAATTTAATACACTGCCCCCCCCCCTTCCCATAATGTAATACACTGCCTTCTATCTCCACAATTTAATATACTACAGCTCATCTTCCCCTACCTTAAGATGAACTGTCCACCAGTTCCAGCCCGGCCTGCACAATCTCTTCTCTGCTCAAGCAGGTACTGCAAGCAGGAGGAAAGGAGGAGTGAGTGGCTAGCCTGGTCTGCAGATAGCCAACCACTCTGCGCACTAAAGTGCTGCCGCGTTGCCGCCGGGTATGACATCATACGCTGTTCATATCTGGCGGCCGGCGTGGACAAATACTTTATGCTCTTGCGGCCATAGCTGGTCGCAAAAGCACGCGATTGGCCGTGGCCCAGTCCAGCCCTGCTTCTACCCTTACCGAATGTGCAGTGGGCTAAGGGTAAATTTTCTAAAATTACATGAGGCATTACAGTTCTCCATATTCACTTGTAGAAGCTTGAAGAAAAAAAAAAAATAGGAATAAAAGTATAATAAACTAGGTTGGAGATGCTAAGATTCTGACACTTGATACAACTGCATTTAACACCCCCACCCATTCCCATAAATAAAATGACCCTCTTGTGCATTGCTAAATAATTTAAAAAAACAAGTATATTAAATTATGTATCCATTCCTACATCTCCTACACATTTAAATATCTAGGTCAGTGTCTACCGTAAACTTTCTCCTAGGTTTTAACCATTTTGCTTCCATATGGATGGGCAAGAAGTGTATTGTATATGAGCCGACATTCGTCAGGATTGAACCTGTAAAAACAAAGCATCTTTCCATATGAGAGCAGATCAAGATTAGCATAAGTACTGATTGAGCAAATGCTCCAGGCCCATACCTTGCTGTCTCCTCAATGAATGGTAACGGTTTTGTGCTTGTGGGGGGTTGGGAGTAGATAAGAAAATGAGAAGCAAAGATTTATAGAATAGTTAGTAACAGCTATTATTGTTTATTTTCCTGGAGTGACGCATAAAGCAAACCTACAATAATGCTGTGCTTCTCTTCCTCTATATTTTCTGGTGTCCCTGTCCCTAAATTAAAGAAGAAAAATTATATATATACATATATATATATATGTGTGAATACCAGCATTCGTACCAGTATATATACGCGTACGAATGCTGGTATTTCAGATACCCATTCGTTTTTGTTTCCTCCCGAACTGCTAAAGGCTGAGTGATTATAGCTCGCAGTTCAGGTGTTGATTTGAACATTCTCCAGAAGAAAATGCGGTATCCAAGTAAATTCTCCAAGCAATCAGACGTATACCCAAACATCAGTCTAGACTAGATGAAGGGTACAACAGTAATGAATTTATTCAAGCCAACTGGCCGGTTTATATGCAAGTCCCCATGCAAGAGGTTTACCGTGACATATTCCAGGGGCATTCCTCACTGGACCTGAGAAGGGACTATGGCAAAGTACACACTGTAATTACATAGACTCTCAGGTCCAGGACACTCCCACACAAAATAGGATAATCTCTCCCCTGTGCCTGTGAGATAATTGAGTCAGGAACTGTACTAAACAATTATCTCCTGGCACAGAAAACATACATTTTAACAACACCCTGAAAGTACTCCCAAAACACATGGATCTGGGGGACCAACCAATCTGGGGGACCAACATATACAAAAATCACCCAGATCAGTTCAGGGGTTCGGGATTTCCATGGAAGTCATAATTTGACCGACCGCACACAAGACTCCTGCCCAAAAGAGTTCCATTAAATCAGGCTGTGCAGTCGGTCTCTTTCGGGAGTACAAAATACAATAAAAATACCACATTTAGCGGTTCGTGGTTTCCATGATGCCAGAGCAGAGGAGGGCTGGCAGCCTTAGGCATGGGGAGTAAATCCAGTCAAGTGTCCTATTGCACCAAGAGGAGAGTAAAAACACCTTACCCATGTGATTGAAAGGGGGGGGGGGAGCTAAACAGACACACTCACTGACAGGCACACACACATACACACACTGTTACACAGACAGAGATACTGACACACACACGCGCACACACACAGGCATAATGGCTGACACACACACAGACAAACTGGCACACAAACACAGACAAACTGGCACACACACAGAGACAAACTTGCACACACATAGACAGACAGTCCTCTGGCATTACGAAAAGCACAAACCGGAGAGACGCTGAAGAACCTAGCAGGAAATATCCAGCACGGATTTTATGCTACATCGGGTACTTTGCACATTTATATTGGACCAATGGCTCAGTGTCAACGTACACAGGATTAACTACAATATACTTGAACTCTTTTCTCATAAGGATGCAATGAACAGGAAAAGGAACATTCAGCAGCATTGAACTTGTAAGTTTGTTAAAACCTGGGTGAACTGTTCACCACAAACTTGCAAACTTCTGAATACATTTATATGAATGCTTGATAGATCGATGTTTTAGGGTTTTAATCAACTTATTTTAATAAAAGGTTATACAATTTAGTTGTCTCATTTCCATTTTGTTCTGTTTGGGTCAAATTCACTTAACTATTAACTTAAAGGACCACTATAGGCACCCAGACCACTTCAGCTCAATGAAGTGGTCTGGGTGCTAGGTCCATCTAGGGTTAACCCTGCAGCTGTAAACATAGAAGTTTCAGAGAAACTGCTATGTTTACATTAGGGTTAATCCAGCCTCTAGTGGCTGTCTCAGTGACAGCCGCTAGAAGCGCTTCCGCGCTTCTCACTGTGATTTTCACAGTGAGAATACGCTGCCATCCATAAGAAAGCATTCAGAAATGCTTTCCTATGGACTAACTGAATGCACACGCGGCTCATGCCGCACATGCGCATTCAGCAGATGACATTGGAAGAGGGAGGAGAGTCCCCAGTGCCGAGGGAGCTCGGTGCTGGAGAAAGGTAAGCGTTTAACCCCTTCCTCCCCCTAGAGCTCAGCGTGAGGGGGACCCTGAGGGTGGGGGGGACCCAAAGACCCTATAGAGCCAGGAAAACAAGTTTGTTTTCCTGGCACTATAGTGATCCTTTAAGGATATCTCCTACCAAGAGCAGCACCAGGATCATACAGATACATATGTATATCTAATTTTATATGTTTATTAGAAGTTATCTTCTAGTATGTACAATGTTTAAAATGTTACTATTGCATACATTTTTTCTGTTTTAATGACATCTAAAACATAATCTTGTTCTCATATATAGAATACAGCCAGTTCGCTTTTTACTAGACTATGGATATAGCGCGGTCCCCAAAAAACCCATAACAGTGTTTCTATTAAGGTTTTTATTTTCCCTACATGTTCCATGTTAATGTTCATCAATGTTATGGCTGGCATTCTATGATCACTAACTTTGTAATTAAAAACAATTAAGTGTATTGGACAGGTTTATTGTGCAAACCACCAAAGTGTGATAATTAATTGATATTGTGCATGCTCAGAGACATTATGCTATAGACATACAAAAATAAAAATCAAATCAAACAGTTTAAAAAAATCTAAAAAGATGTGTAAATTGTTTTCTAGGTTCTGTTAATTAGTGTTAGTTAGCTGTTTGTTGGAGGAAGGTCGATATTATGCAGAAAAGTGTAAATCTATCCAGAATATAGCAGTATACCATGTGATATCATTGTACATTTTCCCTGTCATCTCCCATTTACACGCTAATATTGCTGGAGGAAAGCATTAGACTAGTGAACAGAAAGCGGACAGATGGAATATGGCAAAGACTATAAGACCAATGTATAAAATGTAGATGTGCTGGAAACAATTGTATTTTATTGTGTGGGTATTAAATATATATATATATATACACACAAAACCTGGGGTTCCGTTCTCAATGTTTCTCCACTTACTTGCTCCTGGTGCAAATTCTCCGACCAAGCAATTCTTGGTATTGATCAAAAGTGACGCTGTTTATTTAAGCTGCCAGCATAATACCACACAAACAAAACAAAATCAAAGTTTCAGTCCTCACCAGGACTTTAATCAAAACCTGCTAAAATAGGTATTGTATAGGTATCTTTGTATTGTGCCATGTTCTGTGTATTGTATAGGTATTTCTGTTGTCCACCCAAATCTGTGTATTGTACAGGTATATTTGTATTGTGCCCAGCTCTGTGTATTATATCTCTAATTGTTCTCAGCTCTCTTTGTGGTATGGTTATCTCTGTATTGTACTCAGCTCCATATATTTTATAGATATTTATGTGTTGTGCCCAGCTTGTTTTATTGTATAAACATCTCTGTAGTATGCTCTCTGTATTGTATGAGTATCACTGTACTGTATAGGGAGGAGTAAAATTTTGGGGGAGGATTCTGGTGTCCCACCATCTTCAAACATTACCAGCCACCACAGGTTGAAATGAAGTTTAACCATACAAAGACTGATTCATTAATCAATACATTTAACTGTTATCTTGATAATATACCTTGTAATTTGAAAAAAATTAAACCTAACCCAATTCTTCCTGATAATTGCATGCGTTGAATATCCGTGTGTTACATAGGATATTCAAACAAATTGATTAAGACCAGTATTGTATTACATATATTTTAAGGATACATGTACCAGAGGTCTATTCATTAACAGATTATTCACTAACGTGAGAATGCAAAACTGAATTAAAAGTGAATCAAAGTAATGTACAGTTGTGCTCAAAAGTTTGCATAACCTGGAAGAAATTGTGAAATTTTGGCATTGATTTTGAAAATATGACTGATCATGCAAAAAAAATGCTTTTATTGAAGGATGATGATCATATGAAGCCATTTATTATCAAATAGTTGTTTGGCTCCTTTTTAAATCTTAATGATAACAGAAATCACAGAAATGGCCCTGATCAAAAGTTTACATACCCTTGAATGGTTGGCCTTGTTACAGGCACACAAGGTGACACACACATGTAAAAATGGCAAATAAAAGGTTAATTTCCCACACATGTGGCTTTTTAAATTGAAATTAGTGTCTGTGTATAAATAGTGTCTGTGTATCAATGGGTTTGTTAGCTATCACGTGGCTGCACTGAGCAGGCTAGATACTGAGCCATGGGAAGCAAAAACTGTCAAGAGACCTGCGTAACAAGGTAAGGGAACTTTATGAAGATGGAAAAGGATATAAAAATATATCCAAAGCCTTAAAATGCCAGTCAGTACTGCTTAATCACTTATTAAGAAGTGGAAAATTCGAGGACCTCTTAATACCAAGCCATGGTCAGGTAGACCAAGAAAGATTTCAGCCACAACTGCCAGACGAATTGTTCAGGATACAAAGAAAAACCCACAGTTAACCTCACGAGAAATACAGGCTGCTCTGGAAAAAGATGGTGTGGTTGTTTCAAGGAGCACAATATGACGACACTTGAATAAAAGTGAGCTGCATGGCAGAGTTGCCAGAAAGAAGCCTTTACTGCGCCAATTCCACAAAAAAGCCAGGTTACAATATGCCTGACAACATCTTGACATGCCTCACAACTTCTGGGACACTGTAATTTGAAGCGACAAGACCAAAATAGAACTTTATGGTCACAACCATAGGCGCTATGTTTGGAAAGGGGCCCAAAAGACCTATAGTGAAAAGAATACCATCCCCACTGTGAAGAATGTTGGTGGCTTACTGATGTTTTGGGGGTTCATGAACTCTAAAGGTATAGGGAATCTTGTGAAAACCGATGGCAAGATGAATGCTGCATGTTATCAGAAAATACTTTCAGAAATTTGCATTCTTCTGCATGAATAATGCTCATGGGATGCTCTTGGACTTTTCAACATGACGATGACTCTAAGCACAAGGCCAAGTTTGCGCTCCAGTGGTTACATCAGAAAAAAATGAAGTTCTGGAGTGGCCATCACAGTCACCTGGCCTTAATATTATCGAGCAACTCTGGGGAGATCTCAAATGTGTGGTTCATGCAAGATGACCAAAGACTTTGCATGACCTGGAGGCATTTTGCCAAGACGAATGGGCAGCTATACCACCTGCAAGAGTTAGGGGCCTCATAGTCAACAAAAGACTGCACGCTGTCATTGCTGCTAAAGGGGGCAATACATGGGTATGCAGACTTTTGAACAGGGTTTTTTTTTCTTTGTTGCCATGTTTTGTTTTATGATTGTGCCATTCTGTTATAACCTATAGTTGAATATGAATCCCTTAAGAAATAAAAGAAATGTGTTTTGCCTGCTCACTCATGTTTTCTTTAAAAATGGTACATATATACTCCAAGGATATGCAAACTTTTGAGCACAACTGTAACGACAGTGTTTACACCATGTTTGCTTGTCGGAAATTTTCCCATGGTACATTTACGTTAGGGTAGGTTGTCACATGTAAATGTTGACTATAGTATTGTTATACTTTGATTATCAATCTTTTACAAAATCGGTTATCTCTTACATAAAATCAGCGATCCAATAAGTAGAGAAAAATTGCCTTTTCCAGATATTTGAAATAATGAATTTATAGATGCTTATATGCTGAAGATGTCTAATGTTGTACAGTTTAAAACAAATTTAAAAAGTCAGGATTGCTGCAAACACATGTAAATTGCCCCATTCTGCAACAATTATGAACTGCATAAAAAAAGGTGATGATCAAAAGAACGCCTATGCTCCTTGCAAAGGAACTGCTTTGCCCCCTTGTGTTCGATTGGTTTAAAAAGGAATAAATTAGCCTATTTAGTAAGATAAAACAATCTGCAATACATCGTTTTGTTTCCTTCAAATTACTGAAGACAAGCATAGGTAACACTATTCAACAAAGTATGACAGTATGAGGGAACATAAAAGTGACACATATCCAGAATTACAAAGTAGAGATTGAAGTGCAATTTTGTATCTATCCCCTTCCTCCATCTTGACAGATGTGGGTAAATGATTTGTACACAGCCAAACCATATCAAAGCTTTGATGGACCCCAAATAGATAGGTACGAAGAGCTGAATAAGCTATGTCCTATATTATTGGATTTTGAACATATACCTGAGTTTTGAAGTGCCATGATTTAAACTGAAACAAACTATACAGTATGATGCATAATGTAGTGTTTTATCTAATATATGGTTAGCAAGCTACTCTCACGTAATAAACTAAATATTCCATAAATTTCTGCTGGCACTATAGTGTTCCCTTAAATCTAATTGAAAGAATTTTTTTTTTTTTTTGTCTTTTCTTTGTTCAGAGTGGTTTACTATAACATGTGTGCTGTTCTATATACCTACCTGTACGATCTTGCTTTGCTGTTGACGGGCTTAGAAATTTTAATGATGTGTCTTATGATGTATCAAATGTACCGTTTACAATTCATCCTTTAGAGAATTATTAATTAAAGCCATTAAGGCCACATTTATAGCTTTGTTAACACACTGGGTAATTTTCAGCAACTACGGTAAGTGTAGTAGTGCACAGGGAATCCACTATTTGCTGACCATCTTCATGGTTATCTAGAGTGCCATGATCGGAATCCAAATTGACTCCAGAAGGGACTTGGCTCAGTGTTAATGTCAAATTTCCACTAGTTAAGCAGTTACAAATTCTTTTAAATATATCTTGAGTCAGTGTGAGTTAAATATTCAGGCATATATATATATATATATATATATATATATATATTATTTTTTTTTTAAATAGATTATTTATTAAAGATATTTACAGGCAATGCTAAATTCTACAGATTGAGGAAAAAATACCATATGTGCACATATAAAAGCTGAACTGATGAAAAACACATAAGGTTGTTCGTAAGGACAGCTCTGTGAGTAATCTAGAATATGCTAAGTGAATAAGATAAAAAAGGACCAGCAAGAGCGATCAATAATAGCATCTGTGAACATATAAAGAAGGGGGGAAGGAAAGTAAGCATGCAAAACACATAACTGCTACAGCATGCTGTAGTGGTAATGGTGCCAGGAGGTCCCTGGTGACCTGCCTTGTGTACGTAGTCAGTCTATTTTAGAATGGTTTGACTTTTTACCTCTAACGGACAGGATCCGCTCCCTGCTTATAATTCACAGCTCCTTTTTAGGCTCATTGGCTGACAGTGTGAACTGATTGCTGTCAACCAATGAACTGGCTGACTAATTTTAATGGGATGGGGGTACATGGGCACTCTTGACTGAAGTGGGTGTAGTGCTGCATCCTGCAGGACATCCCTGCCCACTTAACCAGTCTCTCTTTTTTCACAAGATAGTAGGTAAGCCAGAGAAATATCAATAAAAGCTAAGCTCTGCTGAGTTGACTCCACTCCCACAGGAAATCACAATCCTCTTTTTTTTTTTAGAGGACAGTGATTGGCTGTGGGACATAGTGATGTCATCAACTCAGTGCACTCTAATCTCCCATTGGCTGGATTGAGTAAATTACTCACAATACTTTAAATAAGGACATTTTTTGTGAAAAGATGAAGATTGGCTAAGGGGGCAGAGTTAAAGTGGTTGCCATGGGTAAGGCTGAGGCTAGTTGTAGGCCATTTGACTAATAAAGGCTTAAAATAAGCTACAATAAAAATAAAAGTGTATTTTTGCAGCTTTTGCATAGAGTCCTTCATAGTCAGACTGTGCAGCATAAAGCAGCTGCAAATGTTCAAACATGGTCAGAGCTTGTGTTTTCTATATTGGTGCTTTCATTCATTTATGCAATGAAAATCTATGTGAATACACAGGGGGCGGGGGAGGGGGGTGGGCAAGGGGGGAGATTGCCATACACGAATATACACAAAAGTATAAAAAAACGTCGGATAGATAATTGGTCCCCTAATCGCAACACACAGTTATATGCTCTCATAATGCGCTTCCTTAACTACACACGCAACACATCTCATCTGCCCTTAAGACACACACTACGTTATCGCTCAGATGGGAACGGGAACCACCTCTCCTTCTGAATCCCCCAGCTACTGTTCTAGCCAATCTGAAATGTCCTAACTTTGTACTGTGTAACGTCTTCACAGATGCACTTTTTTGAGAATTATTTATTTCCACAATTGCTACTTTTACGTTTCTTATATTAAAAGTTATCATATTACTTTACTTTTTTTATTCTCTCACCAAACCATGTTACTGCTAAAGACTACATATATGCTTAATATTGTACATCTGTAGTTTAATTAACATGTCTTTCTTAAAGTGCTTACGACTATGTGAAATGCCGCTTACTGCATGTATTTACCGTATACTATGTGAAATGCCGCTTACTGCATGTATTAACCATATACTACACAGAATGCTGTACCTGTCATGACGTGTATCTTTTCAGCTATTGTTTTGTTAAAACTTGCACTTTCTTAAATAAAAAGCAAATTAAACAAACAAAAACAAAATAAAAAACTATGTGAATAACAAATACTGAAATTGTGTCTAGAGCAGTGATATTGTTTGTTGACTTTAGTCTTTGCCAACATTTATGACCAGACTGATGTCTGCTGGGAGTCTTTGCATTTGAGATAAAACTTCACATTTATCAAGGTATACTCCTGGATCATAAATAAAGGTTTTTGTACATGCTAACAGTTTAATATATTTGGAAAAAGTATCCCTGTGCCGTAACTCCCATTTGAGCCTCTTCTACCAGGAAGTGAACAAAAGTATACTTTTTTGTTTGTAGGTGTGTAGTTGTTCTTTACGCAAATGAATGGACCATACTTTCACATAAATGATTCAGATTCCAGCTTCCTCTCATTTTACAGAGCAACTCCCATTAATTTTCTTAAATAATGTGAAGCTTGGGCAGGCTGTACTGTGCAATCACAATTAGAATACTTTTATTTGTATGGAGAGATTATGTAGTATTTGAAAGGGGGGTTAAAAGCTTCACTCTGGAGTACCCCTTTAAGTGAACGGTTCACGAATATTATAATCTGGTCCAGTGCTAACCTAAGCACATTAGCTTCTTCCACCATTGATCTATTCCTGGAAATAGATCATTGAAATCAATTAAATTTTCAGTGACCCGCAGGTAGGTTATGTGGGTAAATGAAGAGAGGGTTCTTGAATTTATGAAGCACTGTCCTATTTAGCATTGCTACTAATTGGCAACAGAGGTTGACATAATGTATTAAGATTTTGTTTGTTAAAGTAAAAAAAAAAAAATTCACATAACTATTGCAAAAATACATTTGCTTGATATTCAGTCAGGTCCATAAATATTGGGACATCGACACAATTCTAATCTTTTTGGCTTTATACACCACCACAATGGATTTGAAATAAAATGAACAAGATGTGCTTTAACTGCAGACTTTCAGCTTTAAAGGGACTCTCCAGGCAAAAATTTTACTCACCTGGTTCCAGTGCCGGGAGCCTTGTGAAGCCGCGCCCCATATTTCGTCAAAATGACGAAATAGGCTGGCGCGAGCAGGGAGCAATCAGACGCTTCAGGTGTAGTTGTTCAGGTGACTATAGTGTCCCTTTAATTTGAGGGTATTTACATCCAAATCAGGTGAACGGTGTAGGAATTACAACAGTTTGTATATGTGCCTCTCACTTTTCAAGTGACCAAAAGTAATGGGACAATTGGCTGCTCAGCTGTTCCATGGCCATGTGTGTGTTATTCCCTCATTATCCCATTTACAAGGAGCAGATAAGAGGTCCAGAGTTCATTTCAAGTGTGCTATTTGCATTTGGAATCTGTTGCTGTCAACTCTCAATATGAGATCTAAAGAGCTGTCACTATCAGTGAAGCAAGCCATCATTAGGCTGAAAAAACAAAACAAACCCATCAGAGAGATAGCAAAAACATTAGGTTTGGCCAAATCAACTGTTTGGAACATCCTTAAAAAGAAAGAATGCACCGGTGAGCTCAGCAACACCAAAAGACCGAAGTATTCTTTCCCTGGTGAAGAAAACACCCTGCACAACAGTTGGCCAGATCAAGAACACTCTCCAGGAGGTAGGTTTATGTGTGTCAAAGTGAACAATCAAGAGAAAACTTCACCAGAGTGAATACAGAGGGTTCACCACAAGATGTAAACCATTAGTGAGCCTCAAAAACAGGAAGGCCAGATTAGAGTTTGCCAAACAACATCTAAAAAAGCCTTCACAGTTCTGGGACAACATCCTATGGATAGATGAGACCAAGATCAACTTGTACCATAGTGATGGGAAGAGAAGAGTATGGAGAAGGAAAGGAACTGCTCATGATCCAAAGCATACCACCTCATCAGTGAAGCATGGTGGTGGTAGTGTCATGGCGTGGGCATGTATGGCTGCCAATGGAACTGGTTCTCTTGTATTTATTGACCATGTGAATGCTGACAAAAGCAGCAGGATGAATTCTGAAGTGTTTCGGGCAATATTATCTGCTCATATTCAGCCAAATGCTTCAGAACTCATTGGACGGCGCTTCACAGTGCAAATGGACAATGACCCGAAGCATACTGCAAAAGCAACCAAAGAGTTTTTTAAGGGAAAGAAGTGGAATGTTATGCAAAGGCCAAGTCAATCACCTGACCTGAATCCGATTGAGCATGCATTTCACTTGATGAAGACAAAACTGAAGGGAAATTGCCCCAAGAACAAGCAGGAACTGAAGACAGTTGCAGTAGAGGCCTGGCAGAGCATCACCAGGGATGAAACCCAACGTCTGGTGATGTCTATGCTTTCCAGACTTCAGGCTGTAATTGACTGCAAAGGATCTGCAACCATGTATTAAAAAGTGAAAGTTTGATTTATGACTGTTAATCTGTCCCATTACTTTTGGTCCCTTAAAAAGTGGGAGGCACATATACAAACTGTTGTAATTCCTACACCTTTCACCTGATTTGGATGTAAATACCCTCAAATTAAAGCGCTTAGGAGATAATCCCCTTGAATTTTAACAGGGGTATGCACATTCACAAATGTATCCACAACAACTGTATCAAATACAATAATAAAATACAACATAAAAGTATCAGCGTTGCTAACTGTAACAATAAAGTATTGCACAAAACAAAGATGTACTACAGTTCAATAAATGCGACTAATTGTAGGGTCCAAAGTATAGGGAAGTCCACAAAATTATTGGAGACACAGTCTTGTACTTGAATTCCCTTAAAAAAGAAAAAATATATAGTGTAATACTGTATTTAATGTCTCAATATAAACTGAAAGCTTAGCTGGCTGCAGTCTCTCCTTCAGTCCCAGATGAACCGTCCGGTTTTCAGGTGGAGACAGCGTCTGCCTCATGCACTGAGGTGAGCTATAAAGTTGACAAAGTCCTCCTCTCCGCTGATATCAGCTGAGATTTTGTCCATCTGTCACAATGTGAAGAATTTGGAAAGAAGGATAAAACTAGAGAGTTGCAATAGAAGTTTAAGTTAGATGAGCTATGACTTCATAAAAGACTGTTAGTGAGAATTTTACATAACAACAGGCACACCTTTACAAGAATATCTCATTTACTATGATATTTAGATCAAGAGTAAATAGAAGATAGAGAGAGAATTTGAAATCTCTAAATGAATGCTATCAATAGGCAAGATATTTATTATTTATTTGTTTATTATTTGTTGGATTATCATATATTTGCATTATCATTCATGAAAAGCGTTCAAATGGAGAATAGATATATATCTTGCATAACTTTTGTGTGTTGGTTATCGCAATTATCCTAGATATTCTCGAGAACGAGATGAGAATATTCAGTTCCACATGTATAGATAGAACTGTCTAATACTATGTAATATGTTTGTGCAACTGCATATGCTGTTAATAAGCTTTGCTGTTTTTTACTTGTATAAATTTAGTAGAATATATAATTTGTTATTATTTTGTATTATCAAATTTTACATATAAGGATGAGTTTACACGACATTATTTGATATGTTGTGGGTAAGCTCATATGCTTTTAAGGATTTAAATGCGTTTTGCCCGGCAAGGTATAAACCCGCCGAGCAACGCATGAAACACCTATCTTGAAAAAGCACACACAAGAGGGGAGAAACGCGTTGATTAGGTGTTTTATTGCTTTTATACTTTATTTTATGTGTGGCTGCAAATATCCTGCTTGCCCAGTTTTCCATGCCAACCGGATTTATATCAGCAGAGAGGAGGACTTTGTCAATTTTACAGCTCACCTCAGTGCACGAGGCAGACACTGTCTCCACCTGAAAACCGGACGGTTCATCTGGGACTGAAGGAGAAACTGCAGCCAGCTAAGCTTTCAGTGTGGTCCTTAGTGATAAGTACCACATTTTCTTCTTGTAAGGGTTCCTATGTTGGGGAGGGGGATTCACTTTTATATTGAGACATTAAATACAGTATTACACTATATATATTTTCTGTCTTTTTTAAGGGAATTCAAGTACAAGACTAATTTTATGGACTTCCCTATACTTTGGACCCTACAATTAGTCGCATTTATTGAACTGTAGTACATCTTTGTTTTGTGCAATACTTTATTGTTACAGTTAGCAACGCTGATACTTTTATGTTGTATTTTATTATTGTATTTGATACAGTTGTTGTGGATACATTTGTGAATATGCATACCCCTGTTAAAATTCAAGGGGATTATCTCCTAAGCGCTGACAACACAATTCTAAAAATTTCACATAGGATTTGGGAAATTCTTTTTTGTTTAGCAGCTACAATCTAAAGGTACTCTTAGTACCACTCTACATAGGTATAATTACAATTTTTTTGTGTGCGCTCTCTTTTTCATTTCATTTTATTACCCTCAAATTAAAGCTGAAAGTCTGCAGTTAAAGCACATCTTGTTCATTTCATTTCAAATCCACTGTGGTGGTGTAAAGAGCCAAAAAGATTAGAATTGTGTCGATGTCCCAATATTTATGGACCTGACTGTACTTTAGGAATTGAATTCAAAAAGAACATCCATGCTGTTTAGTTAATTGCTAATTGAATGAATGATTAGATATTTATTTTAGTTAGGCAGGTGACTTTCCTATGCATTTCTCTCTAGTACATTGTTGATTGATGTAATGGTAAATGTATTTTTTTAACCCCTTAAAACCGGAGGACGTACAATTACGCCCTCTAATAGGCGGCTCTAAACGCCGCGGGCGTAATTGTACGCCCTCCGGTTTTTGTTAACTTACCGGTCGCCGGCGGTCCCACGCCGGCGATCGCGGTTGGGGGGATTCCCAGGGAGCCCCCGCGGCACATCCGTCCTCGTTGAAGCCCCTGGCCATGTGAGAGTGGGGTCCTAGCGAGGACCCCACAATCACATGGCCGGGTATAGCTGGCTTCTGTATTGCCGGCAGGGGGGCTGCCTGTAATGACAGGTGGTCCCCCTGCTGGCTGAAAATAAAAGTAAAATAAGTTAATGGTGTAAAAAAAAATTATTATATATACTTAGATCATATATATATATTATATATATATGATCTAAGTATATATATACACATATACATACACACACATACACCGTCTAGGTGTATTTTACTATTAATATATATATAATTATATATATATATTAATATCAAATTACACGTAGACTGATACTGATTAAATATATATATAATTATTGTTATATATATATTTATATATATAAAAAAATAAAAATGTAAATACGTTAAAAAATAAAATTAAAAAAATAATTAAAAATAAATAATTAAAAAATATATAGATGTGTGTTATTTCGTTCTAACTGTTTTGTGAAATTAATATATATATATATATCAAAATACACGTAGAACAGAAATAATATATATATCTATATACATAAATATATACGTATATATCACTATATATATACCTATATATAAATAAAAATATTTAAAAAAAATTATATAGATATATACATATATATATATATATATATATATACATATATTAATTCTACATATATATTTATGTAATATTTTTACATAATTAGGTATCTTAATTAATTACAATTAGCGGGACCTGCCTGACAACCCATGCGAAAGTAAAGGGAATTTAATTTGCTAGCACTATATTTAACCCTATAACTTTCCAAGACACCATAAAACCTGTACATGGGGGTACTGTTCTACTCGGGAGACTTCACTGAACACAAATATTAGTGTTTCAAAACAGTAAAATGTATTACAACGTTGATATCGCCAGTAAAAGTGAAGTTTTTTGCATTTTCCGCAAACAGCATTACACGGACAATATTGTGCTGTGATACTTTTACTGTTTTGAAACACAAATATTTGTGTTGGCGAAATCTCAACTATTCCCTCATGTAAGGACTACTCAGTATATTTTCAAAACTGGCGTCAAATATAAGGCTTTAGCGTTTACAGTTTTCACATTAAAATTCGCCAGATTGGTTCACGTTGCCTTTGAGACCTATGGTGGCCAAGAATGAAAATTACCCTATGATGGCATACCATTTTGCAATAGTAGACAGCCAAGGTAGTACGGAAGCAGGGTATGTCCAGTCTTTTTAGTAGCCGCGGAGGTCACAAACGCTGGCCCAAGGTGGTTTTGCATTTCACGCATTTTCACACACAAACAAATATTAACGCTAACTTTGGCCAGTGTTTGTGACCAAAAAAAGACTGGACATACCCCATTTGCAATACCTTGGGTTGTCTACTATTGCAAATGGTATGCCATTATGGGTGTAAATTTCATTCCTGGGCTACTATACAGTCTCAAAGGCAACGTAACCAATCTGGCGAATTTCAATTTCAAATGTAACGTGCTATATTTGACCCTGTAACTTCCCAAAACGCCATAAAACCTGTACATAGGGTGTACTGTCTTACATGTGAGACTTTACTAAATACAAATATGTGTATTTTATTGCAGTAAAATCAAACAGTATTATGACACTGACCTTTAAAATGCAATTTAGAACTAAAAAAATCAAAAAAATCGTATTTTCTCCCATTTTTTTCATATTAATTTATGTTTCATAGCTAAATATTTGATATTAAATGAAAGCCCTGTTTCCCCTGAATAAAATGATATATAATAAGAGTGGGTGCATTTACTATGAAAGAGGTGTATTACGGTTGGACAGACATGTAGCGCAAATGCCAGGTTTTGTTTACATTTTGTTTTGTTCACAATGTGTACATTTGGCTCCGTCCTTAAGGGGTTAAAGGTGCTTTTACCTAACAGTGCTTAAAACCTGATTGTTACAATTTTATTATAATTTACTACCAGAATTCTGCTCTGTATTGCATACAAAAAATACAAAGACCGCTAACAAAGAACTGACGAACCATTTATTATTATTACTACCATTTATAAAATGACAACAAAATCTGCAGCACTGTAAAATTGGGTAAAAAGACAGTACAATATACACAATACGTTAAAGGGACACTCTAGACCCCAGCTGCTTTGAGATGTCTGTGATTGGACAGCCACAGAAAGGCAGCAGACAAGAGATCTGGAGGTTTTGCAAGCTGTTTTTAGATTTTCCCCAATAAAAAAATGCATAATTAAATGCATGCAAGTTTTCATTTGGGGTATATGTTTTAAGTAGTGTTTTTTATTTATTTTATATTTGTCAGTGGAGTGTCCTTTCAAAGATTGTTCATGATTTGAGATCTAGTATATGCTTAGAGATCTTATGACATTCCATATTTAATCCACAGTTCTATTTATTGACTCTCATCCATCATATCCCAAGTGTAGTACACTCCTGCAATAATGTTGGACAATTGTACCAATCAGAAAAAAAAGTGTGCTAGACTAGAATACAAATTTTACTAGCCCATTCCCATGTTATATGTATGAAAAAAATAAATTGAATTTCCTACTATACGTATCAGGTAATTTTTCAGGGAGTAGACATGAGCAAATGTCAGCCATATTGATATGCATGTGTAATTTATTTTAGTAACACTTTGACATGTAACCCCACATTTAGGTGTTAATTTACAGATGGAATCCTGAATGAACTGCTTAGAAACACAGCATGCACACTGTCATGACTACTCCTAGTCCTTTCAATAGTCCATTTGAGACCTAAGGATACCTTGTTCCCCACTCCTTTCACTCTATATTTTTCAGCTGTCACTATACATTAATGCTACATTGACCCTATCCTCACTGGTGTCTAATACCATTGACCACACATATTCCAACTGATATCATGTTTATATGAGTCCAAACCTCCCTACCACTACTCATTATTACCCCAAAGTTCATTTTTCCCTTTACACCTACTACCACTATTCTTTTTTTCACTAACATTGTTACCAAAACTAACCCACATGATAGCCACTGCTGTTTAACCTAGCACTACTGCTATCCTTTATCATTATGACTATCCACTAATATGACCACTACCTACACACCTTTCACTAAAACCTCCACTACCCTCCTCTACTCCCTATACAGTTGTCCCCTAAAATGTACAGTACCCACTCATCCAGGACAATGTAATGCTTTCACTACTCACTCCTACCCTCTATTCTTTAATTTCTGCTACCTCTATACATTAATAATACTACCTACTGACTACGTGTAATACCCTCTCCTTCATGATCTTAACTTCACTACCTTCTCCAACTCTTCTCATACTCTTTAACCACTGCTGATGTAAATAACATGCCGTAATTTGAATGTCCTTTCACAACATTTTCACTATCACTATCCTCCTACACTACTACTACAATCCTTATACTCTCCCACTCTTAGTACATCTATCCACATATTGATATTCAGCCTTTAAAGACTCCCAACTACCAAAAAAAAATCTAAGTTATACGACTCATTCCCTGATCCCTGACTTTCACATAATACTAATAGTATGACTACCCACTCTTAACTAACTACCTTACCATACTTTTACTTGTACTGACTGTAAAATTGATTGTCAACAAACAGGCTCCTATTTCTAGTCCTACGTATAACCCACATACTGGATTCCTAGAATCAGCTCTTAACAATTATTGGCTAATTTCCATGCTCTATGGTTAAGAGCAGCCATTAAGCATTGTTAATATCCAAAGCTGCTTAATCCGTGTATCTATCAATTACCTACAAGATACCTTGGTCTATCCTGCCTCCACTGATACCACCATCAGTTAATATTTACTATTTTGCAAATGCAACAAAAACAGAACATAAGAACTCTCAGAATGGGCAAAAACAACATATATTTGCATTTAAAACTCATACTACCCATAAGGGCAGTCTGGAACCAAAATCCAGTTCGCTCTGCACAAGTGAAACAGCAACCCAGGACAATCATTTCAGCCTTGTTTGTGAGTTTGCAGTTGTTAACTTGTCTTTTCCTCTCTACACCTAAATGAACCAGGTGTAGTTTTTAGTCCAATAACAACAGGTGATTTTTACAAGTTAGCTTGGAAATCAGACATTAAAATCTTTGGCAGCCCATCATTGCCTGCTGTTCACAGTTGTGATTTGTAGTATGCAAAGAGACAGCAATTACTAACGTTAACAAAAGCCATTTAAGAGATTACTGACTGGTTAGTAAATGATCGCAACAAACATGGAAACCAGCCCTTGATCTCTTAACACATTTACTTAAAAGGGCTGTTCCACTTCCTCTGTTGTACATAACAAAATACAAGACAACATCACTCTTGATTTTGAATAGCCAAAACCTGCGTACAAATTGTTCTTACACATGTCAATATTTATTAGATTCATATTATTACCTAAAGTGAAATAGAAAAATTATGGTGTGCTCGAGAAACAAAACATAATTGTCTAATGTATAAAACTATTTAGCATATCATTTTCCCCCAAAACAAACCAGAACACTGGGGCTGGAGTGGAATGGACGATAAGTGCAATTTATTTCAGTAAATTATATAAATGTAGTTGTAGTGAGAGGTCAATGAGCATTTTTTTGCTTCCCCAAAATTAACACTTTCATTCCACTTTAAAATAACTAAACACAAAGGCTCATGGGAGAATAGCAGTCTATATTTTAATACATATCTTAATATATTTATGCTGTAGTGACTTTTCTGATGTGAACTAACTTACCAAAATGCTACTGGGAGCTTTTAAAAAGAACAATATGAACCTTTTTAATACAATTGTAAAGTTGCATATAAATTGTAAACTCCTTTTTATTAAGCAACCTCAGCTTGAATCCCTGCAAAAGTAAAATGTAATTAATTGTGCTGAGAGCCCACAGTCAAGCTGCAGCGGAAGTCAAATATAATACTACTATCTAAGTGTCTCCGGAACAGCATCAGTAAATAGACTCTGAGGATTAGGAGTAATTGTTGCCATGGTGACTGCTCCATCTTTAGAACTTTCGGATGGCTTTTTATGTGTATCTTCCTGCATATTTGTACGATCACAAAGAACACTAATGATTCCTTAAATAAATACATATTACAATTGTATCTGAAGTCTTGCTGATATTGTAGTCGGTTAGGTGAGAAAAAAGGTCTAAATGTTGAGCACCGATGACGAATATTGTTCTGTAAGATACTGACTGGTTTGTGGTCTTCTCCACATTTGCAGCATTTCCTTCAGTTTGAAATTTGGAGGGGGTCAATGGAAGGTTTAGCCAAGCTTTATATTACTACAGATCATCAAAAAGCATAAACTTTGCATGCACGGCTGTGTTACTATAAGACCTTCGTTCTCACTCAGTGCCAGTATGATTGTTTTTCGGTGGAGTTTCTATTGTTGAAATCACACAATTACTTCATAGCTTTTTATAGTTTTGTCCCTCTGAAGCTTCCTTTGGTTTGATCACTGGACCGTGACATCCACAGGCAGCTTTGCTACATCTTCACTCCTCTATTTTTCCTACATTCTGAATCTCACAGTCCGTGGGTAGATGTTTCCATAGTAACACTATCCTTTATGCTTTTGAAATTACACTCTGTTAAAATTGTTAACCCCTTAAAGTATGACTATGGATGACATAGTCTACCCTTATTTTTGAATACATTTTACTGTGCATGACAATACACAAATGTCCTTTATGTTTTTTTTTGGTTCCTTTCTATTTAAAGAGACTACTTCCAAACAAACATAACTAATTCCCATTTTGTAATGCTTCCAATTTGTTTCTATACATTGTGTTTAGTTACCAAAAATGTAGATAATGATATACCGTTATTTGGTTAAAAAGTATAATAGTGGCAAAGGTGTCATTGTTGGATTTACAGAGAAAACTGCAAAGATGGCTTCCAGGTATTATGCAAGTGCTTGCAATGTAGCGTTGCATTGTGGGATGCTTGTTTGTTACATGAGGCACGTATCTGCACTTAAAGCCGAGATGCCTTGTTAGCATGCATTGTGGGATGCCGTGTGTGTCATATGAGGCAGGTAGCATCATTTCAAACAGCTTGCATAATTGTCTGTCAGCCATCTTAAGTCCATGTTCATTATCTTCAGCTAAAGCTAAAGGATTCCTAATGCATTCTAGGCATTTGTTTATTTTTGTATTTCACAATCAAAATAAAGCTTATGTGTATTTTTATGCAACATTGACTCTATTAACCACACATTTAGTGGTTAAAAGTATCCATTCAAATGATTTAAAGAAACACTATAGGGTCAGGAAAACAAACATGTATTCCTGACCTTATAGTGTTTAACCCACCATTAAGGTGGCTTGCCCCTTTCAGCCCCCCTATAAAAGTTTAAAACTCACCTTATTTCCAGTGCAGTGCGGGTCCGCTGGCACTGGCTCTGTCCCCCTTTGTGACATCATCAAAATGTCAGATTTTGATGCCAATCCAATGCTTTCCCATAGGGAATGCATTGGATTGGCTAAAATCGGCACGGGGGCAGGGTCAAATGCCGTTTTGGCCAATCAAGACCTCAACATAGAGATGCATTGAATCAATGCATTTCTATGAGGAAAATTATGTGTCTCCATGCAGAGCGTGGGGACGCTGAACGTCAGTGCTGCTTTTACGGCAGCACTGACCCAGGAAGCACCTTCAGTGGCTATCTAAGGAGTGGCCACTTGGAGGTGTCCCTAGAGGCAATATAAACACTGCATTTTCTCTGACAAGGCAGTATTTACATGAAAAAAGCCTGAAGGGAACTATTATACTCACCAGAACAACTACATTAAGCTGTAGTTGTTCTGGTGACTATAGTGTCCCTTTAAACTACTATGTCATACAACATTAATAAATCCTAACCAAAGTAAATCCAAATTAAGAAAATGCACTATATCTAAAATTGCACCTGTGTAGTAAAAGCTGAGTAAATAGCCTAAATGGAATGTAAAAGAGACTGCAGTTTGCATATATATTAAAGGTATGATTGTTGGAAATTTGGTTTAAAAATGGTTTGTCCAATATCTGCATCTTGAAGTACACTAAACTGATTTGACTACTGTGGCATAAACAGTACAAATTACAACTGGGGGCAAAATTATTTCCCGAACAAATAAATAGACCTGCTATCTAAACGGTGAAAAACAGTGATAATAATAAAGCAATATAACATATGAAAACTTAAAAAAAAAAAAAATAAGATAAAAAAAATATAAAGGTATGCTCCCTTTTCCTTTTTACAGCAAATCTCTTGACTTCGATCCTATTTAAGTAATGTCTACTTCAACCAGTAAATTGCTGAACTCCCCAGCCTGTCCTGGCCCTCCCACAGATTGTTATGGGAGAAATACTGAGCAGTGAGCAATGAGCATGTATGTATGTATATCATCACACAGGAGTATGTTCGATAATGTATCATGTCGAACATAGAAGTATGTTCAATAATGTTGACGAATATATGAATTGCTTCCAGAGTTACTTTTGTTTTCCCCAACTGAATAAGATATCGTGAGCAACTCACTTGAATGAGAAAGTGCAGTGCTGTGCTTTTCCAGAAATGGACATCTTTATGTGCCTCAACGCATTCTCATTGAAGTGGGATGAAGGTTTGGTACAAGGCTTTTTTTGCAAATAATATACATCATGCAAAAACAAAACATGACAGTTTGGAATCCATATCTGTACCACTGCGTTGGCTTCTCAGAGCACCACTAGAGACCATCATCAGTTCTTCCTCAGTACTACTAGCTTGTAGCAGTCACATTAGTGATTAAACAAGCAAATAAAATGGCTTCCCCTGTTCCATACAAAAGCCAGACATAGCTTAGTGTAATAGGAGCTACTACAGTTTAATGGGAGAATTACAGAGCAAAGTATGCTAAGTCACACATCATCATGTCATCATAGAGCAGGATTAACCACAATGCGACCCTAGGCTGCTTCCTAAAGCCTGGGATTAGACAGGGGCCCTTGAACCTTTAATTTTCTTCGCCCCACTAACCATCACTATGTGAAGAATGAAGGGAGGGCACAAATTGGTAACATGCCTTCTCTGCATCATAGTCACATCATAGTCATTAGATATCACAAATTTAGAGAACAAATATGGCAACTAAGGGATCCTTGTAAGCGTGCCGACAATACTCTCTATATGATGGCTTGGGTGAACTACAATGTACTAAACTCTATATTTATGTTCAATCCACTCAACATAGTATGATGTTTCAATCTTTTTTATTACGCTTTCCTAGTTGACAAATCTGTTCAAAAATGTGTGAAATTATGGTGAACCGCTTGTTATTAAAATGCTATTTAAATACAGCATTGCATCACTATAATCTATTAAAACATATGGGTAGGAGTAACGTATTCCTTATTTAGTTTTCCGAATACAGTGATAGAATGTGTGCTATTTTTATGGGCTTTGAGCTTTGAGGGTCTTACCCCAGAAAATTGAGATGCATCTGTTCAGCAAGTTCCTTGATCAGAAATAAAATAATTGAAACTCTTCTTATTGCTTTGTACACTTTTTCATGTCTGCAAGTGTCATGACATCATTAAAAAGAATCAGAAGTCATCCCTTGCATTTACATGGTGCTTTTTTTTGTTTCAGATATTTGATCAACGTGACATTTGAAGGTCGGAATCTGTCGTTTAGTGAAGATGGCTACCAGATGCATCCAAAACTGGTCATCATCCTACTCAATCAGGAGAGGAAATGGGAACGGGTAGGAGACAAATTTTGGACTCTAGAAATATTAGTCAATTAGTTGAACACATAACTGACATCTGCTTTGTTTGGGTTACATTGGTCACAAATTGGTTCTAATCAGTTCTTAAGACTTTTGTTTATTCTCAATATCTTGTGTAGTGCGTGTTTAGCATAATCATTTGGTTTTATAAGATTTTCTCACTTTTCTATTACTCAACACTTATTTAATGTGAATACATTCACTGTTTTAAGTTGATTGATGATTCTGATAGCATTGTTAGAAAGTTCATGGTTAAATAAACCATAGATTTCTGCCCAATAACGTTATTCAAGAGGGAGACCTTAAATTAGGGGTAATAGCCAGAAGGATAGGGGATGGCAGCAGTATTTATTAGACAATGCGGATTAATGCAAGATATGCCAAGACAAAGGAGTCCGACAATTTAAGGACAAGTAGAGAAGCTCAGCAACAATAGAAATAAATGTGGAAGGAAAAAATAAAAAATAAAGAAAAGAAAGAACAACAGAAACTGTAGCAGCAAAAAATAAATAAAAACAGTGCAGAAGCAAGTACAAATGGATATGGGGGTAAGTGTAACAACAAGTATACAGTAAAGTGCGCACAGTGGGCTATTTCCTCTACAGGGAAGGAACGTACAATAGTTCATGTTACACCTATGCATATTCGAGTATGACACCCAACACTAAAGGGTGGATAATAGGTGTACGTAAGTGCATCTTTACATGTGAGGTGTTTGTTTAATCATTATCATGTAATAGTTTGGCCAAAATTGAAAAAGCACCATCATATATTATTTCCCACCTATTCTAGTGTGGTATTTCCTAACCATAAACCCATTATGCTCTTTTGGTTATCTGTCTTGAAGGGACACGCCAGGCAGTAGCTGAACAGTAGTTTAAATGCACTAAAGGGACATTAGAACTACTATAGCTTACTGTAGTGGTGTTGGTGTCTATAGCATGTCCCAGTAGGATTTTCATTGTAAAGAGAAATGGCAGAGAAAATACCTGTAGTGGCAGTCACTCAGATGGCCACTAGAGGTGCATCCTTGGTTAGTACTGCACAATATGCTGAACGTTCCTCATAGAGTTTGGGGCAGCACGGCATTTTGCTGCTAATGCGCAATAGCCTTAAAAATGCTTTCCTATGGGAAAACATTAGATTGGCTGACATCATCAAGATTGATGGTCTTAGCTATCGAGGTGGTACCAGCCGTGGCAAGACCGGCGTCGAGAGGGAGAAAAGATAAATAAACTCACCTTTTCACTCCACAGAGAAGGTTTGGTCACCTAAACAGGTAGATTAACACTAGTATTACGAATACATGTTTTTATTCCTGACACTATAGTGTTCCTTTAAAGAAAAATTAAAATACCATTATCACCACTGCCCTTTGTAATGGTTATGGTGCCATGAATACCCTGGACTGGTGCTGTCTCATAATAAAATGTCAAATCATTATAGCATGGTTTGACAACTTACCTGGGTCTTCGATGCACCACATCCAGTCCAGCACATCCAGCAGGAGAAGACGATGTCTATGTAGAATAAAGGATGGCTGATGCTGAACAGTACTTGCTGACTGAGAGTACTCAGCTGATGCTCCTAGCAGTTGAGTATGATCCTGCATGGTCATGCTTTGTTCTGCAGAGTAATCCGACTCAATCTGACTTGATGTGGCAGTTGTCAGGATGGACACCTGGCAGGACCAGTGTAAGTTGTCAAGCATGCTAAAATGAATTGAAATCTGACACCATAACTTGTACCGAGGGATGTAGAGGATATAGTTCTTGGAGTGTTCCTTTAATTATTTGAAAATATGAGTGCAAGACATTGCAAACTCTTGTTGCACTATTGTATATGACAATACCTGTGAATTGCTATGATAGTGAGCAGTCTGTTTTGTGTTGTAATGGAAACCAAAGTTAAAAACTGGGAAAGTTTTACTTGCAGAACTAGATTTATTTATTTTTAAAAAAAACACCAGTATACATATTAAGCAAGGTCATTTGTCTTATCATAAGCTTCAATATGCGAGTTAATTGTCCACAGGCTTTTAGTGTCCTACGTAGCTGGTTCAACAGGAGGAGCATTTGGCCTCTGCACACATCACTGAATCAAATCGCAGTGGTGTAATTCAGTCATACTACTGTGTTCTAGAAGGTAATGTCTACCAGGCTTGTAATAAGTATATTTAAAAACTTGTGGTAAAAGCCTAGATCTGAAATTATCAAATACAACTATATAGTGTTCTCAAATCCAAAATCCAGTGTTTTTTTTTTCTTTTATCACTCATTAAAGTGTATTATATAAATAAAGAAATAAACATTTCTGGAGTTCAGATTTTCTCTAGTAACATCCATTCATACCAGGATGTGGCTAATATTTATTAGTCAATCTCGAGTTGGTGCATTACTTTGTATATACGAATGAGTAAAAAAATGTGTTCCAGTGGAAGGGAACATCTACAGAGGTTATACTGTGCATGCACATGCATGGCCTCATATTTACTTACAAGGAAAGTAAATGACAATTGGGGCAGATGTTTAGCTTAGGGTTGCTTATTTGTACTAATCATACATCTGGTTTTAGGCATAACATATCTAGATATTTATTTAGGTAAAGTACTATAAAAAGCATATATAAATGCATTGTTGCTAACTGAAATGTCTGTTTAAAGGGACACTATGGGCACCCAGGCCACTTCATCTCATTGAGGTTTTCTGGGTGCAATGTCTATGTCCCGCTTAGCACTGCAATGTAAAACTTTTTAAAAAAACAGTTTTAAAGAATGTTTACATTGCAGTACTAAGACTGCCTCTAATGTCTGTCTACCAGACAGCCACTAGAGGTGCTTTCTGTCGGTTCATGGTGTTTCATGGAGTTTGACTTTGCATCCAGCAAAACCTCATAGGAAAACATTGGTTTAGTGCTCTCCTATGGGGAAGACCAAATGCGCACACAAAGGACCTCGGCACTGGAATCAGGCAAGTAAAAAAAAGTTGTTTTTGAATCCTTTCATTGATGGGGGGCAGGGAGCAGAGGGACACTTTAGTGTTAGGAATACAACTTTGCATTCCTAACACTAAAGTGTTCCTTTAATGCAAATATAAAGGTAAACCCATTATATACATGACCTTCTAGGCAGCACGCTTGCTCACTGAAAAAACCCCCACTATACCTCTGTACCAATAGTGCAGACACATGGGGACAGTATGGCTTGCAAAGAGGAATAACTGTTACTTTGTTCATCACTTACACTGATCTCAAAAGAAGCAGATTCACATAAAAATACTCCTTACGATTCCTACATAGTGGTAGGTGTCAAACGTGTAACCTTCATTTCTCTGCCTCTAACGTTATATCAAGATATATTAGATAGGTTTTGAGCTGACATCAAGAAATCATATGTAAGAAATTTCATAATGAAGTCTTTTAGAGTTGTCATATATTTTACAAATAGATAGATGAGTATGATGAATTTCTAGATATACCCTTCACAAACTACATCTAATAATAGTGTGAAAAAAATAATAATTTCAATGCCGTGAGCTTCCTGTACTCGTTTTTGTAACCTTGCTCAATCAGGTTTTGTTCAGTAATAGTCTGTTTCAACGCTCAAGATTCTCGGCTCACGTTCCTTCACCAAGCATGACCCAAATACTCCTGAATCTGTTTATTGCATCTCTTTAAACTGTCCATCACAGCCAAGCTCTTCTGTCATCAGAACAGGCTCAGAAAGTACAAACAAGAATGAGAGAGTGATTAACGAGGACAGCAAGAAAGAAGATAAGGAATGTATAAAAGAGGAAACAGTCCGAATTTGAAGTAGTTTTAGAGGTTTGCAACACTGAAGACAGCCCCGCTTGTTTCAAAATTATGAATAATTTCTTTCCATTGCCCAGATGGTATATCATTTTAGCACTTATACCAAAGGGTTGTGGCTCTATCAAATGCTTTTGACCCTTTTAATTGTCTGCAAAATGTGTTCATTCAGGTTTGGTGAGAAATTCCTGTGCTGGTTTTATGCAGAGCCTGCTTTCACAATGAAAAAGTGTTGTAAGCACAACTTTCATTTTGTGCAGTAAAGGTCCCAAAATGTTCTTATTCCAGAAAAAAAAAACTTAATATTCTGCTAAATGGCATGTACTGATGGTAAAATAGCTGCTGGTCTGGATCGTCTTACAGAACAAGTTCTAGATGGAACCTTGTTGAGGTTTCACAAGTTTTATAAGTAATGTATATACTTGGATTTGGTAAACACATCTCACTGCTTTTGTGGCTTTTGTGGTGAGTTGCATGGCAGACCCTGGGTTGTGACTCCAAATCTTTAATGTACTAGATGGAGAATAGGCAGTCACAATGGTAGTGAAGGTCAATAAATTAATTAGGCATCAAAATCGAGGATTGGACACCCCCTTACTTTTTATTGTAAAAATCTCTCTGATGAATAGGCAATACTCAGCTCATATAGTCAATAGCATACACATGTCTTCAGGACAGGTACTCATTCTCAAGTAGACAGGCACTAGACCATCAGTATTAAAGGCTTATCCACCTATAGACAGGTACTTGTGGCTATTTATGCCCAAGAGACATTGTCTGCTGTATGCATACATTGCTAGGATTGCCATGAATATCACAGCCTAGTCTGCTGCTTTAAAAAACAAAACAAACAAAAATATTTTCTGCATACAGAAAATCTAAATAAAAGGCACCATGTGAAGCAAAATTTTTCAACTTAATCCTATTCACAACCTGGTGGCAAACTTCACAATTGTACCTGCTTTTCCTAATAAATAAACATGGAAAAGGATAGGGAAAGGACCATAACGGACGGTGGTTCCAACAAGTTTGTATAATTTTTAACGAAATGTGTTACTCATAGCAGTTTAATAAAATGTCCTGCTAATATGCTTTATGTTTGTGTAATTGATTTGCATATCAAAGCACAACAGATCTACAGATCTAACTATCTCACAGGTTAAACCATGTCTGACTGGCCTGTTCCCTCCCCTGGTGGCTATAGGAAAGAAGGTCAACGGCACCAGATTCTTCATAATCAAAATGGTACAAGTGGCCCCAGCAAACAAAATGACAGGCCGTCTACACACAATTAGATGCATTTTTACTGCAGTGTTAATGGAATGCCTATGGGCTAACTGTAAAAACCAGGAAGGTCGGATTAAGAAAACATCAAATCATTTTTTTATCACCACGTTTGTTAGCAATTTGTCTAGCACAGCATATAGATTATATGACACTCAGTCATGCAAAAGGTTGCTGCATTATTCACTACCACATTTTTGCTTTCTTCTTTCATAATTTAAAGGAACAGTGTAACAGTAAAGATACAACACTGTACTCCTAACACTATATAGTGCCCTAGTTGCAAATTAGTTTGAAGTCCCTCCCCCCTCATTTCCAGGAAAAAATACAAATCAAAGGTTCGTTTTTTTTCCAGTGCCAATACACCCTTGATGGAAAACGCTGCACCTCCTGTAACATCATCTAAGTCTCGAGGCAATTACCAATCCTGTCCGCACGTACATCCAAATGCGTCTTTTAGGGAAGCATTGAATTAATTGCAAACTTACGTGAGTTTCTCTTGGTCGTTGGAGAGGAGGTACCTCTACTGGCTGTCATGAAGACAGTCACTAGAGGTGGATTTAACCTCGTAATGTAAACATTGCAGTTTCTACAAAACTAATGCTCTATATTGCATGGTTAAAATGGCAGTACCACTGCACACAGACAACATTTATTTGTGATGGCAGAGAGAGGTTTAAAGGACCACTCTAGGCACCCAGACCACTTCAGCTTAATGAAGTGGTCTGGGTGCCAGGTCCAGCTAGGGTTAACCCATTTTTTCATAAACATAGCAGTTTCAGAGAAACTGCTATGTTTTATGAATGGGTTAAGCCTTCCCCTATTTCCTCTAGCGGCTGTCTCATTGACAGCCGCTAGAGGCGCTTGCGTGCTTCTCACTGTGATTTTCACAGTGAGAGCACGCCAGCGTCCATAGGAAAGCATTGTAAATGCTTTCCTATCGCATTTCCCGGCTTCGAATCGTCGCGCCTTTTTGCAGCCGTCTTATTCAACCCAGAAGAAGAGCAGGAGGAGGAGAGAAGGAGGAGAGCTCCCCGCCCAGCGCTGGAAAAAGGTAAGTTTTTACCCCTTTCCCCCTTCCAGAGCCGGGCGGGAGGGAGTCCCTGAGGGTGGGGGCACCCTCAGGGCACTATAGTGCCAGGCAGGGCCGCCATCAGAAAATTTGGGGCCCATGACAAAGCACAAGGTCTGGGCCCCCCCCCCCTCCTCGCGGGCCCGCCCACGCCCTACCTAGTCCGCTCACAATGATGCAGGACTGAATGTGGTGTGTGTATAGTGGAAGTGAATTAGAATGTGTGTAATGGATGTAGTGTTTGTGTGTATTAGATGCTGTTTGTGCAATGAATGCAGAGTGTGTGTTTGTGTAGCGGATGCAGTGTGTATAGTGAACGCAGAGTGTTTTTGAGTAGTGGATGTAGTGTGTGTACAGTGATGTAGTATGTGTTTGTGTAGTGGATGTAGTGTTTGTATGTACTAGATGAAATGTGTTTAGTGGATGCAGTGTCTGTAGTGGATGTAGTGTGTGTATTAGACGCAGTGTCTGTGTATAGTGAATGCAGAGTGTTTCAATTTGTGGTGGATGTGGTGTGTGTACTGTTAATACAGGAGGTTTGTGTAGTGGATGCTGTGTGTACAGTTAATGCAGAGTGTATGTTAGTGTAGTGAATGCAGAGTGTGTGTCAGTATAGTGAATCCAGAGTGGGTGCATAGTTTAGTGAATGCAGAGTGTGTGTTAGTGTGTAATGAATGCAG
>OW240919.1:89407386-89433331 GCA_933207985.1 Pelobates cultripes
TGTATGCAGTGTGTGTGTGTTAGTGTATGCAGTGTGTGTGTGTTAGTGTATGCAGTGTACGTGTGTGTTATTGTATGCAGTGTGTGTTGTTAGTGTATGCAGTGTATGTGTGTGTTGTATGCAGTGTGTGTGTGTGTTAGTGTATGCAGTGTGTGTGTGTTATTGTATGCAGTGTGTGTGTGTGTTAGTGTATGCAGTGTGTGTTGTTAGTGTATGCAGTGTATGTGTGTGTTAGTGTATGCAGTGTGTGTGTGTTATTGTATGCAGTGTGTGTGTGTTAGTGTATGCAGTGTGTGTTGTTAGTGTATGCAGTGTATGTGTGTGTTATTGTATGCAGTGTATGTGTGTGTTATTTTATGCAGTGTGTGTGTGTTATTGTATGCAGTGTGTGTGTGTGTGTTAGTGTATGCAGTGTGTGTTGTTAGTGTGTGATCTGGGGTGAGGGGGAGGAAGGGGCATTTTAACATTAATTTTTTATTAATTTAATTAAATGTTTCTCCCCCCTCCCTGCTTACCTGTGTCCATGGAGGGGGGAGATTCCATCCCTGGTGGTCCGGTGGGGGGGCCCCGGCTCCCTGTTACCGCAGAGGGGGCCCAGGCAGCACACAGCTTCTCCTCTCTTCTCATAACTCTCGCGAGACCCGGTTACCATGGCAACGCTCCGCGGGTCTCGCGAGAGTTATGAGAAGAGAGAAGACAGGAGGAGAAGCTGTGTGCTGCCTGGCTGGGCCCCCTCTGCGGTAACAGGGAGCAGGGGGCCCGCGGCTGCACACATAGATAGCGAAATGCGCTATCTATGTGTGCAGAAAGGGAAAGTGGGGCCCAGGACTGCCAGAGCAGTCCGGGCCCCCCAGGGCCGCCGGGCCCGTGACAACTGTCACGGTTGTCACCCCCTGATGGCGGCCCTGGTGCCAGGAAAACGAGTATGTTTTCCTGGCACTATAGTGGTCCTTTAATGGAAGTGAAATGTAATGTATGGAGAATTATACTAGAAGAGTACCGCACCATATGCAGAAAATAAATGCAGGTAATGTTAGGATAATATCAAATTGTTCTATCCATTTTCGCCTATCTGTAGCTTTTCCTTACTAAACACATACAGATAGAAAGAAAAAAGGTTCAACAGCCAACGTGGGGTTTGGTCAGAGAAACACAAAGCACTCACAGCAAGTAGCCTCTACTGAGCATTGCTTACTTACTTCAAATTTGCATATCATAAAAAGTACATCATGGATGACTATACATAAATAAAAAAGCAATGTTTCTGAAAAAGACTCCACTGTTTAAACAAGGTATCTCAACATTTTTTAGGTTTTAAATTATTCTCTCTTTTAATCCATACAATTGAAAGAAATTATTTGGTCAAATCTGTTTCATTACTTCCTTTAGTACATTTTGAAAACTTCATAATACCTACTTATTAAAGGAACACTACAAGCACTATAACCACTACAGTGCGCTTGGCACCATCAGGCTTATTACAAAGATTTGAGGAGACAGGGAGAGGTGCCCAACAGACCGCAATTAATTTGTAAGACCATTACTAAATGGTTTGATTTCTTACATTGTGAAGACACACCTGGAACCATAACCACTACAATGCACTGTAGTGGTTTTGGTCCTCAGTGTTTTTCATAAAAACCGCCTTCCTTAATCTCGTTGGGTTATAAATAATTGTTTAGTAGTCAATACCACTTATTGAACTTACACGGAACTAAAAGTGGTATTACCTTTATCTGACAAAATAATCCTGGGTACACTCTCATTACAGACAGAATATATGAACTTGTCACCTCAAAATATTTTAATTTTTATTCTTACATAAATTGTAAGCTCATCTAAGCAGGGGCGTTTTGTTGTACATCCGACTTGTTCTGTTGCAGTTTCTTGTTTGTTTAACCCCCATTGCACAGCAAGGCAAAATATGTTGGCCTATTATAAATATTAACGAATATCACATAGAACTTTAACACTCTTTTAGTTTATAAACCAACAACCCCCTTGAACACACATCTCGACCACAGTTTAAAATACATAAAAGAGTTAATACGATTCTGCAGTTGTTACCTGTCTCAAAAGGAGGGAGTCAGAGTCTTAGGTTAGGTGTTTTGAGCACCCATTCACATTGAACAAGGGAAACGTGTATGGGTGATAAAAAAGGTGCTGAGTATAAAAAAAAAGAACAAATTAATGGTAATTATTGCTTAGACATCAAATTCTAAGTGAGAGGGAGGGAATGGGCAGATGTACTCGCTGGGCCAACACTGCATTTGCCCATGCCTATCATCAAAAATCCTTTAGCTAAGCATGGGCTTTAAGCTATTGTGATTCACACGGTCTTCGTTTTTCTCTTCCTGTTTACTGACTTGTCTTTTCTTTCCTTTGTGTAAATATTATTTTCCTGTAGGACTCTGGATAAGTATGCCATATAGACAATGTAAAATTAATAAATGCATATAAACTCACCCATTAGGCACTTTTACCATTATCATTTTCACATGCACGTAAGCGGTGCGGATATTTTATATTCTCAGTCTAACTAGTCCATCTTTAAAACATGAGGCAAGCGAGAATGTTAGCACCTTGATAAGGATCTTCAGTTAATTTTCTAGCAAGGAGATGAGCTGTGCTTTTTGATTGATCTAATCGCAGTTACCAGACTTAGGCATGCAGTATAGTGTGCATGCATGCTTTATAAGCATATCTATTTAACTACCATAACCCATTTGTTTTCATAGATGTGATTGCATCAGAATAGATCACATATTTATATGCTTTTATATTGCTATATAAGACATTATAAAACTTCTATTCTGTGCCATTTAATTATTGATTTCAGGTTACATGTAGCATGAAAAGCAATCATTTTATTTTTTTTATTTTTATTTATATTATTAATTATTTTCTACTTGACTTTGTAATAATGTTGCTGAATGATTCTTGTTCTTCATGCAAGTGTTCATCTTGCCTTCTTAACTACTTAACCATTCCTTTTCCATGTAGTGGTACTCTTCAGGGACAAGAAGCGACCATGTTAAATAAAGGAACTTGTTTTAGTCAAAATAGAATCCCCACAGCTGTTAGCTGTGTCAGATTTGCTAATAGACAGAGTTAGGATACTGCCCATATGTGTCTGTCTACTTGGGAGAGATATTCTGACTATAAATATGCATTTGTTAGAAATATTTTTTTCTGTACTACTTTTATTTTGCTACATTGTAATTACATGTATTTAAAAAAAAAAATTACTTCTTGACCTTTATGTACATCTTTCAAATTATGGCATAGGAGAAAGAGAACTGGATATTGTTGGAGGAGGCATGGACATCTGTGAAATCTCTAGTTACAAATCCCTAAGTTTGGCTATGTCAGTTCGTGACAGCTCAGATAATTCCAGTAGTCCTACAATGAATAATACAGAGCACATACTTTTACTACTCCTGTAACCCAATATATACAGACAAGAGGAGCCAAATATGGACTGCACAAGTTATCCCATGATGTGATAGCCATATTGAGACTCATTCTCTATCTGCCTGCTGTCTGCTGACATAATCAGAAGTTGTGGACTGAGCCAATCACTATGCTTCCCCATATGATTGGCTGAGACTGTCAAGGAGGCAGATAAGGGGAAGGACCAGCATTAGTCAAACACAGCCCTGCCCAATCAGCATCTCCTCAGAGATTCATTGAATCAATGCATCTCTATAAGAAAAGTTCAGTGTCTGCATGCAGAGGGTGGAGACACTGAATGGCAGTACTGCACGATGTGTAGCACTGCCCCAGGAAGCACCTCTAGCAGCCATCTGAGGAGTTGCTAGTGGAGTTATCACCAGGCTGTAATGTAAACACTGCATTTTCTTAGAAACGTCACTGTTTACTGCAAATGATTCTACTCACCAGAATAAATACAATAAGCTGTAGTTATTCTGGTGACTGGTTTTCATTTAATATTCTGAACAATATAGCATGCAAAAACAGTCCATTAACCCCAATACGGGTAAAAAGATGGTAGTAATGGATAGGTTGCCTAAATCCTCATTATTAGTCCAGCAACAGACCAGTGCTGTTAATCAGGCAACAAATAGTTTATTAAATTCCCATGCACTTACACTGCTACAATCATTGTTTGAATAAAAATACTTTATTTTCACTAGTGAGTGGACATAACTTATCATATTAACATTTAGCCAAAATACCAGAGTTATAAAATTCCAGCCTAGGTTTAACGAATAAAACTTTTAGTGTGTCAGTCAAAAATCTTCACCTTTTAGGAAGTGCTTTTTATTATAGATTTGCTCTCCAACATAGATATTTCTCCCTGCTGGAGCTTTTTTTTGCCCACGAGGCACATTACATATTTTAGATCATTGGCTTGTAGCTTTTTTTTCTACCTACAACCCATAACCAGCATAAGTTTATAAAACATTATCTACAAACACAGGTAGATGAATACATTCCTGATCTGTGAGTCAGCACCTGATTTTCTGTTTACATTTATTAAAGGAACTTTACAGGTGACAAAGTGTCTGCTAGTAGATAATGGTTTGTAGTATAATGCGATCTATGAGAACCACATACTAGTCTCTTTAATCTTCTTCCCTCTACGATTCTTTTTTTTTTTCCATTTCTCCCACATTATTTTCTTCTAGAAGCTCTTTCCACACCTCCTTTCCAAACCCCCACCACTCTCCCTATCTCTCTGTCTGTCTCTTTCCCCAAGCACACTCCCCTATTTTCTTATCTCTGTGCCTTCCATTCTCAAACACTTGGCAGACTGCCTGCATATGCACTTTCAATCCCTCACAGCACTGTTTTCTATCGGATTATCCTTGCCAATTGGTAGTCACCACGATTGACACTTTGAAAAGCCTTTAATTGACGACTCTTAACTCTGTTTCAAATCATTAAGAGGTAGAGAACAATCCCAGAAGCCTTTCCACAGTTGCTTTTACATGTTGAACAGAACTTTTAATAGTGGCATGCAAACATGATTTGTTCAGCACAAATGTAACTCTCAGATGGAATGCATTTGGAATGCAATTCCAAAGCAATTTTCAAATGTTATTTTTGTTGTAACAATTCAGTTAATAAGTGTGCAGTACAACTTCTACGAGAACTTTGCTGCTTGTGTGATTTTTTTTTTGTCCCCTGTATTTTATCATTCTTATCTTGTTGATCCTTATTGTAGTCCTTATAATATATTCTATTATTATCTATCCATTAATCAAATAAAGTGAACGTGATATATGTTATTTTTATAAAGTGTCCATATATTTTAAAGGGACACTATAGGCACCCTGATCACTTCAACTCATTGAAGTGGTCTGGGTGCAGTGTTCCTGTCCTCCTTAGTCCTGCAATGTAATCATTGCAGTTTTAGAGAAACTGCAATAATTACATTATAGGACTAAGACTCCCTCTAGACGTCCTCAAGCTTTACCTTGAAGCAATGCTTTTAATATTGGGAGGGCCTAATGCGCTTGCAGCATTCTCCGCGCATGCCCATTATGCCCCACCCCATTGAATGGTGTCAGAGGAGGCAGAAACCGCCAGTGGTGATCGGAGCTAAACTCGAGTGAATAACCCTTTTAACCCTTTCCATTCTGGGGGGGGGAGGAGGAAACTATAGTGTTAGGAATACAACATTGTATTCCTTACACTGTAGAATCAATTTAAGCACTATTTGCTATATGTCAGGGTATCAATACTATAGGAAAAAACTCACAGGCACTCCAACTTCAAGCCGCAGGCATATTTATTATGACAGAATGCAACGCAACGTTTCGACCGGAAAGGTCTTTTTCAAGCTTGAAAAAGACCTTTCCGGTCGAAACGTTGCGTTGCATTCTGTCATAATAAATATGCCTGCGGCTTGAAGTTGGAGTGCCTGTGAGTTTTTTCCTCTTGGATTATTGTACTGGGATTGCTGGTCCTGCTCTGGAGCACCCTTGGCCGTTGGGACTGGGTGAGGTTCTCATCACTTACTCGGTATCAATACTATAAACACATAAATTACCCCCCCCATCCAATAATCCTTCCTATTTTTCACATTTGTACTACCGAATATACATTTTACAGATATTTGACTTCTTACTTACCAAGATACTTGTGTTAACCTTTTCATTAACACACTCTTTTCAAAAATGGCATAACGTGATTATATTGATGTTGAAGCATGCCTTTTTAGGCCCTCGAGGTCTTATGCTGACAGCTGATTCGTGTTGCTACACTGCATGTTGGAATCAGCTGTCAATGTGCTATTGCTGGCTGCCTCGCTAGTGAAGCAGTCCAACAATTGTCACTGATTGTCCCCCAGGTTGTCTGGTCACCCTGGCATCCAATTATAACAGTCACTTGCCTTGGCTGTAAGTTATGCTTCCAAAATTTGAATGAATCAACTTTCTTATTTTCATTTATACAGGGGGATCCTGAAGCTAATCCTCACTAGAGACACCCTAACATAACCCCCAACTCTGGCATCCAGAGAATATTTGTGCAACTGGCTCTATCTGAGGGGCCCACCTGGAAAGTGGGCAGGTCTGTCCAAATTACTGGCAGGTCAGCCAGGAGTGAATGCACACAAGGCTGACTGCCAATCTGCCAGGCCAGCCTAATGAGGGCAGGCCCTGCAGGGAACACTGTTTCAGTGCCTTGAACATAGTGCACGTGCATCTATTAACTGGCTCGCTCTGTGCTTGCTGGGGACAGTTTTCTGGTTGGAACGGCAGGCTAGGCCTTAAAGTCGGACTCTCCTTCAGAAATCGAGATGGTTAGGAGGCCGGCACTAACACTGCAAATACTGTACACATTTGTATTTATAATGCTAAAGAGATCAATTAAGATTTGTTTTTCCTCAAAAAAAAAAAAAAGTACATACAAAATGAATGGCAAAGTGACAAACAGGTTGGTTTTCTTTTCTTTTTTAATAACTGTCATTTTCTTTTAAGGCATGCATATAAACCCAGGGTGGGTTATGTATTTGATGGAGATGGTCTTAACCAGGTCATCTATAGTGACAACATCTAAAGACAACAGAAACTGATCCTTTGACCAATCAAGCACTTACTGTTTTTGCTAATTGGCTAGGGCACACATAGAGCAAACATACAGTCAGTTTTTGTGCAAACTAAGCCTACATTTTTCTTCTACAAAAGAAACTTGAGTTATTTACAAAGTTTAATATTACTTTAAATGCAATTTTTCTCAAACACATTTTGTTAGAACAAGAAATAAAGGTGCTAGCAGACATAATTGCACAAATTCTTGTACCCTTTGAAGAGGGTATTTCTTATTATTTTTATTTCCCCTTAATATGATTGTTCATCTAGGTACAGTGCAACTTTTATCTTGTATTTATTTAATAAAGTGTGTTCAGAGTCCCCCTCCCACCGGGCTGGATGGAGAGGAAGGGGTTAAACTTACCTCTTTCTCCAGCGCCGGGCGCGGAGCTCTCCTCCTCCTCTCCGCCTCTTCTCCTCCTCTTCGGCTGAATGTGCATGCGCGGCAGGAGCTGCACGCGCATTCAGCCAGTCCATAGGAAAGCATTCACATGTTCAACATGTAAAAGCAACTGTGCAAAGCCTTCTGATTTTCACAGTGAGAAACGCGGAAGCCATCTAGTGGCTGTCAATGAGACAGCCACTAGAGGCTGGATTAACCCTAACATAAACAAAGCAGTTTCTCTGAAAT
The DNA here is from genome assembly GCA_933207985.1 of Pelobates cultripes. Classification (NCBI taxonomy): domain Eukaryota; kingdom Metazoa; phylum Chordata; class Amphibia; order Anura; family Pelobatidae; genus Pelobates; species Pelobates cultripes. The sequence continues at coordinate 89,415,079 of OW240919.1, forward strand.
TGCTATGTTTATAGAAAAAAGGGTTAACCCTAGATGGACCAGGCACCCAGACCACCTCATTAAGCTGAAGTGGTCTGGGTGCCTATAGTGGTCCTTTAAGGTGCTGCTTTTTTTGCACTTATTTATTAATCTAATTTTTCTAAGTTCCTCATTCACTTGTTTATTATAATCTAGCTGCAATTATCAAATAAAGCTTAGTAAATAAGGAAAAAGAATAAAAACCTGTGGAGAACTGTAGACACTTGGAGCATAATAAAACTTTATTTCCAGAGATTTTACATGATTCTGTAAAATAAGGATGAGCTTCGCCAATTCAGCTGGACTAGTAAAAGTTTGTAAGGTTTTTGAGATAATACCATTATCTAATTTTGTTTGCATATTTTCTTTTTTATTATTATAAAAAACAAACATTAAAAATTGGGTTTTTGGGGGGGCGGAGCTTGACCAGGGAACGGAGCAGACACCATACTTCTGTGACCTGCAACACTGCACTGCACTGCAACAATCCCACAAATATCAACCGAATCCCGCATCAGTGCCAGATGAAAAGGTGCCAGAGTGCTACTGGACACCCCAACCTCCTGATTGATGCATTTTTTATTCGACCTGGGCACGAAACAGCAGTGCCACAAGGTTGGGGCCTACCTCACCCATAATTCTTCGGGCCAGGATCCAATATAGCTCCCACGGAGACCGGGGGGAACGCCACTCAGTCTGAGACCTCACAAAGGTGCCCACAAGACCCCACACAAATGGGACGCAGGTCACAGAAACCCACAGTGCCGGCACCCACCAGCAATAGGTTCATTGGCATCATGCTGCAGCAAGGGGCCATGAGGTCTGCCACGAGCCCCCAGAGGCAAGCAGCCAGATTCAACAGCCGGTATCACAACCACCAGGGGCCATCCTAGCACCTGCAGGGACCCTTGAGGTGGTAAACCTGGCAACCAAAGAGGACATTCAAGCCCCATGTTAAAACATACAAAAACTATTCGCTGCAAACATAGCAGTGGTCAAAACAGAAATTCAAGCGGTCACAGACAGGTTCAAAGCCACCGAAAAATACCTTATGGATCTGCAAACTAGTCTCTGTACAGGAATCCATTCAAAGCCTCCACCAATCCCAAACCTCTATAACCTCTACAACCTCTTCCTCCAACCTAAATAAGTCTCCACAGGCTCCAGCCACAGCGACACAAGACATTATAGCACGATGCTCATCTATTCAGGACAAGAGGACCTTCATGCAGGCCTTACAAGGCAAGATGCCCTACAGTTTTGAGCCAACCCAGCTCACCATCTATCAAGATGTCACCAGAGTGACCTTACAATGGTGCAGAACCCTCAGAGCAACCACAAGCATACTGCGAGAAGCAGGCATACCCTACCGCTGGACAACACTGCGGTTCTTCTCGGTCACATGTAATGGAACTGTAATGAGGATCACATCCTCTCAAGAGGCACCAGCCTTCCTTGGCGCTCTGGGTCTTGCCCCACCACCTCCGAATAACTCCAGACTGTCCACCACCCCAGCTTGGGATCCCAATACTGTTGTGCCTTTTATACCGAGCAGGAACCGGGACTCAGGAATGGGCACCTGAACACAATAACACTTGCCAGCAGACCCCTACCTGGCACAGATGTTTACTTTCTCCTTATGTTTTTCTATTTTATGTTTTATGTTTGAGTATGTGCAGTTAAGCTCTGTTATAAATGTGTAACACAGGTTACACCATATACAGTACAGGAGATAGCTCTGCAGATGGATATGGTCCCATGAAGGACCAGTGGCATGATGCCACATCTAGCTCTACCTGCCTAACCTACTTACTCCCCCTCCCTTCCCTGCAGCCCCCATGGTAAGGGGTAATACTTCACCCAAGCCCAAACTGAGTACACCCCGGTTCCAAATACCGCCCATCACCCCACAAGAACCGAAGTTACTCCCTCAGTCCACTCACCTCTTAAGACACTCACTGACATAGGAACACTCATGCTTCCTTTGTGCTCCGACATACAGAGGGCATTAGAGAATTACACCCTACGGGGTCACAAAGATTTTGGGATAAAATCCCTAAAACACTGTATTGTCCAAAACTAAATGACCAGTATCTAAGCCTTGCCTCCTAATGGAAACTCACACCGCAGGCACACATGAAAGGCAAAACGATTCATGCACTGAGAGACATAGATTACGATATTGTTACTTTACTGTTGTTTCTCTTTGAGCGATATAACTTGTGCCATTGTCAGCAATGTAGGCCTAACTTTCACACCTTTGCCTAAAACAGAGTGCTCATGGAGTGATGTTTAGTTGTTACTCAATTATATGTTATGTTTTAGACCTTACTCAAGCAATATCAGTGCCTAGGAAATGCAATGGCTCTAGCATAACCGCTTTCACTATCACCCCTACGCATTGTATATATTTCTCATCATTATTGTACCTATTATTTTTTTTGTTTTTTGTTTTTAAATGAGTGCTGTATCTCTGACATTTTCCAACAATCTTGGTTTTAACCTCATGGTCTTTTTTTCCATGTAAAAATGTAAGCATGTTAACTAGCTTAAGCACTGCAAACATAAAGAATTATAAAAAAAAAAAAAAAATAGGGTGTATACATGATATATAAGTTGTTAAACACTCATTTTGCGGGATACGTTGTTTGGTGATGTAGATCATAGTTATAGGATGGATTGCACCATAAGATGCCACATCCTTTACTTATATAAATGGTTATATAAATGAGTTAAAGTCTGCGTCCCAGTCTGATGATTGAAAGAACATAGTGTGCTGTTATTTCAAGCTGGGGGAGATACAAAATGTGTCTAGTGGGTGGTTAAAAGCTGGCACGTCTCACAATTCCACAACTCATCAATGCGCTACTGAAAAATCAGCCAAGGAGAACAAAATTCACCACTAAACCCACAGAGGGGAGCCAACGAATTACATTATCAGTGATGCTGAAACAGAAGCTGTGGATGTATATCACCTCGCTGAGCTCTCCCTGCCCATCACAACATTCCGTGTCTGTATCTTTTTATTTTAGCTTCAAAACATTAAACTGTGTATGCTTTGTAAGTGTATATCAGAGTGAAAAGGCTGGTGAATGTACAGATAGGAAATACTATTGTAAAATAATGAAAAACATGCAGATTACAAGTCCAAATAAAATATAGGATATAAAGCATTGCTTGCAACAGTGAGGTTAAACACATAATCCTGATAGAAAGTGAGATATGGGTATTAGCTTGACGTGAGAGTGTAATTCAAACTCAGCCATATAACCTGCTTTGCACATTTTTGCTTACAAGGCATAAAATAAATAAATTGCAGAATTTATTGAAATATAGCTGGATACTGCTGGAGTGAGGGATATGTCATGTAAATATACAGAGCCCAGCATATTTCATATAAATACCTACTGATCATGTTGATTCCATTCATATTTCATACAAACGCAACTAGATTCTTGTGATCCACGCGCATGTCATTGAAAAGCCCCTGAAATTTGCTGAATCAATATAGATGTTATATGTTTACAGCCATGGGGGCCTAAGACATTTTGTTCCCTGGGTCCAAACGCAAAATTGTGTCACTCCCTACTCACTATTGCTACCTACTGAAGTCACAACCATCTATTTAATTAGCCATATATAAATAACTAGCAGCTCATATACTTTTTGCAAGGTCAAAAAAAGTGTGGGGCCTCGCTCCTGCAGCCTTTTTTAACATGCATACATTGACACACACTGCATGTACAAATGTACAATTTACAAAAAAATATAAATAAAAGAGGATCACCAATAGTGTTATTCTGAATGGCACCATAAAAGAATTAAGAGTATATTGCACTCACAAAATTGGGATTGGTTATAGGCAGATATAAAACGTATGTGGTAGGACCTTCTTTCTTCTCTTTTCCCAAGCTTAAGCATAAAGGAAAAAGAGAGAGAACACACACATAGTGTAGCACTTCAAAAGAATAATTACAGCTTTATTTAAATTGCACCCATAAGATATGTTGCAATTAAAAGCATATCAATCATCAGCATCTCACTTTTCCAATGCCAGAAAACCAGTACAGGTCACAGGGGAGCAGGTACAAAGATGATGAAAAAAAATATAAAATAAATCACACTATAAATAAAAAGCAAAAATGCGATGTGTCTCTATGCCCTACATGTTTCGTCTTGGGTGGGACTTTGTCAGGAAATGCAGTAAGCCAATCAGATGCTGATTGGTACGGAAATCCTGATATCAATTAATGATGTTCTTGGCTGATAAATATATTTCTTGTGATAAAATATATTTCTGGCAAAAAGCATGCAAACAAATACTCTGTGCTTCAGTAGATCCCATTGTACAGCGCTATGGAATTTGCTGGTGCTATATAAATAATAAAATAATATTATTATTGGCCCCTTGCAAACTAAACTATGCAATGCAGGTTCCATTTTTAAAAACCTGAGTGGGTATCCAGTGGTGTGTGACAATAAATTCCAAAGGAGAGGGTATAGCTTGTAAGAAATTCTGTAGGCATGAGTAGCAAAGATTACGAACAGTAAGTTATGGGTTTAAGAGGGGGTTGATTAGCAGATTATTTACAACTAAAATGGAAAATGTAAGGGGATATGTAATTGCATGAGGATTTGTCGGCAGCATAGTATAAAACCATATCCGCATTTTAGAGAGTAACTTGCATGTGCACTTGTCTTATTAACCAATGCTACAGCAAGTCAAATGGACACTTCTTGAAACATTACTAATTTGAAAAATGTTTTCATGTCCAAATGTAATGGCTTTTATTTAGTCAGCAAGAGTGCCATAAGAATCTCTTCTTACAATGTATAACAGTGCTACTTTGTTGTGATTAGTAAAAATAATACACATTATATACAAATGACATGCAGGGCCAGTGCAAGGATTTCTTGTCACTAACTCACTGACAGACACACACTGGCAGACACACAGACACACACACTCACTGACAGATAGACAGAGAGACACACAGACACTCACTGACATACATACAATCACTCACTGACATACATACACTCACTCACTGACAGACAGAAACACACTCACTGACATACACTCACAGACAGACACACACACACTCACTGACAGACATACACTCACTCACTGACAGACACACACTCACTCACTGACAGACACACACACACACTCACAAACATACAATCACTCATTGTTAGATAGACACACAAACACAGAATTATGTCATATTCTGGCTTCTGGCATCACAGAGGGAGCGAGAGGGAGGAGTGAGAGGCTGCTAGAACAGCCTCCCTCGCTGCCTGACAGCTCCATCAGCTCTCCTCGCCCCTCTCACCGGCATTTAGTGGCATGCAGAGCAGGCACCTGCCATCAATGTAAGTGGGTGCCTGCTCTGCCTTACCTAGATTTGCATCGGGGGCACCCTGAGGTGGCCTAGAGGAGCGACCCGGCGCGGGGGGCGATTCAAGAGCCGCTCTCCCAGCGCTGCGGCCCCAGACGGGGTGCTCACCAGGAAACATCCCGGTGGGCGCCCCCAGCAGGCCAGGGGGCCCTAGGCGAATGCCTAATTTGCTTAACGGTGGCACCGGCCCTGATGTCATGCACGAACACATCCATGGTTTAATAATTAAATGTCTTGGACTTTGGATCAAAAAGCTGCATGTCTCATGTAAAGTCTTTTGAGCAACTCTAAATCATATGTATAGTCCGTGCCATGTCTGTGCTCCTAGTATTTTCTATGGTTGACACTAAGCATTACTTAGTGACTATTTTTTTAATTGGTTTCCAACCCTGTTGCAACTGTGTAACAGCTGCAGTTAGTCTTCAAAATGTAACACCAGCCTCTTGCCTGGTGCAAAAATGTTAGAGGAATATTCCAAGCACCATAATTATTACATTGTGCTATAGTGGTTGTGGTACCAGAGGAGCCCTGGCTCCCCCATTGTAAGTAGTCAAACCATTTTAGAACAATTACTCTTCCTGTCTCGGGTCCTCCGGGCACCTCTTCCCACCTTCTTGCAGCCTCTAGGAGAGTCGGAAGCTTTTGCTATGAGCTTCTGTTAGTCCTTTTGAGCTGTGACCGGCAGTGTAGGGACAGTTCATTGACTGAGAGTGTCAGCTGATCACTCTCAGCCAAGAAATAAGCCTTGCACTGCAAGTACAGGCTGCAGTACAGGCAGGGAGTGGTTGACGGTTAACCACAGGCAAGAAATCAAACCATTCTAAAAGAGTTTGATTTTTTATATTGGTGGGTTGCCCAGGTACTCATGTCATCATAACCACTACAGCACAGTGTAGTGGTTATGGCACTTGTAATGTTTTCTCTAACAGCATATACAATCCTATAGATCATATAGGGAAATACAAGTTAGCTATATGGCATTACTTTAAAACCTTACTTTATTTACTTGAAAACCTTAAAACACATATCAAAATATTATAAACCAAATCCATATGAAAAAGTGATAAAGCTAAACAAAAGACCAGTTATGTATAAACCATACGTTGCATAGTTTACAAAGAAGTAAGCCTGCTTACTTCTTTTTTTAATGTCAAGGTGTGGTTGCTATGGTGACAACTTACGCAGTGTGTGCTTCTGTGCTCTGCTAGAGTGGCTAATGTGTGAGTGGTCAGTATCTTTGTAAGCAGCCTTTGTTGGCAGCTAGCTGGTTAGAGAAAGTGACAAGGCTGAAAACCAGGCTATAATTAGTAGCCGCTACTAACTACAGGCTGTTGTTAATACTGGCAGCTTATAGCAGCAGTTCAGGCTGTAAACGAGCCTTAATTGTTTGTTTAAGAAGCACATATAAATACAGTCAGATCCCACACATCTTTAGATACTTTCATCGCTGGTTGATTGCACCCAAGCACCCAAAGTGCTTCATCAATTCACATAATCCTGATAGCTCCACATTCTTCACTAAATGCCCTTTCTGAGACTTTAAATAATTAAGGCGAATGATGCTTAAAACAAGCAATAGTAACATCAGGAACATAAAAATACCATTTAGAGGCCTTTCCTTCACTGCTTAGCACCTAAAAACATGTCTTGGTTTACATGTGGAATCCCTTATTCCCCTGTCTTTATGACATGGTTTTTAACTTGAAGAGGAAGTAAAGAACAATGTAAACCATGGGATATATGTATAAGCACCTTATAACAAAATATATATTTATAAGTGCCTTATAACACGTACAAATCTATTCCCATGGAATACATAGTTATTATTATTATTAGTATTTATATAGTGCCACATTTACAATATTATAGGAGGGGGAGATTTAACAATAAATTAGACATTTACAAGAAATTACAGGAACAATAGGATGAAGAGGATGCTCAAATGAGCTTACAATCTAGAGTTAACCATAAAATAGCGAATCCAGGTATTTTTCCATTACATAACTAATTTGAAAATAAAAGCACATTATCACAAACTCACTTGGAATCAGCTTGTGAAAGCATTAGACTTTTGTTTAATATTTATATTTTACTTTGTTGGCTGTTCTGTAAATGTTATCTAGTTCATAAGGGTAATTATCATCGTAGTATGGTTATCTGCATTTTCTTCCTACATAGTTGATTGCAATTTCATAAACATGTCCCTAATATGTACTATACAGGTACGTTATTATATCTTTATTGTATGGTACTTATTTTATATTATAATGTGACCACATTTTCGTCCTTTAATAGGATGCGTATGGAAAATAAAAACTGTAAGCTTCTATTTATTGCATATTTTGGAAGAATCTATTATTGACCCCATCATACCAACAAGCTAATGTAACTCAATAATGTATAATTAAATATATCAAACTCCGTAAATGTGGAGAAACAAATAACCCCTTCTGTCTTAATAGGAGAAAATGTAAATCAAATTCTCTCCTGCACTGTGCAGCATGGCACTAGGTATGCAAATCTCCTTAAAGGGACACTACAGGAACTCAGACCACTTCAGCTTATTGAAGTGGTTTGGGTGCAGTATCCCTGTCACACTTGTAGAGAAACTGCAGTGTTTACATTGCAGTACTAAGACAACCACTAGTGTTTACCAGACAACCACCAGAGGCACTTATGGGATTTTACCAGACTAGTTGCCTAATTTATGCTGGACGTCCTCACACTCTGCATGAGGACATCCAGTGTCAGTGAAATCCCCATAGGAAAGCATTGAAGCAGCGCTTTCCTATGGGGAGGACATAATGCGTTTGTCACGCATGCGCATTAGCCCCCTTCCCTGTTGGATGATGTTGAAGGAGGCAGAGCATCGACCCAGCACTGAGGGACACTGGAATTGGTTGAGTAAATAAAAAAAAAAATGTTTTAAAATCTTTTTATCTACAGGGGGAGGACGGGAGGACGGTGTGGTTCAGAGGGAACTATAGTGCTAGGTATACAGATTTGTATTCCTAGCACTATAATATCCCCTTAATAGCAGTCATGATATGATCATATAAGAGGGTTCAGTCTGTAAACATCTTGCATTGCCCTTTACAAAACTGATAAGTAGCCTTAACTTGGCATCTGAGCAGCTTACTGTATACAGATATGCTCTCATACTGTAAATAATAAAGCCACATTCAGAACACATTTTACCAATAAGTATCCCCAAAATTCCAGAAGAATCCATAGAAATATAGATGATCTGGATATTTTGATACTTTTCTATGATCCTTAATTTACTATATATTATTATTGACATGTATATAGTGCCAGCTTATTCCGCATTGTTTTACAATATTGTAAAGGGGTAAATTTAATAATAAATGACACAGTTACAAAATGTTAAATTGACAAGTTGCCATCCTTAAACTGTCCATACAAAATATGCTTGCAAAATATAAATGACTAAGTGAAATATAGACATTCTGTCAAACTACATATTTTATTTTGTTTATTTTAAAGTCACCACTCACCCAATCTTTATATAAACTTTATACAAAATTGCTCTTTAGTTCCTACTTCACATGGAATCCTGTTTTAAATAGTCTTCATTATTTTTTCTTAAAACAAACCTCAATAGTGCAAGGGTTAAATGGTGATACATGTCAGCTATTACCATTGGAGAAGACGGCTAAATGTTTTTGTGATGCAATGTTTGGTGAACTGCTAATTTCTTTGCTTTAAAAATAGAAATGAACTGTTACTGTAATTATCTAGAAAAAGGGAATATATTGCCAAACAAGTGAAGATTGGTGCATATGGTTAACTAAAATGTTGTTTTTTCATCGACTATATATAGCACTACCTTACCAACAATGCTGCATAACCCCTCCTTCTTCATTTTACCTCTCTCCGCCTTTCCAATCTGGCACACAGTCCTAACAAGCTGTTCCCTGTTAATTTTAATTGCTCCTCTTGGGATGCTCTTCAAACAAGACTGTTATTAGAGTCATGAGAGATCAGGGACTTCTGCAACAAGTCCCTATGCTAGGAAACTGGATAAAGCAGAACAAGGTGTGGAAGAGCAGTTTTGTCTGCTTCAAGAAAGTGTCTAGACCCAGGCAGATTGGACATCCCTTAGGTCTGGCTGAGCAGCAAAGGAATTGCATTTTACAGTTATTAGCAACATCTGCTTGCACATGTGTGTGAACGACGATTCCTAGTGACTGGCTTAGCATTATGGAAATGTTAGTTCTGTAAAACTGGGAGTGTTTGACATTAGCAATGTATTTTTGCAGATGTTTGCATACAATAGTTCCCAAAATGCATACCCAGTCATGACGGCTGTACTCAAATAGGGAACACTGAATACAGCCCTTTAAATCCCTTTATAGTCTTTAGATCAGTTGCTCAGCCACAATGATTGCAGCTGCTCAAGTTAGCTCACCAGGATCTGAACCAGGGCCAATCACAAGGAGCGGGGAGGCATACAGGGAATTTCTCTGAAATGTCTACCTGTATGCCTTCCCGCTGCTTATCATTGGGCTATGAGGTTGGGGCTACGGTAGGGTTAGGTACAGCAGGGTTAAGGTTAGTGGGGGCTAGTGTAAGATGCTGCTTAAAGGAACACTCCAGTGCACCAGAACAACTTCATCTAAATTATTTTGTTATGGTGACCTGAGGCACCCAGGCACACTCTTATCTTCAAGGGTTAAATCACCCTTTAAATGTTTTACTGCCAAAGGTGCTCCAGCACTGTTCTCAGTTCAGAATGCACGGAGTGCCGCCGGACAGGGGTGTTGCTGATTGGCTGAGAGTGGTCAGGTGATGCTCCCAGCTAATCAGTGACTCCCATTCACTAAACTTGCTTGGAAAAGGGTTAATAAATATATAGGGGTGTATATAAAAAAAATACCCCTCTCTGTCTCATTAGAGATATCTTTGCCAGAAGCTCAAGGAAGCAGGCTGAAGGGTCAGTGTTAGGACCCGCTTAGGGGGGCCTGCCTTGACGTTGGCAGGCGGGCATTCCCTCCAATGGCCATTGGAGCAACTAAATGACCTCCATTTGTCAAGATATACATAAAGATTAAAGAGAGAGTGCAGGGAACTTTTTCTTTTCTATAGGGTTGTCAATAACTACCAAAAATAAATATAGATCCTAGACATACAGGGCATTTAACAATCATTCATATGACTGATATAAAAAAAAGTTGTTTTCCTGCCACTGTAGCTCCCTAGAGTGCCACCCTATGCCAAGCCCCGACATCCTCCACCTGGTGCAGAATGGGTCAAAAACCCTTTCTGACACTTACCTGAGTCCAGCACCAATGTCACTCAGTGCTGACTCATAGTTACATAGCTGAAAAGAGACTTGCGTCCATCAAGTTCAGCCTTCCTTACATATGTTTTTGCTGTTGATCCAAAAGAAGGCGAAAAACCTAGTCTGCAGCACTTCCAATTTTGCAACAAACTAGGAAAAAATTCCTTCTTGACCCAAAATAGCAGTCAAATGTCCCTTCGATCAAGCAGCTATTACCCCACTTATTGGAAATTATATCCCCGTATGTTATTAATTTGCAAGTATTTATCCAATTTCAGTTTAAACATTTGTATGGTCTCTGATAAAACTACCTCTTCAGGCAGAGAATTCCATATCCTTATTACTCTTACTGTAAAAAAAACCTTTTCTTTGCCTTAGATGAAATCTCCTTTCTTCCAGCCTAAATGTGTGACCTCGTGTCCTATGTATAGCCCTGTTTATGAATAGATTTCCAGATAATGGTTTGTACTGGCCCCGAGTATATTTGTATAATGTTATCATATGCCCTCTGAGTTGCTGTTTTTCCAAACTAAAGAGATTTAAATTTTTTAACCTTTCTTCGTAACTAAAATGATCCATTCTTTTATCAATTTTGTAGCTCGTCTCTGTACTTTTTCTAGTGCCATGATATCCTTCTTTAGAACAGGTGCCCAAAATTGCACAGCATATTCAAGGTGTGGTCTTACCAGTGATTTATAAAGAGGCAAAATTATATTTTATTCCAGAGAATTTATGTCCCTATTTATATATGACAAAACCTTACTGGCCCTAGCAACTGCAGATTGACATTGCATATTGCTGCCTAATTTGTTGTCTATAACAGTTCCTAAATCCTTCTCATGCTCCCAGCCACTCTCGAGCTCCACCATGTGCATGCGCAGCAATGCCTCGCATTATAGTTCCCCCATAGGACGGCATTATACAATGCTTTTCTATGGGGTTTCGGGAGACGCTTGATGTCCTCATGCGTAGCATGAAAGTCGCCTAACGACCCGGAAGTCCCTCTTGTAGCTGTCCTTAAATGGACAAAATACACAAAATGCTTTACATTTGTGTTGGTTCTAGCATGTGGTATTCACTACCAATAATCACCATGATGTCACTGTAGACTTAAAGTTGTATTCCTGGCTCCATAGTGTTAAAACCACCATTTAGGTGGCTTGCCTCCCCTTGCCCCATTAAAGCTAGTAAATCCTACCTTATTTCCAGCTCCATGGCCCGTCTCATTGGCTGACATCATCAGAATTGATAATCTCAGCCAATCACAATGCTTTCCCATAGGAAAACAATGGGTTGTCTGAGTTCTCCAATTCTGATGATTTCAGCCAAGAAGGCAGAGCCAAACACCACTCTTGCCAATCAGCATCTTCTCTTGACTCAATGCATCTCTGTAGGGAAAGTTCAGCGGAGACGTTGAATGTCTGCCCCAGGAAGCACCTCTAGTAGCCATTTGAGGAGTCGCCATTGGAGGTGTCCCTATGCTGTACTGTAAACACTGCATTTTCTCTGAAAAGATGGAAAAAAACTGAAGGGACTGACTATACTCACCAGAACAACTACATTAAGCTGTAGTTGTTCTGGTGACTATTGTGTCCCTTTAAGACTGATTGAAAAATAACTGTAAATGGCTACTGTTGTTAACAAACATCAATATTATCTTGCAGAGTAGCTAATGTTAAAACACTACCACAATATCCATGGCGCTTAACTAGCCTTTAACTCCCTAAGCATCATGGGAAACATTGTTCAGAAAAATCTGAACTGCCAAGGTTAGCCATTGCTTTGAAATATTTCCTCAGATGAACTAGAGGTTTATTGATTGTCTTTTCCATGATGCTTCACCATTTCATATGCTAGTTGAGCATCATGGTAAATGTGATTAATAAACACCTGCAGAGCTAGTATATGTGTAATTTTAGTTTTTATGTTTCTTTCGTGGAAATGTTCCAAGATTAGCAGCCAAGCTTTTGGCTGGATGAGCATCATGAATAATGAGTTTTTTGCAATCCTTCAAAAGATTGCAGATCAGCTTTCCAGTTAATTCCTCTTTATTATTTATTGAATAGACTGATATTTGACCTGGGTTATATTATTTTGTTTCTATATTCTGGTATCTTTGACCAGGCTAGTGCTTTTTGACCTCGAATTGTTTCTGCCTGCTTGCAGATTTGAGTTTTTGCCTTAGAATAGGTTCTGTGTTAAGCCCAGCCACTCTAAGGTCAAGTAATATGCTTGTCAGTACAGGTGGGGTAATATATCAAGACAAAACAGATGCCGGGGCAAAGTGTTAAATATTGTAAAATATTCTGTTCATTTACACAGAAAATACTGCTTATTTTGCCACAAAATATCACCCCTGATTTTTTATTTAGTTTTTGTCATTTCATTATGTGTAACTTTTTATGTACTTTAGGTAATATTTAGGAAGGCATGCACTTTATGCCTATGATTATTGAGTAATGTTTTGTTATTTTTTATTATTTTTCAATGCCAGGTGGGAAAATATAAGGACCGGAGCCTCCAAATGAAGTATTATGTGTGGCCTGTTTTTGATCTTTACCCAAATTCAGAAGAACATAAGGATGAACACTTGAGCATTGTAACGTTGGAGGAAGCACCTTTTGTCATTGTGGAAGATGTGGACCCTTTGAGTGGAACCTGTATGAGGAACACTGTACCCTGCCGGAAGCAGATAAAAATAGAGTATGATTTAATTTACTCTCTACACCATAAAAATAACAAGATTTACTTTTCTTTCCATTTGACATAGAGCTTAGTTGTTATTAGCTTTGTTTATTTATTTTTTAAACTAAACCTGTCCTCTACCTGTTATTAATTAGGGATTATTTTACCTCATCAATAATGTTAACTTGTTAAAGTGCTATTATCTCATTAGCTTTTGTTTGTGATTTCTTCCCTGTCAACATTTTATTTTGTTTGCCGTTAGTTGCTTATTTTTTTAGTGGCACTTTAAGTGTGTGTGTCCCCCATGATTTCAAGTGGTCATGGTACCTGGAGTCTGTATGTATAGCATTTCACTGTCAAACTCTGCACATACAGAGATTAACCGCTTTTGGAGATATATTTCCAACCACAGCAGTGTCATTAGGCAGTCTGGAACAAAGTTGTCATCTGACGCATGGTGGCGCCAGACAGCCAATGGTGGCATGCCTCTCTCCTCCATGCCACCCCTGTCCTTTTCTCATCTCCCCTTCCCTCAGCTTGTCCTCCCTGATCTCCATCTCCCTCCATTGAGGAATAATGACATCAGCAAAGGAGGATCGAGCATGGACTCAGCGATGAAATAAAGGTAAGTTTTAGGGTTTCTTTTTTATATATATATATATATATATATTTTTTATTTTTTTTAGGGTGTGGGGTGGACCACCTTGGATAGGGTAACTCAAACAAAAACCAGTGTTTTATAAAAGCATTGTTTATTTTTTATAAAAACACTGTTTTTTAATTGGCATAACCCTTGAATGAAAAAGGGAAGGAAACTGTAAATAATCAAAGATAAGGACAAGATTTGGGAGAGCAATGAAAAACATGAAAATGGAACGTATGGGGGGCATGGCAGAAGTCTGGAGTGAAACGAGTGAATTCAAAAAAGACTCTAACAGAGCTTTGCATAACAAATGCTAGGAATTGGGAGAGAAAGGAAAAGAAAAATAGGAACTGGAAGCATGCAAGAGATGTGTGGAAAAGCATTTAGAAAAATGGGTAGAGACATGGAAGAGAGGTGGAGAGATCGATTGGAGAGGGGTAGGGAGAGATAAATGAGGTGTTAAACAGTATGTGAGAGAATGGAGAGAACATGGACAAAAATGGGAGAATATTGATTCTTCTTTTAGAGGATCATATCTGTTATAGTTGTTATACATGTATGCTAGTTCTCATAAACCAATTATAAAGGAAGCTGTCGCAGTTCTGAGATTAAGAGGTTCACTGACCTGGAATTCATGCTTGCAATGCAATTAAGTAGTTTATATTTCAAGCTGAACGTCTTTTTTTAAGTGATGTCATCATGGAAAAAAAAACACAAAAAAATATTTAAAACCTGTTTGGAATATTTTACGGTGTGTTGCAAAAGAAGAAGAGTATCTCATCCAATAGAAAGTGTGTTGGTTGATAAAATTTACCATGTATATGTTCATATCAATATATGCATTTGTTCAAAATTTCTTCTACGCTAGTAAGCAATAAGCAATTAACTTTAAATTACAAACACTAGTTTCTTAAAGGTTTACTTCAATCATTATAACCACTACAGCCCACTGTAATGGTTATGATGCTAGGAGTACCATGGCTCGGTTTCTCTGAATGGGCCAAATCATTTAATAATGGCTTGCCCTCTTGACCGGGTTCCCATTGGTCTCCGACACTCCTAGCTCTTCTGTTGACGCACATCTGTACAGCTGCAGAAGTCGATCTAGTAGGCAGATTCATTGCCTGTGAACATCATCTGTGCAGGATTGACGTAAGCAAACCCAAAACTATTGTACTGGGTTTTCTTATGAAGCCCCTACGATGCTGCTGGAGGTGAAGTTCCAAATCAAAATTTCATACCTGGTAAGGTATAGTGGCTCCACATTCAGTAGTAAAAAAAATAATTGTCACTTTGAGATGCAATTCACATCATTTTTGTATTTTTATGCTTTCTTAATTTAACATATTTCATATGGGTTTGGACCATGCTATTTTATTAACTATGCTTTGATCAGAGGAGTCTTTTTTGAGAATTTTTGTATTGTTGCTGCTGACCACAGCTCCAGCTCTAAAATCAGCTGTCTTCGAGCCCGGTGGTTGTACTTAACAATGGATTGCTGCTTTTGAATTTCCATATACAAATGAATGTCTACTACATCTGTGGCGAAACCAACCTCGCCACTGTGAACTGGAGAAGCCTGGTTGCTCGCCTGCTCCCTTTGGACTATGGCCCTGCAGGTTAAACTGTTTATTTCCCCTGCAGAAAGGCTTATTTGTGTGATCTGAGTGCCATTCATCTAATAATGTGCACTCAGATCCCAGCTATCTGGGGATATGTGAAATGTCTGTGTGTTATGTGTAAATGTGACTTTATGTATTTTAAAGTGTTTTGTGTCTTTTTGCAACCATGTGCTTAATGGAGTCTTGTGTCTATCCTGGGAGATAATTGAATTACTCTCCAGGATAGAAGACTCTGAAACTGGTTTGGGCCAGAAAGCCATGCTTCATTTAGTCACAAAGGACTTTTTACTAACTTTTGAACCCCTTGTCTGATTTGTGCCATTTTTGAATATGTTGTTCCCCTGAATGGATTGATTGTGAATATGTAATTTTATGTGAATGTGATGTATGGTTTTGGAGTTATGAAAGTTGGGTAGAAAGTATGTTTTAACTGTATGTGTAATTGAGTTTCCTCTCAGGATAAGGGGAGGGAATATGTGGGATGTAACTGTGATGTGATTGGTTGTTTTGTAACGCCCTGTGGGCTGTACTATGTTTGTGGATTGGGAATAAAAGAGACTGTATGTGACAGTACAGAGAGTTCCTGTTTTAACCCTCAAAGTGAAGTGTCGTCTCATTATTGGGGGAAGGATTTATTGTATGCTGTTCCAGTTTGACTGCTAGGAGAGTAAACCTATTCGTATGGTTCCTATTCAACTGTCTACAGCATTCATATGCTTGGGAGAATTTATTTGTTTCTCCGGTTCGGTGATTGTGGTGTCTGCCAGAGTGCTTGGAGTCCTCGGGAAGCGCTAGGAGCATCCTTCAACGGAGGTACCAAGTCGGGGTGCCAGGCGATCCGTTACATTGGTGGCAGCGGTGGGATGGCGTCCTAGTGCGAGGTAAAGCAGCTCAGAGACACAGTTCGTTTGGATTTACAAATTGAGGGCAACGCTAGCACACGTGCAGCGCCCCTGGGAGCAGAGGTATCCAGCGACTTGGAGCAGACAAGTATGGAAGGCTCTGGCGATGATTGGATGGCCGAGGTGAGGCAGCGAGTGGCCCAGTATGGGGATGATTTACCCATGGAGGTACGCCGGGTGATCTGGAACCAGGTCACGGCCGAGCGAAACACAAGGCTGGCCCGAGAATTCCGGCTGGCGAAAGAGAGAGAGCATGCTCAGCGGAAGGAGTGTTACAGCAGCCGAGTAGAGGCTGCATCCGAGGAGGCTAGCCGTCTCCCCCTGAGGCGGCCGCAGGAACCCGAAGTAGGGGTCCTCATAGACTGGTCCTGTGAGGAACTACAACAGGCAGGTGGAGATGGGACCGGCCCAGATCCCCAGCAGCAGCCGGAGTTGCCAGGTGCGGAAGCAGGTGGTCCTTACTCGCAAATGTTGAGGGACCTCACAGACTGGTCCTGGGAAGACCCACAGATGGCAGGTGGAGATGGGACGGCGGTCTCTCAACCGGCCCTACAGGGATGCTGGGCGGTCGGCCCAGATCTCCAGCCGCAGTATGTACCCCAGGGAGCTGAAGTTGCAGTCCTTCCTCCCCAGCGGCAGTGTGCACCCCAGGGAGCTGAAGGTGCAGTCCTTCCTCCCCAGCGGCAGTGTGTACCCCAGGGAGCTGAAGGTGCAGTCCTTCCTCCCCAGCGGCAGTGTGTACCCCAGGGAGCTGAAGGTGCCGTCCTTCCTCCCCAGCGGCAGAGTGTCCTGCAGGGCGCAGAGACCGCCAGTCTCGCACCCCAACCACAGGACAAAATAATGAAAGGGGAGACAGCTGGTCCCCCTCTCCACCAGCAGAGAGAGTGTCAGGGAGAGGAGCCTGATACCCCTCCTCCCCAGCGGCAGTTTACAGTTCAGAGAGAGGAGCTTGTTACACCCTCTCTCCAGCGGCAGCCTAACCCAGCAAGGGGAGATGTTACACCCCCCAACAGTGCAGATGGGACTGTAGTCTCTGCACTTACAGCACAAGGGGTAGGGACAGTCGGTCCTGTTCCCCAGCCACAGAGCTGTGTATCCAGAGGGGAGACAGTCGGTCTCTCCCTCCCACAACCAGGCTCCCACCAGGCTACTTCCGTGGTAGCGCTGGCATCAGGGCAGAGTACCGCTGGTCTCTGCCCACTCAGCAACCCACCAAGGCAGCCTAACAGTTGCCCACACAGTCGTGGTGAGGCACCTGGACATGGACAAAGTTCTCCTCTACCCAGGTGTAGTAAACAGTTATTGTGGGTGGGCTGTACTGCTGTTTCTGTTTTGTGGGTGGGTTGCTGGACTAACCAGGGCACTGACCGGCAGGAGGTCAGATACCCTGTTAGTCTAGTTGGTAAAGGGGAGAAGTGTGGCGAAACCAACCTCGCCACTGTGAACTGGAGAAGCCTGGCTGCTCGCCTGCTCCCTTTGGACTATGGCCCTGCAGGTTAAACTGTTTATTTCCCCTGCAGAAAGGCTTATTTGTGTGATCTGAGTGCCATTCATCTAATAATGTGCACTCAGATCCCAGCTATCTGGGGATATGTGAAATGTCTGTGTGTTATGTGTAAATGTGACTTTATGTATTTTAAAGTGTTTTGTGTCTTTTTGCAACTATGTGCTTAATG
>OW240919.1:89433431-89466482 GCA_933207985.1 Pelobates cultripes
AATTGAGAGAGGATGATTAGAAGAATAAATGTTAAAGTAATATGGACATGACTCTACAGTATAACATAGCCAAAAAATAAGCAGCTTAAATAAAATTAAACTGCGTTATTTTAGTCTGTACTTACTTAAGATCAGATTGTCACATTTTTTATGGTCACTTTCCCATTTTAAATGTAAATTGTATCCAGCAATATAAAAGGAATTAATTATTCAAACTAATATATTTATGTAAACAAATAGGACATAGAGAAACTGAACTGAAGCCAAAATGTTTATCAGCTCAATTAATGATATCACTTGCATCATACAAATCATCCAAATAATCTGTATACCCAACGTACAGTACAAGCAAAGTCTAAAAAATATGCTAACGAGTTACTTAGTTTTAATCTGATTTTATTGTCAAACATCAAACTGTTCTTGTAGAAGTAATAGCACAGATTCCGAATGCCAAAGTTCAAAATGGATGAATTTGGTAAATCACGTTCTTTATTCATGTAATGCTATTTTAATGCTTCTATCTCAGAATTGCAAATGTGCCCAAATTTGAAATATAAGAGACTCATGCAAAGAGAGTGAATCTTGTCAAAAGCTTTACATTTTCAAGCTTTTGATGGATTGCTTCTTTAAATAGCTGCTAATGGAGACCGTGAATGCTTCATTGCTTGACAACCTTCCTCTGAGATCTTTTAAAGCAACAATCCTTTCTCGTATTTTAAGAAATGCAGCTGACCTTTGCCCTATCGTTTTTTTTTTGTTTTTTTTTATTGTAACTGTTTGAGAAAGACAGCTCTGTGTTCGGAACCTGGGAGAAATCATGGTGACAGTTACAGACATGCCCTATGTCATTGGAAGAGATGTTATCATATCATAAAGCATATGTCAGTATATGAAGTGACAAACAACTTTGTACAGAATTCCGGGCTATCTCTTGCAATGTGCATCACCTTGAAAATATCACGCATTTTCCCATAGGATCTGACGTTTGAAATGTGTTATTCTGAGGCTGTCAAATATTTACATGAAAAACTTCTATACTATATCTAGTAATTTGTGTATGAACTCTCTTTTCCTCACTCTATTTTTCTCTACCCTATCTCCTCACCTCTCTTTTATAATATCCATCACTGTCATTCTGCTAACCCATCTTTGTGTCTGTCTATAATCTGACTATTCTTATATAGTACTACTGTAATAGCTCCCTGTATCCAGTAGAAGACTCTGTGGAAGAACTAGGAACAATTGTTTGAAAATGGCATTTATACAACATATACAATTTATAGTATAGTCCTTATTATTTCAATTTATTCCGTGTTTCGGAAAACTATAAGTAACACTTCATTTACTTGTTTTAGTCTTTCCAGTGGTTCTTCATCTACAGTAATTTATGTCGTAACCTATGAAGGAAATTAAGAAAGGAGAACGTACAATTTGGAAACTGAAACAGTACGGGTATCTGGTCTGTGTTAATTGGGACAATCTGTACAGTATTGGAAAGGAACATGTTGACTGACCTGATATTTTACAGATCACACAGAGGTTGGAAGTAAAAAGTAATATTTTGGTTTACTGGGAAGAAAGTGTGAGATCAGTTAACATTCAATAAAGACTGTACCCAGGTGCTCAAATTTCTTCCCAGTTTTCCAGCATTAAAGAATCACTATAGGGTCAGGAACATAAACATGTATTCCTGACCCTATAGGGTTAAAACCACCATTTGCCACCCTGGTCCCCTCATGCCTCCCTAAAAATAGTAAAATCTTACTTGTATTCAAGTCTGGAGCTGCAGGCTTTGTCCCTGTTTCCTGTAGACCTGCCCACTGCCTGCTGACATCAGCAGAAGTGGTAGCCTGATCCAATCACAATGCTTCCCCATAGGATTGGCTGAAACTGACAAAGAGGCAGATCAGGGACAGAGCCAGCATGATTCAAACAAAGCCCTGGCCAATCAACATCTCCTCATAGAGATTAATTGAATCAATGAATCACTATAAGGAAAAGTTCAGTGTCTGCATGCAGACGGTGGAGACACTGAATGTTTGGATGCATTTTAGGCAACCATGACCCAGGAAGGATCTCTAACAGCCATCTGAGGAGTGGCCAGTGAAGTTATCACTAGGCTGTAATGTAAACACTGCATTTTCTCTGAAGAACAAATTCAATAAGCTGTAGTTGTGTTAGGGGCAAATAGCCGTATATGGAGTAAGGTTCCAGCATAAGCATAGGATAGTATAAAGGGAGCAAGTCAGTTGTGGTGTGCCGAGACCGATGATACGGTAGGTCTGTAAATAAAGAGGGCCCACCAAGGAGTTTAGAAAGTAAAGTAAATGGAAAGAAAAGAGAAGGTGTTGAAAATGAGGAGTGGTGGAAGGGTCATTCTGATGCTGACTTCAAGCAATATGGAGTCAGGTAGTGGATGTCCCTTATATAGGGGAGTGAATTAGTTTAAGCCCCTACCACAATTACAGGCCAAACGGCCATAATACTTGTGTTAGAGGCAAATAGCTGTATATGGAGTAAGGTTCCAGCATAAGCGTAGGATAGTATAAAGGGAGCAAGTCAGTTGTGGTGTGCTGAGACCGGTAGGCCTGTAAATAAAGAGGGCAAAAATGAATAATCAAAGATTTAATACAGTCAACAAATATATACAAATTAACCAGACATTCCTTAAATGCATTATTTAATTCATGGAAGGATTTTGAAGGTAGAAATCTAGGACTGCAACTAGACACCATTTGTTGTGGGTAGGATAGTACGTTATCTCTACTGCTGGGGCGTGTGACTTGTTTTGGAATGTGGTAGAGCCAATAGGTAGTGATCTATGTGTTTACGTGGTTGGGATCGTTGAAGACAATGATCTGTCTGAGTGGTGGTGATGGTAGTGGATACTTTTGGCCTGAGAGAGGCGTGGAAGGCTGTGTACATGGCCGGTAATGGCCGAATTGGTAGTATAATTAAACGGTTGTAGATCTAATAGGTTCTGGTGACTATAGTGTCCCTTTAATGGTTTATATGGTTGTTATCTGCTATGCTCTGTAACTGAGAGGTGCTGTGTTTGTCATCTAATTCCAAGAAGCCAGATAAGAATGTTGAAGCCATCTGTTAATGTCTAGTTGACCTCACATTACTTTCTTTCCCTTGTCCTTGTCGGTTTCCTTGCAATATGCTTCTGTTTTATTGATCTCAGTTTTCTGACCCAATTCCCATATGCAATTCAGTTATCTCCCCTAATTAATTACAACAACATAGCTAAATTGCATATGTACAACTAGTGGAATATTGAGGAGAGACATGTTAATGACCATTCACCAGTGGATTTCAGTCCAAAAGTGGTTACTGCATACTGTGTGTTCTTGTCAGCTAGTTTCATCTCCTCTCCAAGTAGGTCTTAAAGTTGTTCATGCACCAGCAAAGTCCAGTGTGTGTGAAACACAACACATAAAAAAATTACCAAAAATAGTATTATTCAGTGATTCTTGTTCAAATGAGTAGTTAACACATGCTGGTAAATATTATATACTCCCATAGATACTTATGAGTATGAGTAACAATCCCATTATAAACCCATCACCTGATATATGAAGGATTACGACAAAGAGCTCATAAATGATTTGAGATTCAACGACAGGACACTCTAGGCAACATAACTAATATAGTTATTTGTAGTGATTATGTTGTTTTAAGTGCCCCTTCAAAGAAAAGAATTCCAAACAAACAGTAGCTGTAAAAACCCTGTGACCCTATTGGTTCCACAAATATATACATCACACATAAATGCAAGGGCACCAGAGCCCCTTAAAAAAGAGTAAAAATGCATTCAGGGCTGATCCTGGTCAGGTGCACCATGTCAGGGAGCTGAAGCAAAAGGGGGGTGCTGAGAGGAGTGGGCGCCAAAAGGAGCAAGTGCTTGCAAAATTAACATGAGCACCAATGTTTGAATGCAGAACGGGAGATGAAATAAAAAAAGTGTATATGTGACGCGCTTGTTTAAACTAAAGTGATCCTCCAGACCAGTCCTCTGTTTCAAAATAGATGAGGTCAGGAAGGCACCGGCAACGTCAATGCAGGATCACCGGTCACGTGTGGTATGCATTGACATGATCCTGTACCTGAACTAGTAAAAATCAATGGTGGAAGAGGAGGAGGCTATTGAAATCTTAAATAAAAAAACAATAATTAACATGTAATTCGCTGCAGGTGTAGAGGTTTCATTTTATTTTAAAATATGTTGCGTGATATTTTTCATGGGAATCTTGTTGCCATATCAAGGGTTCAATTAGAAGAATCATTGAACAAGTATGGGAAAAAAGATTAAAAACATTAACACAGGAAGACACCAATTACTGCTGCAACAAGACATGTTTGATGGGAGCTCCTCAAGAACTGTAATGGAGAGAGGTAAGAGCTGTCATTTTTTTCTTATTGCTTGCATTTTAACATAGTTTCCCATGGCATTTTTTAAAAAATATGCTTTGCTGATATGTACCAAATAATATGTATTAATGATGTTGTACGTAACTATATTTATTTGCTTTTTCCCCCAGATGGCTAGGAAAAAAACAAAGTTATTCGGATATCAAAACCTGCAATGCCGTAAAAAAAGAAAGAAGCTTTGAAAAAAAAAAAAAAATGACTTCTCCTATCACAAGCTTCTTACAGCCACAGTCTTCATTAAGCAGTGGTCAAGATTCCCTTGGCACAAATACAGCAACTCAAGCACAGAGATAATTCCAGTATCATTTCACATGGTGGAGAAGGAGAAACAAATACTGAATGGAAAGAATTCAAAATGTGACAATCTGGTCCCAGTGGATCCAGAGCACATTTAGCCAATAACAACTGGAGATATAACTGTAGGTTACATTGGTTCAGCTGCAGAGCATGTTGACATTGAAGAGGAAGATACATCTGATGTTTCCATTGAGTCAGACGCTGAGTGCATTGGACTCAGCTATCAACATCATATGAAAAAGCCATCAGCATCACCAAGTGAAAGCTCAAGCAACTCTGCTTTCTGACCTGAAAAAAATTGTTGACCAACTCAGAATAACTTTGATAAAAATTGGTCCAGTTCAAGAAAAGGCTTGTACTTTTCAGAAAGATGATACCAAAAGGAACTTTTCAATATCTTACTACCAAAAGGTTCTGGATAAGGGAGAGAAGATAGCACGAAATTGGTTGATCTATTCTGCATTTAATAATTCAGTCTAGTGTTTTACTTTCAGGATATTCAAAAAGGAAAATATGGCATTGGCCTAAAAAAAAAGGCTTTAGTGATGGGCAGTGAAGCCAACGTGAAAAAAACCCACAATCCATGTCACGAATTATAAGAAATGGGTGGAACTTTCAAGAGTTTGGAAAAGGGAACAACTATTGATAATATCAATCAAAAATTATTGACCAAGAAGAACAGCGTTAGTATTCTGTCGTAATGAGAATAATATACATTATTCAGTATATAGCCGGACAAAATCTGGCACTTTGTGGCTACGTTGAAATGATAGGGACATTTGATCCCAACATACTGAACACATTCATAGAAATCAGTGCTCATTATCTCGGCTACAAGATTCAGAATGAGATAATTGCCACAGTTGGAACAGAAATATGAGAAAAAAATAAACAAAACCAGAATTAGTCCAAATATCTTCAGATTATCCAGGATTGTACTCCTGATGTGAGCACATTAGCATTGTTGACCTATGTGTTAAAGTTAAAGTTTGAGAAATCGTCCTGGATTTTTGCTCAGTAGACAATACAACATTTGAAAGAGTAACATCCTTTTTACTGGTCTACTTTCAGATAGCACTTATAAAAAGTGCTGCAAAGATTTCCCACTTAACAGTAGATGTTTTGGGCATCATTCAAGAACTTTGTGTTCTTTACCTCATCCACCCAATGGTGGCAAGTATCTAAGGAGCATGTTAAAAATCAAACTTTTAAACCACTCTCCGATAACAGATAGGAAAACAGAGTCACAGCAATTAAACCCTTGTGCAATTTCTTACCTGAAGTATAGGATGCACTGTATGACATCTCGGATGATGACAACAAGGACATTAACGCCAGTCATCTCATTCCTCATTCCTTAGAAACTAAGCAACTAAGATGAATTCATTCAAATTCATCTGTTCTGTTGTCATTTGGTATGAAATATTATTTCATACATGAACGTAATCAGCAAAATACTTCAGCAAACAACATTAAATATATCAAGCTGTGTACAGGAAGTGAAAAAGTTGAACAAGCACTTGGTGGAATACAGGTCTGATGAGGGTTTTGAGAACGTGCTAGCTGATGCAAAGAAATACCTGAAAATTAATTCCTTATGTTGTTGCAATTAGACCTCGACGGAGAAAGATTTTTGAACATGGAGATGAGTCTATTGCAGACCCAAAACATTTTTTTTTTTAAATAAAAAAGATACACATAAATGGACAGAAGTGAAATATTGAAGTGTTACATGGATCTGGAAAACAAGTTAACTGACAGCCAGTTATGGTACTCGGACATTAGTGGAATGGATCTTTCTGACGAACTAGTCATTATTAGATGTTTACTAATTTAGGAGGTGACTGTAACCAACAACTTGAAGTATCTAGTGGAGAATAACTTGACCAACACATCCCCACACTTTTCCATTTCACTGAGAATATTGATGACACTTGCTATAAGTGTCGCTACCGGGAAATGTTCATTTTCAAAACTAAAGTTGATTAAAAAGGACCTCTGTCCCACAATGTCTCAGGCAAGACTTACTGATTTATCTATTATATCCATTATATCTGCGAAGATTTGGATATACATGATCTGATTAAAAAATTTACTGTAAGTGAAAAAAACTGATCTGATTAAAAAATTTACTGTAAGTGAGTTCGTTTTCTTTAATTATATAATCAACCAATATGTACACACTGCATCCTTCCTAGAAGACTAGAAGATAATGTACCACAATGGCTGTCAAGAACCAGCAAAGTTCGCTTGTCCAATGGTGGAAGATGCTTAGTGGATCCTTTAATTGCGACTCATCTGATTCCTTTATTTGCAAGGGCTAATTGATAGCACCTTAATCCAGCCAAGTGGTAAATCACTATACTTTTGTAGACTCTATGTGTTTCATTGGCTAATAGGGCAGATTTTCTCAATAATAGCTCAGTGAAAAAATTAAAAGCTTCCCTGTTGTTGGAAGCATTTGTATCCCTGCTAGTCATGGCCAGATCTTTTCTACACCATGACTGGATTATTCATAATGTCATTGCTTGCTCCAAGTGAAAGAATACAAATATCAAGACGTAAAGAATACAGTAAAAATATTAAACAAAGGCACACACACATATAGATAGGAAGCTATATGTAATGGTATTAATTCAGTTATTAGAAAATAGATCATAATCCTGAAATCATTTAAGGAGCAGGAAGCAAGCTAGCAGGATGCATGCTTCAAGTTATATAGGCCCAAAATAGAATGCGAAGCTATCTACAGGGATCCAACTCAATATTGTTTGATTCTTTCACACACACGCGGGAGCTTATGTTTGCAGATTAGTGAGCCTTTTCATTCACTCACCATTGATTTTGTCATGTTTTCAATTAGTGCAGTTATTTAATATGTTTCCTTAATTTTTGCGATATGTTTTTGCTTTTTTTGTTGTTTTGTTTTTTTTCAATTAATACTGGCAGGATTATTTATTAAAGTGTATCAGGAGTTGTCAAGAAATTAAACTAAATTCCAAGTTAACTTCTCATAATGCTTGAGTTGTCCTAAAACACACGTTAAATTCCCAATAATTCTTACTTTAGCGAATAACTCAGTAACTCTATTGAATTCAAGTTTTAATTGCAAAATGTAGACAACAATAGCTCAGTTGAAAACATTCTCCACCTCAGCTGAAGTCAAACCTCCATTATCCCCTTAAGGACACAGCTTAAGAAGTAAAAGCAGAATATTTCCGTCATGTAACCTTAAGGGGTTAAGTTAACTTGCTTTGCAGTCTAGTTTTAAAATTTCAACAATTTGGTGTTAATTGAATAAATATGTCGCTTTCTCAAAATCATAAATAAATAAAAGTACATGGAAGACAACTTCTTAATTGTTAAGGCACCAGTGAAGCACTTTTTGAAGCTCAATATAGTTCTTGGTTTTTAATGTTAACGTTATCTTAATGTTTTATATTTTAGATCTTATCAAAAAGAAACTTGAGAGGAGGAGCAAAATATATAGGAGAAGTGTTAAAGGTGTCACCTCTATACGTTACACCATTTTAGTATATGCGTTCTATTTTTATTATATAGATTTTTTCGCTCCCTCTGTCATTTCTTTATGATAGTTTATTGCTATAGTCACAGTTCTTATGAGGTATGCTGCATGCGTATAATGTGTAAAATCTGTATTCCCGATTAACCCCTTAACACCTTTAGGGTGTACTATGCCGTCCCACATTAAGTGAGCCTAAACTCCGTTAGGGCGGCATAGTACGCTCTAACGATTGTGCGATTCCAGGCCACCATTTACTTACCTGTACTGGCAATCTGAAGCCATCCCAGTCCAGGGGGCCTGCCTCATGAGCCAGGCAGTCCCCCTGTTTCCTTTCTGGCCCTCCAGGGCCATGTGATTGCGACAGACGTCGCAATCAGATGGCCGCAAAGCAGTCTATGAGAGTGTTCAGGCAGTCTTTCTAGTGCCTGAAAATTAAAAAAAAAAAAGTTAAGATCACATACCATAAGAGTTTTTTGATGTTATATATAATTCTAAGTGGATTTTGAGATATATATATATATATATATATATATATATAAATAATATATATTTTTATATTTGTATGTACATGCGTGTACATGTGTGTGTGTGTGTATATATATATATATATATATAAAGATATTAAACAAAGGCACACACATACATATAGATAGGTACCTATATGTCATGCTATTAATTCAGTTATTAAATTAATATACACGTTGAACATATATATATATATATATATAGTAAAAAATATTAATGGTAGCACTCATGGTCTTCAGTTAAAAATCTTCTTTATTCAACAAGAATTAAAACATAAGGTCTAGGATCAATGTTTCAGTCCTCTCTTAGGACTTTCATCAGGCTATATATATATTCAACGTGTATATTTATCTACTATATTTTCATAATAATTGTATTAATTATAATTCAAGGGACCTGCCTGACAACCCAGGCAGAAAGTCCATTGTATTTAATTTACAAGTCCTATATTTAACCCTGTTACTTTCCAAAACATCATAAATCCTGTATATGTGGGGTACTGTTGTACTTGTGAGACTTTGTTGAACACAAATATGAGTGTTTTAAAACACTAAAACTTGTAATGATGATCATATCAGTGAAAGTGCAGTTTTGTGTGAAAAATGGAAAAAGCTAGCGTTTGTGACTAAGTGGCTACTACAAAAGACTGGACTTATCCAATTCTGAATAGCCTGGGTTGTCTACTTTTGTGAATGGTATGCCATGATGGAGGTAATTCTCATTCCTTGGCTACCATATAGTGTCAAAGGCAGCATAGGCTAAGCAAACCAATCTGGCAAACTGAAGTGGAAAAGCCCTATATTTGTCCCTGTAACTTTCTAAAACCCCATAAAACCTGTACATGGGTGTTGTTTTATCCGTGAGGAATCCCTGAAAATAAATATGTGTGTTAGAGCAGTAAAACATATATTGACAATGATCTCATCAGTTTAAGTGCATTTTTTGTTTGTGAAAAATGCAAAAAAATAATAATTATGAATGCTAACTTTGGCCAGTGTTTGTGACTAAGTGGCTACTAAAAAAGACTGGCCATACCCCATTCTGAATACCATTGGTTGTCTACTTTTGTGAATGGTATGCCATGATGGGGGTAATTCTCATTCCTGGGCTGCCATATGGTCTCAATGGCAACATCTAACCAATCTGGCAAACTGAAATGGGAAAGCCCTATATTTGACCCTGTAACTTTCCAAAACCCCATAAAACCTTCACAGGAGGGTACTTTTTTTACGCATGAGACATCGCTGAACACAAATATGAGGGTTTTACCGCAGTAAAATGTATAATGACAATGGTATCATCAATGAAAGTGCAGTCTTGTGTGAAAAATGCAAAAAACTGATATGAACGCTAACTTTGGCCAGGGTTTGTGACTAAGTGGCTACTACAAAAGACTGAATATACCCCATTTTGATTACCATGGGTTGTCTACTTTTGCAAATGGTATTCCATGCTGAGGTTAATTTTCCTTCCTGAACTGCCATACGATCCCAAAGGCAGCATAGGCCCAGCAAACTAATCTGGCAAATTTCAATGTGTAAAAATGAAAAAGAGGAAAAACTCCATAAAACCTGCACATGGTGGGTAGTTTTGTACTTGTGAGACAATGCTGAATACAAATATGTGTAATTTATTGCAGTAAAAACTAACAGTATTATGACAATAACAGTTAAAATGCCATGCAGAATTTCAGTAATAACAACATTTCTTAATTTCTCAAAGTTTTTTTTTACATTTTATATACATGTTTGATATTAAATGAAAGCCTTGTTTCTCCTGAACATAATGATATATAATAAGTGTGAGTGCACTTAATATGAATGAGGCAAATTATGGTTGAACAGACATACAGCTCAAATTCCAGGTTTTGTTTACGTTTTGTTTTGATCAGAACTTGTACAATTGACTCCATCCTTAAAGGGTTAATAATTTGGATCCATTTTCCATGCAACTCTTATGTTTATTTATTTACCATTTGTCTTTATTGTATTATAAAACACTAATGGTGGGCGCGCTGATGCATTTCTTTTTTTTCCTTTCTCATTTTGTAATTGTAGCGCTAATTTACCATTTCTGTAGCTATGGTTTCAGCCAGACTCAAAATTGCAACGTTTCTTATCAATTTACGTCAAATTATTTAGGGCCAAACAACAGGTTCAAAAGGTAACACCACTAACAGTGGACCTATGATAATATACATATATATGTTTCTAGAAAGGAATACAGAATTTATGTTCACTGCTGTTTGTCAGTAATACACAGTTAGACACCATAAATGAAATGTAAATATAACAGATGCTCCATTCTTTTTATACTGAGCAGCAAATTGAATTACTGTGGCACATTTTCATATTTGTTTTAAATGGTTCTGCAATGTACATATTTTCTAAATTAAGCCACAACAAGCACTAAGAATACCTGCAACCTATAAATTGGTCATTGCTATAGGCAGCAATGAGATATAGTCAGAGGCAGACATAGAAAATTGACATCCTTCATAATGGAAGTGCTGTGTTCTAAGGTTGCTATGGAACGGACCTTACCCTGCAGGGAGCTTGTTCCTGTGACTAAGGGAGATATGTCAGTCTTCCAGGACTCATGCTAATCTTATTCTGATCATTAGGAATCGCACCGAAGAGGGGGGAAACTATATCAAGAGATGCTGTAAGGGCTTTTGCATAGATATCCTGAAGAAAATAGCAAAGACTGTCAAATTCACCTATGATCTATATCTGGTGACCAACGGCAAGCATGGAAAGAAAATTAATGGGACATGGAATGGAATGATTGGAGAGGTAAGAGCAAATTTAATTTAAGGTAATTTACTCCTCTGCCTGGGACCAATGCTTTAATAATTCTTCTGAATGAAAATGAATGAAAATGTTCAATCTATACTATGCCCATATGTTTTAAAATAGCACAGTTCTAAGACCAGAAAGTCATTCTGATTTTCTCATGTATCAGTACTTTCCAAGTTATTAATTCAGAAATGTCACACCTAATTTAGCATTTAGTTAATTGCATGTCTGATGTTTTTTTCTACACGGTGATTTATTTTTATTTTTACACAACGTTCAGTTGATGCTGGTGCTACGATCACCTTTTAGCAAACATGTGCATTGTGCCAGTCATTTTTTTACTCTTTGCAACAGGATTGGCAGGTCATGCTAAGCAAATCTTGCTCAACTCACTGTTGCATAGATAGCAGCAGCAGGAGGCCAGCTACTGTACTAAAGAATACATGCATAGGGCAACCATTTGTATAAGGAGAAGTGGGGTGCAATTATCGAAAAGGAAAGTATTTCCGTCAAATCCATCCAGGTTCTGTAGGTTAGTGACATATTATATCTTGGCAATGTACCAATCTCAACTTCAGCTTCCCCACCCACGGCAGGATATCATTACAACAGATGGTTAAAATATTCCTTCCTCGGATTTCTGATGCATCCACTTTCTAGTTATGCCGTAGTTTTGTTTTATACTCCATAGTTAAATTTTTTTTATATTTAAGAATCTAATGTATTTGTTAAAAGCCTTTTGGGTTTTGAGTTGACATCCAACTTTTGGACACAATGTCTGGGCCCTAGGTCCTGCCCCCGAGTCCGCCCATAGGGCCCATTGTGAGTCCACCCACAAGGATGCCCTGTATGTGTGTAGTGGATGTGGTATGTATAGTGGATACAGATTGCACATTTGTATAATGGATGTAGTGAATGCAGTATGTGTTTGTGTAGTGGGTGTAGTGTGTATATGGTAAATGTAGCATGTGTTTGTGTAGTGGATGTATTGTGTCTATGGTGAATGCAGTGTGTGTTTGTGTAATGGATGTATTTTGTTTATGGTGAATGCAATGTGTGTTTGTGTTGTGGTTTTAGTGTGTGTATGGTGAATGCAGTGTGTGTTTGTGTAGTGGATGTGTTGTGTGTATGGTGAATGCAGTGTGTTTGTGTAGTGGATCTGTTGTGTGTATGGTGAATGCAGTGTGTTTGTGTAGTGGATGCGGTGTGTTTATGGTGAATGCAATGTGTGTTTGTGTAGTGGATGTAGTGTGTGTATGGTGAATGCAGTGTGTGTTTGTGTTGTGGTTTTAGTGTGTGTATGGTGAATGTAGTGTGTGTTTGTGTTGTGGTTTTAGTGTGTATAATTGTGTAAAATAGATGTTGCATTTGTGGGGGGGGGGAGCATTTTTGGTGGTATTTCCATTTATTTGTGAATAGAGTAAGGAGCACAACCATAAGTCTTTATATATATGAAAAAAATCTTTATTAAATGGGTATATACTATAGGACTGTCTCTTTAAATATTATCCACAGAGGTACAAAGTCATGCTATTCAAAAGCATTTACCAGAAAAGCAATGATATAGGCAAATATAAACGCTCAATGCGTAATAAATGAATGAAAGAAATATCATGCAAACAGTCCACTATAATACTAGTATAATGAAAACCCAGACATATAAAAAAAATGCAGCAAACAATACCAAATTCAGTGAGAAGTAGGGACAGAGTCAATCAAAAAAAAACCAACGTTTTGGCTAAAAAGCCTTTGTCAAGGGAGCATGTTGAGAAACTAAGTTCTCCCCTTATATACCCACAGGAAACACCAAAATTAAAAACACCTGAAAGTAATGGGTGGCCACCCATAGTGATTGAGATCCTCCCAACCATCAAACACCTGTTTATGGTTACCAAGGAAACCAAGTATATACACACCTATCATACATATATAGCATCAAGAAGAGTTGCAAATAAATATAATAGTACAAATCAAATTAAAGACATCCATATATGCATGCATTAAAGACAGTAACAGATCATCATCAGTGCCATGGTAAGTAATACTGTAAACAATAAATCCTATTACAAATAACAGCATATTCAATTGAACAGACCAAAGGTCTTCACATAAACAAAAAGTAAAACATATATTACATACACATAAAAGAAATCAACACACCCAGAACAGAAATCAGCCAATCAGGCTACTGGAAAAGATAAAATTCAATCCATCTTGAGTGAAAGCGAGGTGCGAGCAGCAGCTTGCGTTTCAAGTTGCCGAACCCGGGAATCGGCTGAATGAAATGGAGGTTCCTAGTTGGTCTCCCATACAAGTACTAACCAGGCCTAAGTCTGGATAGCTTCTGAGATCTGACAAGATCAGGCATTTTCAGACTGGTATGGCCATAGATATGCATTCCAATATATCCGGCAAGCAAAGCCGGTCTGCGTCCTGCGCATGCGTTCAAGCGACATAATTAAAGCCCCGAAGTGGCTATAACGTGTATGTGTAGGAAAACAGAGCAAAAATAATTATGAACAGCTAGAAATACCCAAGGAGCCAAATAAAGCTCCTATATAAGGCAAATGGATAATAAGAAGAAATATGAAAAAAACAAATAGATAGAAAATAAAGAGCCAATAACAAAATATATGAAAAAATACTGAAACTCAGTATTAAAGACAACTGATAGCCGACAATAGATGTAATACCAATATGAATGTCATCCTGATGATAAAGACGTACAATAATATATCCATTGATCAAGAGTAAACATAATTAGTACCAAAATCCAAATAATAATAGACGACCAAAATCATTAAAGGGACAAGGATGCATGCATATCTAGTCAATGCATCTCAAAACATATAAAGGGATCCCGACTATATAATCACATTGAATAAAAAGCAATGAATATTAGATATTTACGTCTTTATACACATGTATGTAAAGGCAAAAATCAATTCACATACAAGTCCTAAGGACAGGCACAATATAACATATGTATAATAATTGTGTCGATAGAGTTTTTCCACACGAGAAGTAGACCAAAGAAGTCAAAAGTCCGTAGATCTTCATAAAAGGTATTCAATCGATGAGGGCCACCCAGACATGACAAACCCAGCAAAAAATAGAACTGGAGATAGAAATAAACATAATAAAATCATTAGTAATAAATCCAGAATCTGGCAAATCACAGGCAGAGGTAGTAAACTGAAAAAGTAATAATAATCACAATGCAATCCCAGAAGGAATATCCCAACAAGTGTAATCAAACTTTCATAACCAATGACCAAGTAACATTTGATGATTTTACCTAAAAGGATTGAAATCACAATCTTCATTTAACCCATAGGGGAATAGTGTGTTCAAGCGATAAATCCAACGTAATTCCGCACGTTTAAGTGAGTCTGCAAGGGAATAGCCAGGCAAGGGTGTCTTGATACGTTCAATAGCTTGGAAACGTAATTGCGCTACAGAGTGGCCCAAGTCAATAAAATGTTTAGCAAGCGATATATGCTGTTTCTTAGTACGGATGGTGCTTTTGTGCTCACCAATCCGCACAGTCAAGGCTCTTGAGGTTTGACCCACATAGCCCAGACCACAAGGACATTTAATGTAAACTACACGGTCAGTTTGACAATTGAAGAACTCATTAATGGCAAACCCTTTACCAGTTCTGGGGTGTGTGAACTCAGGACCAGTGGTAACATTATTGCAATTAGCACAATGCCCACATCGATGCATACCCTTAATGGGTGCCAACCAAGTCATAGATGGTTTGGAAACTATCTTGGTTCTAGATGATGAAAGCAAATTTTTAATATTTCTAGATCTCTTATAGGCCATCAATGGTCTCTCTCTAAAGAGGTCAGCGATCGCTGGATCACTCTGCAAGACATGCCAATGTTTATTAATAACATGTTTGACATGTCTTGACTTGGTGGAGTATGTGGTGACGCATGGAATACGATTAGATCTTTTTCTCTTGCTCTTACCCTGGATTCTCAACAAAGAGGCTCTCTCCCTGTCTTTCACTTTGGTCAATGCTTCTTGTAAGGAGGTTTCCTCATAGCCCCGTGAACTAAAATCTTCCAGCATTCTCCTCGCCTGGGTGTCAAAATCAGCATCTTGTGAAACAATCCGTCTCACACGTAGTAGTTGACTAAAAGGAAGGCTTCGGATCATGCTGGTAGGATGAAACGAGTTTGCCTGTAGAAATGCAACTTTATCAGTAGGCTTTCGAAACAGATCAAAGCATAGACCATCATTGATTTTACTCACCTGAACATCCAAGAAATGTATACTGTTGGTGTCGTGCTCCAAAGTAAATTTAATGCTTGACATACATTGATCCAGATCCATTTTAAATGATAGAAGATGTGCCTCTGATCCATTCCAAAGAAAGAACACATCATCGATGTATCGAAACCACACTGATACAAATCTAAATAAAGGATGTGTATAAACGAAGTCTTCCTCAAACTTGGCCATGTACAGGTTGGCGTATGATGGAGCCATATTGGCCTCCATCGCCGTACCCTGTATCTGCAGAAAAAAATCATTTCCAAAGGTGAAATAATTACATGACAGTACCACATCAAGTAGCTGCAAAATGAACACATACAAATGGGAATCCAATCCCAATCTATCCAAAGCCTGTGCCGTAGCATCCATGCCGCCACTGTGCGGAATGGATGTATACAAACTGCATACATCCATCGTGCACAGAAGTGTATCTCTGCAAGAGGATCCCATACTATCCAATTTGCTAAGAAAGTCACTGGTATCCCGTATATAGGATCTCATCTGTACCACCAACACTTGGAGATAAGCATCAACATATTGGGCCAAGGGCTGTAGCAACGAACCACAACCAGACACAATCGGCCTACCCGGAGGATTCACAAGATCCTTGTGAATCTTAGGGAGCAGATACAGGAAGGGTACCCGAGGAGTAGTAGTATTTAAAAACTCAAAGATCTTTTTATTAATAATACCCTGATTCAAAGCCTCAAGGGTAATGACCCCAATCCTTTCCTGGAACTCTTTCGTTGGATCCCCCATAAGTTTCCTATAATGAATCTGGTTGGATAACTGTGTCATGGCCTCAGTATTATATTTGTCAGTATCCATAACAACAATGGCCCCACCCTTGTCCGCAGCTCGGACAAGGATGGAGTCATCGCTCCCAAGGGCTCCAACCGCCCTCCATTCATCTGACGTCAAATTAGACGAACATCTCCTGGACCAATTCATTTTGGAAATCTCTAATTGACATAATTTGATGAAGGTTTCTACTGTGGAATTGGTAGCAGGTGGAGTAAACTTACTTTTATTTACATTTATTTGAACACACTTTAGAGATTGCATCCCTGATGGTCCGGTGGTATGGTGGAGGGAGTCAGTTGCTATACAATGTAGAAGGGGGTCAGCCAGCACCATCTTAACTTTCCAGCAGCTCTTGTGCCTGTAACTCTCGCGAGCTGTGCCATGCGGAGCATTGCCATGGTAACCTGTTGCAACGCTCTGCCAGCCGCGGAGCTCGCGAGAGTTACAGGCAGAGGAGCTGCTGGAAAGTTAAGATGGTGCTGGCTGCCCCCCTTCTTCATTGTACAGGTAGCTGGGGCCCGCAGGTGCACATATAGATCGCGATAATTCCTATCTATTTTAGCACATATGGAATGTGGGGCCCGGGCTCCCATAGCAGTCCGGTCCCCCCAGGACCGCCAGGCCCATGACAACCATTATGGTTGTCATGCCCTGATTACAAGTTAGAGCAATCTATTTTTACAAATACAAAGGTGTATTTGAATACTTAGATGTTATACTTATTTTTTCTCCAGGTTGTTACCAAACGCGCCTACATGGCTGTTGGATCCTTAACCATTAATGAGGAACGTTCAGAAGTGGTGGATTTTTCTGTTCCTTTCATAGAAACCGGCATTAGTGTGATGGTGTCTAGGAGCAATGGGACAGTCTCACCCTCTGCATTTCTTGGTATGGAAAGTGTGGCTCATATTTCTCTCTGTTTCTGTTCTCACCTACATTTGAACTGTCTCAGTTCTTTGTTTTCAGACTTTACCTTATTTCATTCTTTCTTTTATTTATATTAACAGTTTCAGCCAAATATATGGTTTTATTTTTTTCTTACCTGTAATGAAGTTTCTTTATTTTTCTTTCCTCAGAACCTTTTAGCGCTGATGTCTGGGTGATGATGTTCGTGATGCTTCTTATTGTTTCAGCTGTAGCTGTATTTGTATTTGAGTATTTCAGCCCAGTTGGATACAACAGGTGCCTTGCAGATGGTCGAGGTGAGATTATATTCCTCTTTCTCTAATTCCATTCCTTCCCTAATGAATCAGTAGTAGCTACCTAAACAGAGCAGACAGTTTTATGCCTGATGGCTAGGAGCCACTCCAGAGGATTTTTAAGCTGCCATTTTTATTTCAGTCCATTTCTCCCAAAACTGGTATACCAGAAGAGGAGACTGAGAGATTATTTTTCCCTATCTACTCTATTGGCATATCACTAAAAGGAGAAGGGCTTAATTAATTTACATTATTTTTATTTGACGCACTAATTGAGGAGTCAGTCCACATCATAGGGATTTGGCAAGTTTTCTTTTTTTAAATTGAACAGGGCAAGAACCCGCAGCCTCCATTGAGTTTGATACAACTTCATGGTGTGACAAAGAAAAGATTAATATCTGATTTATTAAAGGTATCACCGCAGTTCAGTCAATTTTGGTTACACAAAAAAGGCACCCACTCAACAATTCCTTCCACCTCTTGCCCTTGTTCTACACAATGGGTTTTGCTTGGGATCCTTTACAAATATATGGCTCACCACCCATCCGACACCTATATAGAGGCTTTATTCACCCGTAAACATGTGACATATTTTACCCTTTTCCTGTATAGAATCTGAAAAAATGTGAGAGGCACAGTCCCTATAGTATATGTATGTTAGTTGCTGTGAGAAAGAGCAAAAACTGCTTTTGAGGTGGCTCTAACGACATTCTAGTGTCAATCAATGCTTGTCATACATGTGATGCCCATGGTAGGAATTGACTGAGGCTGCTATAGTTTTAGAATGCAAATGTAAGTAGAAAAAGAGAGTTCCCATTAGGGAGCTCCAGGGAGGGAAGGTGAATCCCCAAGCCACATAAGAATACAAGAAAGCCTAATTACACCAAGCAGTTTACTTGATAGTCAGTCTTTAGTACAGGAAAAGTTAAAGCAACATTTCGGCTCTTAGTACAGAACCTTTGTCAAGCCTTCACTCAGGCTCTATACTAACAGAATGTTTGTGTAACTTGTTCCTGTATTAATGGCTTCCTTGTATACCAATAGGAATTGGCTGACTGTCAGGAGCCATATTCTTACAAGAAAATCTATACATAAGCAATCATTTCTACCAGCACAGTGTATAGATGAAATGTTATGCTCTTTCATTTGAGCATAACTAATCCGTACAATAAGTGGGTTGATAGAATGCTTTTGGTCTTTTGAAAGTTGATCCACAAGCAAGATTGAAACATGCAGAGTAAGGAGCTGACTAGTTTAATATGCTCACTAGTTTCCATGAAGATTACATACAATAGTTGGGGATCCTAAGATAACCTGCAAAAGATGGCTCTGTGAGGGTGAATATAGTAGTAATTATTTTTAGTATTATGTATTTTTTTTTCCAATAAAAATGTTATGTGTTTTATATGCAATATATAATTCATAGTAGCCAACAAGGACAGCCCTAAGTAGCTGTCTTCATAGTGTGTAAAGTAGTACTCTTATTCACATATGCATTATTTAAAAAAATGTTCTTCTGTGCTTCTATTGTTAATATGTTAACTACGATGCCATGTTGTCATACTTTTCTACAGTTCTATAGGTCACAGGTTTGCTTTCTTTTCCTGTTCTATAGAGCCTGGTGGACCTTCATTTACCATTGGTAAAGCCATTTGGCTGCTCTGGGGCCTGGTGTTCAATAATTCTGTGCCTGTACAAAACCCAAAGGGAACCACAAGTAAGATTATGGTATCAGTCTGGGCCTTCTTTGCTGTCATCTTCCTGGCCAGTTACACAGCCAACCTCGCTGCCTTCATGATCCAAGAGGAGTATGTGGACCAGGTGTCTGGCCTTAGTGATAAAAAGGTATGATTGCTACATTTTAAAATTGTATGGTAAAGCTTGGAAAATGTAAAAATGTCTGCCTGGCGACACTAGCGAGGATAGACATTTTGAGCCTTTTTGGAGTACACCTGATTTAGCATCTTCAAACACGTTTAATTTGCAGGCAAATGCAGAATCCAAAAGTATATTAAAAAGTCATTAAACCATAAAAGATGATCCAGGTTGTTTGTCAAACTTTACACTTATTGCAAGAATTTTGTGTTGTGGTTAATTTGTGGTGCTGTGTGTTGTTTTTTTTTTTAATTTTATCTGGGGTGCTAGGAACCTCACTACAGTTACCAATGCTTGTCTTCAGGGCCAATGGAAGGATTTTTGCCGCCGTTGGAAAGAAAAAAATTTGCCGCCCCATTTGTTCCACCCACTCATGCACACTGACATACACTGACCCAAGCAGACTGACACACACGCACTGACCCATGCAGACTGACGTACACACTGACCCATGCAGACTGACGCACACACACTGAAGAATGCAGATTGACGCACACACACACTGATGAATGCAGACTGATGCGCACACACACACTGACCCATGTACACCCACACATATATACTGTCTCATGCAGACACACATACTGACCCATGCAGACACATACACTAACACACACTGACACATACAGACACATGCTGACCCATACTACAGACAAACACTGACCCATACAGACACACACTGACCCATACAGAAACACTGACTCATACTGACACACACTGACCCATACAGACTGACATGCACAAACACAAATTCTTCACAAATACACATTGCGATGTCCCATTGACCCACTTACCTTTTTTCATATTTGACTGCTTTTCAGCTTCCCTGTGCCTGGCCACCTTCAACCCATCTCGCCCCTGCTATGCTCCCGCTCACTTTTCCCCACGTACAGGGCAAGGGGCGGGAGCGAGAAATTGAAGTGCCCTCGCAATGTGGGGCCTTGTGTGGGGCCTGGCTGAGGAGGCTGAAGTGAATGCCACCGGACCAGCGTTACACCTGGCGCTAGTCAGCAGCCATGTAAGTGCTTCCTAGCAGTGGCGTACATACCAGGGTTGCAGGGGTCGCGACTGCGACCAGGCCCGGCCCACCAGGGGGCCCGGCCGCCCTCTGACCCGGTATGTACCCACTGGGCCAGCCTTTTCTCCTGGGGGGCCCAGGAGCCGGCCACCTCAGGGCCCCCCGAGGCTGGCCCTGCTGGGCTCCAGGGCGGCCGGTCCTGCGGGTGCGCGCACGAGGGAGCACTCTCCCCTGAGTGCTTCCCCTTCAGCTCCCTCGCAAGGGAGCTGAAGAGGAAGCACTCAGTGGAGAGTGCTCGCACGCGCGCCCGCCCGCAGGACCGGCCACCCAGGAGCCCAGCAGCACCACTGGACCCCAGGGAATCCCCTCAACTCTCCAACAGGTAGGGAGGCTGGGGGGATTCAATTTAAAAAAAAATGTGTGTGTTTGTTAGTGTAAGTGTGTGTTAGTGTAAGTGTGTGTTAGTGTTAGTGTGTGTGTGTGTGTGTTAGTGTGTGTGTGTCTGCTAGTGAGTGTCAGTGAGTGTGTCTGTTATTGGGTGTGTGTCTGCTAGTGTAGTCTGTGGCTGAGTCTGGTGCAGATCACTTGCAGTGTTCCTTTCCTTCGTCTGTTCTTGGCTGAATTGGAAAGCTGGGCTTATAACCCAGCTACATTACTTTGTTTCACTGAGAAACTCTGTCTGACATTGATCTGCACTCTCATTGCCGTATGGGGTTTTGTGCCACTTGTGTAGAGGATGAACTTTTGATTTCTTTATTGATTGCTGCCCTTTAGTGAGTGCTTTAGGCAGATGCCTCATTTGCCTTTTGTAGCACCAGCCATAAACATGAAAAACATTGTGCAATTGAATGGAAGTCATCACAAGTTAATGCATTATGTGCCAAGTTGCATAGGGAACAGGACATTTGCCCATTGCTTTTATTGAGCATATTGTTAAAAAAAAACCCAGCAAGTATTAGCTTTTTGTAACCACTGAACTAAAACCACCAGGCTTTATTATTATTTTATTCTGTAGATGTTTGAAAATTGTTATCTAAAACTTTCACTGCACTATAAACAAGCAAAGATGGTACAGATCTGGATTTGATGTAGTGAAGGATTTGTAGTAGTTAATTACCATAGTAACTCCTCCAGGCCTCTATAAAAGGTTCAGTCAGCACATGCTCAGTTGCCCCAGCACACAATGCACCCTACTCATACCTGCCTCCACTGATACCAACCACTGCTTAGTGTTTGCCATTTATCAAATTGGTTGTACATCAAGAAAAAGGAGCATTCTTCAAATAATTGCTATATCAACTCTACCAGGACAAACTGTGCTGTAAATAGGACACTGTGCCAGTCACGACCAGGGGAGGTGTGGCCAGGACTGCATCAACAGGAACAGTGATTTAACCCCTTAAGGACACAACTTCTGGAATAAAAGGTAATCACGATGGAATATTTCCGTCATGTGTCCTTAAGGGGTTAAAGGATCACTTGACCTTTGTATAGTCGCCAGATGGGCAGTCGGAACCTTGGACAAAACCCCCCACATATCTATCCCAATAACATGCTGACACTAGGGTATATGGGTCTTTTATTAAACAAATATAATAATAACGATAATAATTATTATAACAATCATAATAAAGATAATAATAATTTAACATATAAACATGGGTCATCGCCCCTATACTCCGCCCTTGCATCCATATCCTTCTTTTAATATAAAAGTAAATGACCCCAACATAAATAACACATATATATAAATATAAATAACAATTTTCAACATTACTCCAACATGAACAAATTTAAAGTGCCAAACATAAAGTAAACAGTAAAGTATACCCGGATACCTCTACCCCACCAGGTTCTGAGCCACCTCCAGGACTCGAAACCTACCAACCACCAATGACCACAATTTTCCATGTCCATCACATTCCTCACGGGGAGCCTATTTCCTCTTCTTCAGCTCCCTATCCCGCCGCTGTGACAAAACGGGATAACCCCCATTCATAAAACCAAATCCTAGGGAGGGTGGGTGGGACAAACTCAACAGGTAGGAGATTAAAGTGCTCATTCCAAAATGGCTACCTATTTAAATAGCCAAACCCCTTACCCACAACCCACCAGTCCTAGCCGCTTCCTCCTAAGCCCGCCTCCTAACCCCTGTCAAGGCCCTCTTCCGCTAAGCCGCGCCTTGGCTCCATGGGGCTACAATAGTGTGAGGAAAACAAACTTGTTTTCCTGACACTATATAACCCTTAGGTCCCCCCCACCCTCAAGGTCCCCCTCCAGCTGGGCTGAAGTGTTTAAAAACCCTTCAGCCACTTACCTTTATCCAGCGCCGGGCTCCCTCAGCGCTGGTGACCTCTCCTCCCCCGCCGATGTCAGCTACCGAGAGGAACGGAATGCGCATGTGCGGAAAGAGCCGCACGCGCATTCAAACAGTCCATAGGAAAGCATTTCTCAATGCTTTCCTATGGACGTTCTGCACGGTGAATGCGATTTGCGCATCCAGTGTTGCAGAAGCGCCTCTAGCAGCTGGCAGGAAGGCTGGATTAACCCTGCAATGTAAACATAGCAGTTTCTCTGAAACTGCTATGTTTACATCTTAAGGGTCAAAACCTGGGGAACCTGGCACTCAGACCACTTCATTGAGCTGAAGTGGTCTGACTGACTATAGTGTCACTTCTAAATGGCAGAGAATTGAGCAGTGAGGCTGCAGGGACATGATCTATATATCAGAACTGCTCCATTAAGCTAACTATTTTTGGTGATAATTCCATTTAATGCCTTATTTTACAGATATATATTACACTTATGGATAGACTTTAGTGCCTATATATATATATAGAGAGAGAGAGAGAGAGAGAGAGAGAGAGAGAGCGGGAGAGAGAGAGAGTTTGCAGTTGTTACATTGTCTTTTGCGCTTTACCACTTTACACCTGGAAGAGGCAGGTGTAATTTTTAGTCAGATGGAGGTATTTTGTACTACCTAGCATGGACTCCAGGTATTACTTAGTGTTAAGAGTATTCTTTTAATCTCATGAGGGAGCCGTTAAAACTTCCCAGAGCCTCTAATTACCAGTCAATTAATGTTAGGTTTTGTATCATGGAAACAGCCGGTAATGACAGCGACAGCCATTTTAGCGATAACTGAATTGTCGCTAATTGATTGCGACAAGTATGAAAACAAGCCCTAAGTATTTTCTCTTATTTTTAGCTAGTCTTTAATTGGTTCCATACAAATAATAACATAGAGTACAGTACCTGTCTAAATCTGCTGTTATAGCCACAGATAATTAAGCAAATGTATATTTAGTATTATGAATAGCTGCAATGCATTGTTGAATGTCATTTATATTAAATAGCTGTACTGTTATGCTTTAATGAGGAATCCTTGAATTTTTTAATATGTGTACCCATCATTGAAAATACCATTCATATTAAACATAATAGGAGGGTAACAAAGCATTCACTGGTGGCTTAAGCTTTGTGAAGGCGGCTTTATTCTGTCATAATGAAGTCATGATAAATCCTTGAAATGTTGCCATCACTTATAATTTCTTAATGCACAAATACATGCTTTGGTGATTTTGCATAACATCTAAAATAAACTCTTAGAGAAGGTAAAAATTCCTAAAGGGGAAAGACACAGAATATTTGGATGGCAGTCAAACTTTGTGCCAAGGGAACTGGAAGTGACAAAGCGTGAACGATGCAGGATACAGGGCTTCCTAAAAAGGCTCCTATGAAACCTGACTCATCTCTCAGCCCAGAAAAGCAATGTGGACAGACACGACCTGATGAGACCTTCTGACTCAATGCAGTAGAGAGGGAACACTGTGCCAGATCCAAATCCTTCCTGACAGATAAGAGCATCTTCAGGCTTATCGGCTCATCACTCAAAATGTGGATGCTGTGTAGTTAGTTTGGGAAATATTGTCAAAAGGCCAGTCCAGTGTTTTCCAATGTACTCTCATATGACAACCTGGCATTGCAAAAAATTTTATGTTAATGATTGTTTTGCTACCATGTCATTTGTTGGAGCAAAACTACACAGTTCTAACACTTTGCTGCATAACGTGTCACATTTTGAAATGCACAACTATTACTTGAAATATAAATAACGGGTTGAAAGTATACACACACCCACATTTAAAATAGTTCAAGTTGAAGCAAATTAAGAAACACACTCATGGTCATTCGCGACAGTCTTCAGCAACAGTTGAGAACAGTCTCCAGCAATTGTGGACTTATTGGATTTTATATTGTTGCAACCTATATTTTCTCTGTTAATAGCTTCCTATGTATGTAATGAAAGTTCAATTTACAGACCAGAGGATAAAAACTTGTGAAACCATTTTTGTTTCATGCAGGCTGTGTGGGTCACAGCCAGGGAAAATTGGGCTAAAGCTGCATAAACAGAAAGAAAAGTGATTTAACTCCTAAATGGAAGAGAATTGAGCAGTGAGACTTCAGAGGCATGATGTATACACTACAACTGCTTTATTAAGCTTAAGTTGTTTTGTTGACTATAGTGTCCTTTTAAATAAATTAAAAAAACACAAAGCTAAATCACAGAGGTGATGACAGACAATAGTGGAAACAGATCGGTTAGAATGTATTATCCTGCCCCTGCAACGAACGATCGGTACTTTCATATGGCAAAATAAGCAACACAGGAAATCGCGAAATATTCTGTACCGACCAAAAACCTGCATTTCTATTATTTAGCAGCACAGTTGGCACAAATAGCAATGTGGCACTACCCTTCCCCCCAGAAGGGAGGAAATGGGTAGACATAGAATCACTTATGCTGGGAGTAGACCTTCCTCAGTTTATTATGTGGGTACCTAAAGAATCTAGACCAATGTTGAGAACAACCTGTCCAGCAATTCTAAATTCTCTTAGGATTTGGGACGCATCGGCACAGAAATACAATTTAGCATCATCACCCTCCCCACTTATGCCTTTCTTACGAAATAGAGCATTTACACCTGGTATGTCAGCTCGTGATTTCAAACAGAACAAGCAGGCTAACAAAGGATATGCCACCTATTTCAGCATGCAGGTGTTATCACCTTCGACGAGCTTAAACAACGGAGACACCTCACACCATCTGATTTCTTTAGATACATACAGATTAAGGATTTCATCAAACAACCCCATATAAGGGAGGCGGCACACAAATCTATGACATTCTTTGAATGCATATATTTGACCGAAACCATGAAAAAAGGCATAATAACGCTGCTGTATGCTCACCTCTGCCCGGAGACAGAAGAATGGCGTAGACTAACATATTCTGATCAATGGGAAATAGATTTAGGCGAATAACTAGAGGGCATAGAGTGGCAAGAGATCTGGGAGGCTAGTAATACCACTTCCATATGCGTGACACTACAGGAACAATCCTTCAAGACGCTGTTCCGATGGTACAATTGTACCGGTAAAATTGTACAGAATTAATAAAGTGCCGACTGATGAATGCTGGAGAGGGTGTGGTACGAGGGGTATATACCTACATATATGGTGGGAATGCCCACTCATTAAAACATTTTGGGGCTAATCAGGGACCTGTTGGTGAGGGTGTTCCATAGGCCTCTGGACCTTGATCCTTGGGTGTACTTATTGAATAGGTCCCTAGAGTGATGGACCAGACATGAACTCATACATACAATCACATTGGCTGCTCGAAGAGCAGTAGCATTCTCATGGCTTAAACAGGATGTCCTGA
The DNA here is from genome assembly GCA_933207985.1 of Pelobates cultripes. Taxonomy (NCBI): domain Eukaryota; kingdom Metazoa; phylum Chordata; class Amphibia; order Anura; family Pelobatidae; genus Pelobates; species Pelobates cultripes. The sequence goes on from OW240919.1 coordinate 89,459,923, forward strand.
CTACTCCGGTAGTATTAACCAGAATCAAGGAAACTCACCTCATGGACAATATGACAGCTAGAGTAAGGGGATCAATGAAGACATTTCAAAAGGTCTGGGAACCTTGGGAGAACTGTGCACTGGCAGATTGATATAAGGCAGGCAGAGAGAGACGCACAAACCCTACTTTTGGACACATTAAAATGTGAAACGGAAGAACAATGTATGAGTGGCCCATAAAAAAATAATGTATTATCCTGCACTGTGCATACTACTAGCATACAGATTAAGTTTTTAGAAGGATTGTGGGGGCTTAGAATTAGTGTGTGAATATAATTGTAGCTAGGTGGAGTCAGAGCATCATTCTGACCAATCAAAGGATGCTTTTAGCAACTTCATTATGCAAATGTATCTTCTTAAAAGTAGTTCTTAATAATAGCACTTAATAGTAGTGCTCTACAATGCCATCATCTGATCCACATCTCTAAATTGCTAATCAGGCTGTAAAAAGGCACAGTAACATGCACAGTTTGTGCTTCTTTGTGACCTTTCCTCAAACATTTTATCGATTTAATGTCATTTTTTACATCACACAACTGATTCAGAAATAATTTGGCATCCCAGCTAATGTTATTTTTATGTTAATATAATGTTCATTCATATGGCGCGTTACCGAGTGTATCATATGTTTTAGTAACTAGGACAGAGAGAATATTTGGAAATACAATACTAAAAATGAAACACTATTCTATTTCATCTAATTTTCTGCATGAACCTTCTGTAAAAAGCGATTTTCCTGACACTATAGTGCCCTGAGGGTGCCCCCACCCTCAGGGTCCCCCTCTTGTGGCGCTGAAGGTGTTAAAACCCCTTCAGCAGCTTACTTTAATCCAGTGCCGGGCTTCCTCAGCGCTGGTCACCTCTCCTCCCTGTCTGACGTCAGCTCCCCCGTCCGACGTCAGTGGAGCCGAATGCGCCCACATTCAAAGTGTCCATAGGAGAGCATTTCTCAATGCTTTCCTATGGACGCTCTGCGTGATGGAGGCGAAATGTGCCTCCAGCGTTACAGATGCTGTCCGGATGCTGTCCGGAAGACAGCCACTAGAGGCTGGATTAACCCCAAATGTAAACATAGCAGTTTCTCTGAAACTGCTATGTTTGCATCTGAAAGGTTAAAACCTGAGGGACCTGGCACCCAGATCACTTCATTGAGCTGAAGTGGTCTGGGTGACTATAGTGTCCCGTTAAGGGTTGAACTACAATAAAATCAAATAAAAAAATTACTTAAAGGCTATTCCACTGCCCTCCAAAATGAAATAAAAATCAGTGTTTAATAAATATACTCCCAATGACAATATGTGTTTCTTTATACATTTTTTATTTGGGGGTATATCTAAAAGTATCCAGATCTCTTGTCTGCTGCCTTTGCAAGCCCTCCCATCGTTCCCCAGACTTTCTCTGGCCATCCAATCACATGCTTTTAAAAGCAGCTTAATGCGAAGTCTTGCAAGGCAGATCCTCTGAGCAAAAGCTGTCATTTGAGTTTAGCTCAACTGAGCTAACCAAACATGGAATTAACAGGACCTGTTGTCTGATTGACAGCCAGGGGGGTGTAACCAGGTTAATTTATAAAAGTGTCAAATTCTGTTGAAACCTGCACTTTTTGTAAAATGAAAGAAAGAGGGCACAATCTTCACACATAAAGCACTTGGAGTTTCCCTGTAACTTTTAAGTATTCCATTTATGAATCAAGAAAGGTGTCAAAAAAGCAATCATTGGGAAATGACAAGGAAATTCCAGATTTTAGACAAAAACAACTATGATGGCATAATTGCAGAGTTGGTGAATTTTTCGAGTTAGGCTATTTTGGTTTAAAATTTGAAATTCCCTGGTCAATTCCTAACTATCGAAGATCATAACCCTGCTACTTGCATGTGGCTTGCAGCTGACACAATTGCAGTTGAGGCATCGTCTCCTCCACGATGGTCCAGTCCAGTACTCCTCATGAAGGAGCACTGGCGAACTAATGTGCAAGCACATTTAAGCCTCCACATAAGAAAGCATTGTATTCAGTTTTAGATGGTCAGTGCAGTGGAAGTGCCTCTAGTGTCCGTCAATATGACAGCCAGTAGAGCAGGACTTAACCCTGCAATGGAAACATTGCAATTTCTATAATATTTCAATGTTTCACATTGTTGAGTTAAAAGGACAGGGCCACTGCACCCAGACCACTTCATTGAGATTAAGTGGTGTGGATGAATATCATGTTCTTTTCACACCAGCCTGTGGCCTGGTATAAAGTGGTTAATGACAGCTAAATTCCTATATATGCTATTGGAACAGAATGTTTTGTCTCAGCCCTACTTTTGCCAGCTAGCTGCTATTTCTCTGTTATAATAATAGCATACAAAAAAATAGCAAGAAGTTTAGAAACCTGGTGGTAAACTATAACCAGTACAATCTAGCAGCAGTTTGTAATAGTGACCAGGGTTTCCTCACAGGGCCTGCCACCCATTCCACCAACTGCACCCACTCTATTTTTCTTTTAACTTAATTTTGAAAGTAAAAAGTGTATTCAGGGATTTAGACAGACTGGGGACTGGGCACTCAAATGGCAGATGAAAGTGAAAAATGTAAAGTAATGCTCTGTAGGGGAAAGAATGCACAAGCAACTTATACACTAAATGGTAGTGAATTAGGGATAATGGCACATGAGAAGAATTTGGGAACTGTTATAGACAACAAAACAGGCAACAGTGTGCAATGTCAATCAGTGGCGTACATACCGGGGTCGCAGGTATGTATGCCACTGTGGCCAGCCTCATCTCCTAGGGGGCCCAGGAGCTGGCCATCTCAGGGCCCCCCGAGGCTGGCCCTGGTGTCACCTGGCGGGCAGGCTGGCGGGCTGGCGGGAGGGCGGGCGAGGGAGCACTCTCCCCTGAGTGCTTCCTCTTCAGCTCCCTCGCGCACCGCACTGAAACCAGAGCCGGAAGATGACATCATCTTCCGGCTCCGGCATCAGTATGTGGCGCGTGAGGGAGCTGAAGAGGAAGCACTCAGCCAGGGAGAGTGCTCCCTCGTGCGCCCGCCAGCTTGCCCGCCAGGTGACACCACTGGACCCCAGGGAATCCCCTCTGCACTCCCACAGGTAAGGAGGCTGGGGGGATTAAATTTAAAAAAAATGTTTTAGTGTGTGTGTGTGTTAGTGTTAGATTTAGAGTGTGTGTGTTAGAGTGTGTGTGTGTTAGTGTTAGAGTTAGTGTTAGAGTTAGTGTGTGTGTGTGTGTGTTACTGTGTGTGTGTGTTAGTGTTAGAGTGTGTGTGTTAGTGTGTGTGTCTGTTAGAGTGTGTGTGTGTGTTAGTGTGTGTGTGTTAGTGTGTGTGTGTTAGTGTGTGTGTGTGTGTGTGTGTGTGTTACCGTGTGTGTTAGTGTGTGTGTGTTTTGTAAGTGAGTGAGTGTGTGTATGTATGTCAGTGAGTGTGTATGTATGTCTGTCACTGAGTGTGTGTCTGTCAGTAAATGTGTGTGTCTGTTAGCTAGTGTGTATGCGTCTGTTCGTGAGAGTGTGTGTGTGTGTCTTAAGCACTTACCTTTCTCCAGCGCCTGACTTCCTTGGCACTGGGGATCTCTCCGCCCTGATCCGCCTCTCAGCTCCGAATGTGCATACAAGAGCCGCGCGCGCATTCAAACTGCCCATAGGAAAGCATTACTTAATGCTTTCCTATGGACGTTCCGCGTCTTCTCAGTGTGATTTTTCACAGTGAGAATCGAGGAAGCTCCTCTAGCGGCTGTCAATGAGACAGCCACTAGAGGCTGGATTAACCCTCAGTGAAACATAGCAGTTTCTCTGAAACTGCTATGTTTTCAGCTGCAGAGTTAAAACTAGAGGGACCTGGCACCCAGACCACTTCATTGAGCTGATGTGATCTGGGTGTCCGTAGTGGTCCTTTAAGCGTTTGTGCATCTGCCAGGTGCCACGGATCAGTTTTCGCACCGGGGCCCCATGGGTTGTGTGTACGCCACTGATGTCAATCAGCAGTGGCTTAGACCAGTAAGGTATTGTCATGTAAAAAAAGGGCATTAATTCTTGTGATGAGACTATAATTTACAAATCACTGGTAAGACCACATCTTGGATATGCTGTGCAACTTTGGGCACCTGTTCTAAAGAAGTATATTTTGGCACTAGAAAAAGTGCAGAGGCAGGCAACAAAATTAATAAAAGGAATGGAACATTTTAGCAATGAAGAAAGGTTAACAAATTTAAACCTCTTTAGTTTAGAAAAACAGCACATCAGAGGGGATATGATAACATTATACAAGTATACCCGGAGCCAATACAAATCGTTTTCTGGAAATCATTTCACAAACATGACTATACTAAAGACATGAGGTCATTCTTTTAGACTGGAAGAAATTAGATTTAGTATAAGGCAAATTATTATTTTTTTTACTGTAAGAACAATAAGGATGTGGAATTCTCTGCCTGTAGAAGTAGTTTTATCAGAGTCTGTATAGATATTTAAACAGCAACTAGATGCATACTTGCAAAAACATAATATTCAATTATATAATTTCTCAATTATAGGGTAATAGCTTCTTGATCCAAGGATAAATCTGACTGCCATTCAGTAGTCAAGAAGGAATTGAAGCTATTTTCCCCTAACACATCTCCTTAAACACACAAGAGAAGAAAAACAAGAGCCTTTTAGTTTAATAAATTGGGCAAAATATGAGATTCCCTTTCAGCCAGCCATTCTGTAAGATCATGTATATTTAGGTGGAAATTGGGGCTGTAGAATGTGTGACTGGGGGGGGGGAGAGAATTTGGGATGTACTTTATGTGTGCAGGAATATAGGAGTGTAGTGTGCACGTGCAAGGGGGACAAAGGCTGCAGTGTATGTGTGCAGGAGATGCAGGTGATATAGTGTGTTTGGGGGTTATAAGGATGTTGTGTGTGTTGGTGGGAAGACAAACTGTTATGTGTGTGTATTGATGGGGAAATAGTATGGAGGGGAAAGTCTGAAAGAGTCCCTTCAAAGAAAATGGTGCATACTGGCAAATGGATGCACATAAGGACACATGCAAAACACTCACAAAATGGACACATACTGGCATACCCTTATAGTGACACAGACATGCACATAGACATATATTCACAGATACACACATACAGACACGGTATACATACACTCTCACACACAGATACATAGACATACGCACACACAAATAAACACTCAGTAATACATTTACACACAACTCGTTGGTAGGAGCTCAGGCCCCTTACCCATGTATGGATCGTACGCCCCTGATGGTGGCCCAGATAGTGACAGCTGACAATTGCTATTTACAGTCAAGGAGGTAAACAAGCCCAAAGACTATAGAAACACGTATTAAAATGCCCGGTATAGATATAAAGTACTCCAAAATAAATATAATATGTGTTTCCATGTTTCATATGCATGTGTCCTCCCACAATTTAATAATCAGCTTTATTCCACACAATATGGTGTCCCACATACACAATATTTATTCTATTACATACATTTATTACATACATTTTATTACACTTGTTTTTACATTGAGCTGTAATTTTTTGAGGTCCTAATTTACCAGATGTATCTAACTTTATGTTAGACATGTGGTTTTCAGAACTCACTATCACACATAGTGAGGGAACAAAATACATTTACTGCTGTTAACTGGCTTTCTGAGCCTATTATGAGTCTCTGTATGAGCAAAGGATTGTGGGTATGTTATCTTTAATGAAATCCTAATTTAATTTCAGCAAAATTTCATGCTTTGTTGGAAAGCTGCAGTGTGCCTTTTTAATGAATAATGTATTTTTATCCGAGTAATAACCATGGCCTAATTTTAAACAATAGCATTTGAAGATAGAATCCACAGCAAACTTGAGACTCAACTCTAAAGTATTTCATAAAATATACCATACAAAAGTCAACAGTGATTAGTATTATGGATGTCCAAATTATGGTTGTGATTGAGGCTATGTTTTGCTTAATATTATATCTTAACATTATCTCAGTTGTTTGTATAGGAACTAAAAGTGTTTTGAGCTGAAACTGCTATCAAAGTGTGACCGAGAGTGATGAGAGATGCAGACAATACTCCCCAACAGGGCCGCCATCAGGGCATGACAACCATAACGGTTGTCATGGGCCCGGCGGTCCTGGGGGGCCCGGACTGCTAAGGTCGTCTGGGCCCCACATTCAGTGGGTACATACCGGGTCGCAGGGGGCCCTGCGACCGCGGTATGTACCCACTGGGCCAGCCTTTTCTCCTGGGGGGCCCAGCAGCCGGTCACCTCAGGGCCCCCCAGAGGCTGGCCCTGCTGACAGCCGGCGCGCGAGGGAGCACTCTCCTCTGTTTGCTTCCTCTTCAGCTCCCTCGCGCACCGTACTGATGCCGGAGCCGGAAGATGACGTCATCTTCCGGCGCCGGCATTAGTACGCGGCGCGCGAGGGAGCTGAAGAGGAAGCACTCAGCCAGGGAGAGTGCTCCCTCGCGCGCCGGCTGTCAGGGGGAGAGGGAGGGGAAGGAAATTTGAGGGAGGGGGAGG
>OW240919.1:89466582-89526789 GCA_933207985.1 Pelobates cultripes
AGAAGGAAGTTGGGGGGGAGAAGAAAGAAGTTGGAGGGGGGAGAAGAAGGAAATTGGAGGGGGGAGAAGAAGGAAATTGGAGGGGGAGAAGAAAGAAGTTGGAGAGTGAGGGGGAGAAGAAGGAAATTGGAGGGTGGGGGAGAAGGAGGAAATTGGAGAGGGAGGGGGAGAAGAAGGAAATTGGAGAGGGGGGGAGAAGAAGGAAATTGGAGGGAGGGAGGGGGAGAAGAAGGAAATTGGAGGGGGAGAAGGAAATTGACGGGGGGGAGGGGGAGAGATTGACATCCATCACACACACAATGCACCCCTTGCACACAGAAAAACAAACAATGCATTACACACAGACACACATACACAAGCAATGCATCCCTTACACACAGCAACACACAATGCACCCCTTACACACACTCAATGCATCCCTTACAGACGCACACACTGCATCCCATACATACACAAACTCACCTTGCAGCCCTTACACATACAAACACAGATTCACACAATGCATTCCTTACACACATCAGGACATCCCCCCCACACATACTCCACCCCCTGTGAACAAACTCATTGGTAGAACATGAAGGTGGATCCTGGGACCCAGACATTGAGCTGTGTAAAGGGCCCTCAAAAAAATGGAGCTGCTTCCCGTTGATCCCAGAACATTGATTTCTGTGACCACAGTTACAAACCGCCTCCAGAGAGCCTGTTCTACACCAGACCAGTGGAGCCAGACGGGAGCTAGAGCCCATCATCATCCTCATCTGGTTGTAAGTAGGCAATCTAGTATATTATTTGTGGCACTAATCTCTAATTTACCTCACACTAAAGGGACACTATAGTCCCCAGAACCACTACAGCTTAATGTAGTGGTTCTGGTGTCTAGCCTGTCCCTGCAGGCCTATTAATGTAAACACGGTGGCACTGCAGCACTGGTGTTAGTTAACATGGCAGATTATATGGGTGGGGCATTGTGATGTCACATGGGGGGGCGGCAAACTTTACTTTTGCCTAGGGCGGCAAAAATCCTTGCACCGGTCCTGCAGACACTGCATTCCTGTGGGCGGACTCGGGGGGGGGGGCGCAGCACTTTGGGCGGACTCGGGTGCAGGCACCGGGGGGCCCAGACCTTGAGCTGTGTCAGGGGCCCCATAATTTCTGATGGCAGCCCTGCTCCCCAATATAATCAGTTTACGCAGCACATTTACATTGCCACTTTAATGGCACCCTGAACTTTGAATGTGTGTTAATGGTGACATTTTCATATTGAAACGTATATCATTTAATCAGTTTGACTTGGCTCAATGTTAAATGATCGACAAGCATACAGCAGTACTCAGTAAATACAAAACCACAACTTTAGCCACAGCAGTACTCAGTAAATACAAAACCACAACTTTAGCCACAACAGCTCTCAGTAAATACAAAACCACAACTTTAGCCACAGTAACTTTTGACATGCGCATGGTCGTCCCATTTGGCATAGAGTTAGAAACCCCATAATTCCCCTTACCCATAAATACACAAACATAAATTTTTGATGGAAAATAAATGTCCACAGCTTTATTTAAACATATATAATAATAACAAATTAAAACAAGGATCATTGTTTTAGTTTGACTCCTCTTTTGACTCCTCTTCTGCAACTGTCACTAGTCTAACACTATCCTTACCTTTTTGTGTCATTTTACACCACTTCCTCTAGCATGTAAGCTCATTGAGCAGGGCCCTCGACCCCTCTGTTCCTGTGTGTCCAACTTGTCTGGTTACAACTACATGTCTGTTCGTCCACCCACTGTAAAGCGCTGTGGAATTTGATGGCGCTATATAAATGGCATAATAATAATAATAATAATAATTGTCATACGTATATAAACCTGCACAAACTGACAAGGACAGATAAGAGATGCAGCTGATAGAAATGGAGAGAAACAAGTGCAAATTTCACAGAAATTAAGGCCAATATCAGGAAACCAACAGATACATTGTGGAATCTGATACATAGGGAGTTGTCCAATTTATTCAGGACTGGTATAATGACATGTGACATTTATCCCTTTGCTCCTCATATGTGCTGCAAGGGATTTCTTCAGTATAATCGTGGACCTGCTTCGCATATATCCTAGAATGGACTTCAGGATCTCCAAGGGGTGCATGTTTAAGTGGGATACTCCTTGCTACATAGAAGTGTTAGTGGCAGATTGCATGCTCTGCAGAGATGCTACAGAAGAACCGTCACTTAATTGGCTAAAATTTCTTCTCTTCTTGGACGTTGTCCCCAGCTCTCAAATCAGTTAGGCATTGCAAGATTCTTAAATTATTGTGTTACCTCCTGTCTCTAGTCACAGTCAATACTTAAGGCTACACTGGATCACAGTAGTAATAGCCATGTAGTCTTTATATAAATTCAATCTAAAAGATATTAAATTGGACTCGTAGTATGGCGTTAAAGCTGGTAATGTATTATGGCAGTCTTGGGAGCCCTGATATAGTCTCCTAATGACCAAGGAATAATTTTGAATCCAAATTATTTATTGCCCATTAATATTTTTGGCTAAATTGGGTTTTGATTCAACATTTTCTCTGTGGGATCATGTATATTGCAGAGCTGCATAATATTCTCTTTAATGAAACATGTAGCTGAGCAATGGTTTACATGTACCATTTAAACTGCATGATTATTGAATATATTGCATGGATACACTCGTTTGGCTATTTTGTCTCATAGTTAGAGGTATATAATCTTTATTTGCTTACATTTCCTACCTAGGGGGATCTGTCTCATATATAATTTTATCTAATGCATCTTAGCTCTTTCTCCATGCTTGCTGGTCTTTTCCATGATTAAGCATAATTAATATATTTTAGCTTAATCTCCCTGCCTTGATGTTGTTATCTCAATAGAGTTACACTCTCTACTTGGCGATATGTCTGCTAAATGTCCATTCTTCGGGATCATACACAGGTATATATGTGTCTAATCTTTTTCACCTTACACCTTACTCTGTGGTCGGTTATTTAATTGGTGTTGGTATTATGAAAGGTAGATATTGGGTGTTGAAATAAAAAGGAGGTAATGGCTGCGCCCAAGTCTTGTAGCAATAAGTATACAATAAAAAACAGACCAAATGGTCCAGATGACAGTACAACAACAAGTAAGCCTATGCAAATAGAGAAAATGGTGGAAAATAAAAAGTGTCACTAAAATAGCAGGATAAAATAGGGGTGTAATCCTCAGGAGTTGATCCATCCGGATAGTAAAATATTCATATAAAAGTCTCACTAATATAACAGGATAAGATAGGGGAACAATCCTCAGGAGTTGATCAGTCCGGATGGTTAAAATATCCGTATATGTGGAGAGACAAGGGAGAGATACGACAGACAGCAGATAGTTTAATAAGCCAAAATCCAAGGGTAAAATGGATAAAAAGAAGGTAATAAACTCACATTTGTAAGAGCTATAACCAGCTCTGGAGTGAAGGGCGTATAGCGGTATAATCCCCGCTAAGGGATATAATAGATAGTTCAATCCGGTCTGAATATCCAAAGCTCCAAGATATATAAAAAACAGCAATAGTGCTCTCAATTTGTAAAGAATGAGATATAAAATATATAAAATTATATGCCAGGGTAATTAATTATAAAAAGTGCATATAAAACACAATAGAAAGAGAATTGGTACAGTGAAAAGTAACCCAAAAACTTTTATTGCTAAAATACACAAATAAAAACCATTAACGCGTTTCACCTAGCAAGGCTTCTTCAAAATGGTATAGAAGATCATACCTGGCATATTGAGTTTAAATAGCGATATGTGAAATTAAAATTGGCGCCAAAAATCGGATCAGCCAATCAGATAACATATTGCACAAAACGTAATGTAACATAATAAAATAGAATATAATCAATGTGACTCAATTGAGTGGCAAATATGAACATAGTGGTATAGATAAATATTTAAAACGAGGGTTATGTAGTGGGAATAGTGTTGGGAATTAGATAAAAATAGAAAATCACGTGACCGGCCCCATGGGAAATGTAGTCGGCGCATGTAAATGCACCTGCCGGCGTGAGATGTAATGAGCTGAAAAGGGCACATGATCGGGTGTCATATGGAGGGAGGAATTATGGGGAAGGTAGTTTTCGGCGAGCATACTGCTTCAGCCGATAAGAGTGTGTAATGAGTGACGGCGGCACGTGATATTCATGCCATCTGAATAACGATCAGGGCCATATTAGGAGTGGAGCAGAATAGGGGTTACTGTGGCCATATTGGGAGGGGAATGGTAAAATAAACAATAGAAAGAGGGGGATGTATAGGGTAAGGGAGTAGTAGGAACCATCTAAGTATACATTGAAATAAAGATGCATATAGATATATATAAAAATGTAGTATGATGCATATACATACATATAAAAATAAATAATAAATGCAGAGTAGAACATACATGTAATAGGAAACATAAAATATAAATAAAAAGGTATAGCAGTGTAAATATCTATCTACATATTTATAAGAAATTAAACAAGTCAAAGCCTGCATTTAAACCTTGGGGTATAAAAGTCTGTAACTTATAGACCCATTCCATTTCTGTTTTTCCTAAAACATTCTTTATATCACCTCCCCTCCAAGGTAAAATACATTTTTTAATACCTATACATTTCAACATTTCTCCCTATACAACCAAGCATTCTGCTAGCATATCCTGCTGCTCTATTACATTGTCTGCCTACCTTTAAGTCATCAGAAATAGTTACCCCTAAATCCCTTTCCTCAGATGTTGAGGTCAGGACTATCAAATATCCTGTACTCTGCCCTCCAAGATGCATTATCTTGCATTTATCCACATTAAATGTTAGCTGCCACAACTCTGACCATTTTTCTAGTTTACCTAAATCATTTGCCATTTGGCTTATCCCTCCTGGAACATCAGCCCTCTTACATATCTTAGTATCATCAGCAAAATGACATACCTTACCATCAAGACCTTCTGCAATATCACTTGTAAAAAAATATTAAAGAGAATTGGTCCAAGAACCGATCCCTGAGGAAACCCACTGGTGACAAGACCATGCTTCGAATATACTCCATTGACTACAACCCTCTGTTGCCTGTCACTCAGCCACTACCTTACCCATTCAACAATATTGGAATCCAAACGTAAAGATTGCAGTTTATTGATAAGCCTTCTATGTGCAACAGTGTCAAAAGCCTTACTGAAATCTAGGTAAGCTATGTCTACTGCACCACCCTGATCAATTATTTTAGTTACCCAATCAAAAGTATCAATACGATTAGTTTGGCATTATCTCCCTGAGGTAATCCCATGTTGTCTCTGATCTTGAAATTCCTGTGACTTTAGATGATCAACAATCCTATCCTTTAACATGGTTTCCATTACTTTCCCCACTACTGAAGTAAGGCTTACTGGCCTATAGCTGCCGACTCCTCCCTACTACCTTTCTTGTGAATGGGCACAACATTCGCCAACTTCCAATCGTCTGTGACTACTCCTGTTAACAATGATTGGTTAAATAAATCTGTTAATGTTTTTGCTAGTACACCACTAAGCTCTTTTAATAACTTTGTGTGTATTCCATCAGGTCCCATTGACTTATTTGTCTTTACTTTTGACAGATGAAATAGAATCTCTTCCTCTGTAAACTCACATGTAACAAATGGCTCATTTCTCCTTTTTCCTAACTGAGGCCCATTTCCCTCATTTTCATCTGTAAATACTGAACAGAAATATTAATTGAGACAGTCAGCTAGACCTTTATCCTCTTCTACGTACCTTCCTTCTTTTGTTTTTAATCTAACTAATCCTTGTTTTACTATCCTTTTCTCATTTATGTATCTAAAAAATGTGGGTAAACAAACAAATTTGTGCCACAGCTACAGTGCCGGCAGCTTCATTCTGAGATCCATTTTCTATCTCTCTTCATTTTGCAGGGTAACTGTGAACACCACACAGAAGTGGTTCTGTGCCTGTGTGGTGCCAACCTCTAACTGGTGTTACCCAGTACAGTCTGCACCCTCCACACACATGCATTGCACACATATATGAAACCAGGAACACTGCACTTATCCTAATATGCATACATTATAGAGGTGCTCCTGTGACCAATTTATTAAACATAGAGATTCCATCGCACTCACTCACTAAACTCCATCTTCAATGCAGCTTTAATGCTCACAAATGTTTATTTAAATATATATAATTTATATTCAATGCAATTTGCAAGTGTTTTTCTCATCTCATGCTCAGTTGTGGAAAATCTGTTAGCTCTGTAATGCTAATAGTTAAATCCCCTCCAATGTCTACGGTGCTCTCATGCAAATCTATATGCAACGATATAAAGTATTGCAATATTTCTACAAAGCATATAGAAATTAACAAAAACTGAAACTCTGTAAATGTACATATTTTTCATACTGTATATATCCTTGAATGGCAAGCTATACATAAAAATTTTGTTTTGTTCTATTTTCATACCCTCGCTATGCATCCGTGCTCTCAAGTAATAGTTATGCTTAATTTTCCATTTCATTAAGAACTTGGTAGTGCATAGGTTAAAACCAAGAGCTGACTCTGCATGGAGGCTTTGCATAGAATGCTGATTCCTCTGTACTGCAGCTCATTAAAATAAGACATGTATAGTAGCAACACGTACATGCATAATCATGATCTTGCTGTGCCTGTTGTTTAGATCATTGCCAGTGTCTTGCAATATCTGTCTTTGGAGGGTCATTGCATGGAAATACGTGACCATTATTGTCATAATGTCTTTTCATGCATTGCAATTTGTTTTATCTCAGGGTCTGCTCACTAAACAGTGTGTTTGGGTGCACTTTTGTCTTGCTAAATATAGGTCAAATTGGCTTAAACATATCTAACAGCAGCCATAGCTATTTTGGGGCTAAATTTTGCACTAGATTTGCGATTTAGGGGCTTGTTTACAGTGAAATGTAATGAACTGAAAACTAGACTTGGAGATTTGTCCATACGGCAAATGGTGCAAATTTGGGCCGGATCATGTAATCAGTCGGATTCATGAAGCTCGGGCCAAAACTTACTAAAATGAGACATGCCATATCGACATGTTTGTTTTAATTCATGATTTGGAATTCCATCCATGTGGCAAAAAAGAGGTTAAAAAAAAAGATGATGGATGGGTAGGGACAGTCATTAAATGTTGACTTTTGTTTTTCAGAGATCAAGTGAAAGGTGACCAATAAAAGGGGGAAAAAAGGTAGGGGCAGTAAAAGAACAACCTATAAATATAGATTTTATTTTATTTTTTACTGCTCCTCCTATTTTTCTTTCTATTGGTTACTTTTTCTAGCTTGATCTGTGAATAAAATGGCAGGAAAATACTCCTATATTCAGTGTACCTCAAAATAATATAATATTATATTATGAATGTTGCAGTACACAGACTGGCCCACTGATTTTTCTTTTTTATTGTACGTCTAAATTAATTTCTGAATTGGGTTTTTAGTACCAAAATTCTGCCGAACGTAAAGGGACACTATAGTCACCAGAACAACAACAGCTTATTGTATTTGTTCTGGTGAGTATAATCATTCCCTTCAGGGGCCAGGGGGGGCTTGATGGTGGTTTTAACACAATAGGGTCAGGAATACATGTTTGTGTTCCTGATCCTTTAGTGTTCCTTTAAAAAACAAATGGCCAAACAAGTCAGTTGAAAACCAAATTGCAAAATGTTGGCAAAATAGCTAACTAAATTCTCCAACTGAGATATAGTCGCCTTTTGGCTATTTTAGCCTAAATTTTGCAATTCAAATTTCAGTTTACTGCAATTTGTTGTGTATTGAACAAATTCCTTACTATTTAGTGAATAGATCCTTTTGATAATCTTTATAGTGGGTTGTGAATTATATATGTAGTATTAATTCAGTAATTCGCAGTAAGTAAGGTTGCTCTTTATATTTTTCTTGGAGTGAGATTATTATAAATTTTTTTTAATTTAAAAAAATATAAGAAAAGAAAATGTCCACATGAATAATGTGCCATTTTTTTATGTATGAATATGTTCACATATTGAAATATTTCTTAAATTAATGTTTGCATTTTCTGTTTTTTACTTTGGCGAGCAAAATTAATTTCATTATCCAGCATGCAATAAAAAATATATTTTATAGGATATTGCAGAACCTACTTACATTTCTCAATACCACACACTTAAATATCCTGTCCTAAGATTTGATAGTAATTGCATTTTTGAAACAGAATATTTGCATATGCTGATTCTCTTTTAAATTGTGTTGGTACATCAAAGAATACTCCAATCAGAGGAGAACTGTCTTGTCTTTGAGAACATAAGAAACCGCAAGAGTGTTTGGTGAAATTCACATTACAGGATGCTGAGCATTTCAACAGACAAACATAATAAGGGGATTTGATTCCTAAAGTGTAAAAATAAATCACTAAAAACAGTGCCGCATAGCCTTCCATGTTTTTTTCAGAAGGGAAGTGGCTAAATATAAAAGCCAAATTTAAAAGTTAAATGTAAATGACTAACTTGAGCGTTTCAAACATTGTCAAAGATCTAAATTCAGAATGACTACATAGCTGTGCTAAATGATAAATCTCATATGTGCAAATAGAACCTTGACTCCAGTAAATATTTTTAGTGTGTACAATTAGAAAACAAACTCCTGAGGACCCTTGCATATATTTTTTTTCTTGAGAGGGACACTTAATGGGTTTGCCATGGCTAATAAGGTGTCCTCAGATGTAGTCTAATATCATCCCCTTTAGTTTCATGGAACCCCCAAATATCTTGGTGGTCCTATGCACCAAGTTTTTTTTAGTTTGAGTAAGTTTTGTGTGGGAGGTAGGGATAGCTTAGGATATTAAATGGACACCTTAGGCACCCAGACCACTTGTTGTCTGGGTGCAGTGTCTCAGGTCCCTTAACCGTGCAATGGTAATTATTGCAGCTTTTGATAAACTGCAATAATTAACTTGGAGGATTAACTTCACTTCTAGTGGCTGTCTACAAGACAGCCACTAGAGGGACTTCCAGGTAGTTAAACAACTTTGGTTGCCTGACTGACGCTGGACGTCCTCACGCTATACATGAGGACATCCAGCATCACCCAAAACCCCATAGGAAAGAATTATACTAGTGGTTCCCAAACCAGGCCTCAAGGCACCCTTACCAGTTCAGGATTTAAGGATTACCCAGTTGTATCTAAGATTTTTTTTTTAGAAAGAAAAAAACAAACACCTTAGACATAAGTGGGTAATCCCTAAATCCTGGACTGGTAGGTTTGGGAACCACTGCATTATACAATGCTTTCCTATGGGGGTAGTCCTTATTGAGGAAGTCCTTTACTTACATTTTGCACACGATTTGCACCAGAGACACTTGTTTTCTGTTTGTACTTTACCTTGAAGTGTAAGAGTCAATTTGGTCTACTTGGCAGCAGTTTATGAATGTTTTGCACTTTATTCCCTATTGTACTTTATCAGTCACGGTTTTACATTTAAAAAATTTCAGTATAAATGCTTTCTATATCAGTATAATACAGATCACATGTTTGCATCTGAAGGGTTAAAACCTGAGGGACCTGGCACCCAGACCACTTCATTGGGCTGAAGTGGTCTGGGTGGCTATAGTGTCCGTTTAATAACACAAATTATGTGTATCCACTTGTTATAGAGTATTAGATTTTTTTTTGATTTTTTTTTGTTACTTGCTCTCATTTTATATATGTATTTGGTTCATCTTGTGACAGCTTGTCTTGCCAGTGCTTTTTGTGAGTTAACACGTGTCTTGGTGTGGAACAGGTTGGTGTTCTAAGATGTTTTGAACGATTCAGAGCCAGTGATCCCGTCAATGCAATGGAGACCTTGATAAAATATATTTCACTGTCAGTAATTTCAAATAATGTACTATTGCATATTGTGACTCTTGCTATACAAATATCCAAAAATAGCATGCTTCTTTGCTTGTTTTCATTGGCAATGCATTGATCAACTTTTTTTTCCTGTTTTTTACAGTTTCAGAGACCCAATGACTTTTCCCCAGCATTCCGGTTTGGCACTGTGCCCAATGGCAGCACAGAAAGAAACATTAGGAACAACTACCTCGAGATGCATGCTTATATGGTGAAGTTTAACCAGAAATCTGTTCAGGATGCTCTTCTTTCCCTAAAAACTGGGTAAGGTTTCAACACAAAATGGTATGTCAAATGGGCTTATGTTCTGCCTATTTTGATAGATGCAGAAAACTGTATCCATTTCTGATTTATAATGGAATCTGAAAAAAATCAATTATTGTCGAGCAGCCACGACATAGTTAAGAAAATCTGAACATTATTTCCTTGAGCCAATGAGCTTCACATATTTACATTATCATTTATTATACTGGATATTTTTTTCTATGTATTGTATATATATACTTGTAGTGCTGTAGGATTTCTTTGCTTTATTAAATTGCTCTAGCAGCCTTTAAAATGACCAGTGTGTACATTTCTTCGAGTGCAGTGTAACAATTTTGTACACAGGGCTGTTCACTAATGTGAGAATTCAAAGTGAATCTAAAATTTAAGGCCTGAGAAGCTGGATGTAAAAAAAAGCATAGCTGACGTAGGAAATGTGTCCAGTTTGTCTTTTTTAACCTTAAATTTAAAATTCATCTTGAATTCTCACTTTAGTGAATAATCCTGTAAAGTCCTTTTATTAAAGGATCACTATAGTGTCAGGAAAACAAAGTGGTTT
The DNA here is from genome assembly GCA_933207985.1 of Pelobates cultripes. NCBI lineage: Eukaryota > Metazoa > Chordata > Amphibia > Anura > Pelobatidae > Pelobates > Pelobates cultripes. The sequence continues at coordinate 89,477,334 of OW240919.1, forward strand.
TCCTGACACTATAGTGCCCTGAGGTTAAAACTCCTTCAGCAGCTTACCTTAATCCAGCGCCGGACTCCCTCGGCTCTGGTGACCTTTCGTCCCCTGCCGACGTAAGCTCCCCCGTCCGATGTCAGCGGAGCCGCATGCACGGCAGGTGCCGCACGCGCATTCGAAGTGTCCATAGGAAAGCATTTCTCAATGCTTTCCTATGGACGCTCTGCGCGATGGAGGCGTAATATGCCTCCAGCGTCGCAGATGCGCCTCTAGTGGCTGTCCGGAACACAGCCACTAGAGGCTGGCTTAACCCCAAATGTGAACATAGCAGTTTCTCTGAAACTGCTATGTTTGCATCTGAAGGGTTGAAACCTGAGGGAACTGGCACCCAGACCACTTCATTGGGCTGAAGTAGTCTGGGTCACTATAGTGTCCCTTTAAGAACCCAAATTATGTGGATCCACTTGTTATAGAGTATTACATTTTTTTTTTGTTACTTGCTCTCATTTTATATAATACGTATTTGGTTCATCTTGTGACAGCTTGTCTTGGCAGTGTTCTTTGTGAGTTAACATGTGTCTTGGTGTGGAACAGGTTGGTGTTCTAAGATGTTTCGAACGATTCAGAGCCAGTGATCTCAAACAATGCAATGGAAAGCTTGATAAAATATATTTAACTGTCAGTAATTTCAAATAATGTGCTATTGTATATTGTGAATCTTGCTATACAAATATCCAAAAATAGCATGCTTCTTTGCTTGTTTTCATTGGCAAAAATATTGCTTACCTGAAGATATACAAACAGTTGACTGAGCAAACAGACATATAGTAAAGCTGTGGAAACAGTAATTTTGGTTTTGTTGCAATACAATGAGTTCCAAGTGCATAGATTATATTTTAAGACATCCCAACTCGTAAAAACTAATTTCAGGGAGGTGGCTGCCTCCCCCTTATCCCCCTGATATGCATACCACCCCACACGCCATGCGGGCCCCAACACACAGTCTCACACACACACACACACACACAACTTATTACAACTATTTACACAAACTATTAACACACAGACACATGCACACAACTTGACACACAGAGATAACATAAGCAGAACACATGCTAAGCTACATCACACCTGCATTACCCCATCTCATTGAAAAGCAAAGTAGAGCTGCATGTGTGTGTTCATTTGAGTGTTACATGCTTGAGGCTACAGCACACCTTAAAATAAAAAAATAAAAAAACAGAACAAATAAATGCACGTTTTCTGTAATTGTATATCTGTTACAGTTAAAGTGCAGAAATCAGTTAATGTGCCCATTAACTAGGCTGATCAGTTAAAGTGCAGAAAATTGTTTCATTTCTCAAAGATTTCTTACATTACCTAGTTAATCTGCACATTACCTACTAGGCACTAGTTAAAGTGAAAATGTTTTATTTGGGCTTGGGTTAGCAACGTTTAAGAAGCAAGTTATTACAATCAAACAAGAATCAAGTTAACATAATGTTATTTATTTAGCAACAAAGAAGCAAGTTTCTGTTACAAAACTGCAAAAGAAAGAATCAAACAATTAAGGAAATGAATTTGCTAAACAAACATATTATAAAACTATGCTTACTTATTAGTGCAATCTAAAGATTGGTGACACTTTGAATTACATAAGTAGGTACAAAAATTATTAGATGTTGCACAACCTTGCTAATTCTGTTATAACACAGTACTGAACTGAAGAGCAACAATGTTGCAATCTATTATTTAAATGCAAAAGCAAGGGGCACCTTAACTAAATAGTGCTATTGGGTGAACCTCAGTCAATGAGTCAGTCTAGACTGAAATCAACACCAAATAAGTATGAACGTGTCTGTTAAAAACCCTAAAGTTTATATACCTCTTTTCTGTGCCTTCGAAGGCACCTAGGTATTGAGGACCAGCCTAAACTGTCTGTCTCTCTACTGATATAAAGAGGGTTAACATGATACTTATGGATTTGGCACTGCTGAATAATCCACTGATCTGTGCCTTCAAGAGCACCAAGGCTTGAGATACAAGCCAAAGCTAACTGTCACTGGTAATAGCATTTTCGGAAACCCAATAAATGTACCTGGACCTGTCACTAGGATAAGAAGGGAGATCCTTCCTTCTGCATTCTGCGGCAAATAATGAGGCGATGGCGAAACGAAAAGACAGCAAACTTTTGCACAATAACGGGACAGCATCCGTTAATGTGCACATTACCTAGTTAAAGTGCGGAAATATCTTGATTCCGCACTTTAACTGAGCAAATCAGTCAATGTGCACATTAACTAGGTAATGTGCACATTAACTGATTTCTCACTTTAACGGTAGTGATGTCGCGAACACAAAATTTTCGGTTAGCGAACCGCGAACGGGAACTTCCGCAAATGTTAGCGAACCGGGCGAACCCGGCAAACCGCCATAGACTTCAATAGGCAGGCGAATTTTAAAACCCACAGGGACTCTTTCTGGTTGAAGGGGGGGCGGAGGAGACAAAATAACTTACCATTTGATGTTTTCTTTCTTCTACAATCTTCTTTTTTCAGCCCCAAAAAAGGCCAAATAAAAAGCCATAAGAACCGACGCAATAAAAAAAAAACAACAAAAAAAAAAAACGAGCGCACAAAAAAATAATCAATCTTCACCCATGGAGGGCTCCGCGCAGACTGAGCTCTGCAGGGCGGGGGAAGGCATATAAAGCCTTGCCACGCCCTGCAATTAGGCTAAGAACACTCTGATTGGCTGGTTTAAGCCAATCATAGTGCTCTTTGTCATTTTACACAGCGTGGGAAAATTCTAAAGAACTTTCCCACGCTGTGTAAAATGACACAGAGCACTGTGATTGGATGGATTTCAAGCCATCCAATCACAGTGCTCTGTGTCATTTTACACAGCGTGGGAAAGTTCAATTTTCCCACGCTGTGTAAAATGACACAGAGCACTGTGATTGGATGGATTTCAAGCCATCCAATCACAGTGCTCTGTGTCATTTTACACAGCGTGGGAAAGTTCTTTTGAATTTTCCCACGCTGTGTAAAATGACACAGAGCACTGTGATTGGATGGATTTCAAGCCATCCAATCACAATGCTCTGTGTCATTTTACACAGCGTGGGAAAGTTCTTTTGAATTTTCCCACGCTGTGTAAAATAACAAAGAGCACTCTGATTGGCTTAAACCAGCCACTTAATAAACCAAATGTCCCAGCAGTATGCAACTCCAGAATGCAACTCATAAGAACTTGGAAGTCCATAAGTATGAAGCATAATGAGCCAGAAAAAGACTTGAACATAAGTCACGTAAGTACAGTGTTCGATACCCCTGAGAAACCTCATCAAACACTTTAGTTTTAATTTCTAGCTACTTTTCTACCAAGCATCCAATCTGTAAAACAGTGCCGTACTGGCCCTTCTCGCACCATAAACATGTTATTTAAGTTTTAGTGTTTGTGTGCTTGAATGTAAGCATATTTTTGTATGGAGTGTGTGTGTGTGAGAATGTAGGGGTGTATTTGTGTGTAGTGTTGTATGTTTTTATGTACTGGTGCCATTTGAAAGCAGTGGTTTACTTATGTGCCATGTTTGCCTTTGAATGTAGGTGTGCACCTGTATGTAGTGTTAATGTTTGCATAATGGGGGTATTTGTGTATAGTGTTGGCGTTTATTTGCTGAGATGTACACACATATACACTGCCACACACTGATACACATGCACACACAGACATGAATGTAGTTACAGACACACACTAACACACATTCAGATATAGACACATGGATACACACAAAGACACACATGCAGATATACATACAGATGCATACATATGCAGGTACATTGACAAACAAAGACACACATGTCCCAGCAGTATGCAATTCCAGAATGCAACTCATAAGAACTTGGAAGTCCATAAGTATGAAGCATAATGAGCCAGAAAAAGACTTGAACATAAGTCACGGAAGTACAGTGTTCGATACCCCTGAGAAACCTCATCAAACACTTTAGTTTTAATTTCTAGCTAATTTTCTACCAAGCATCCAATCTGTAAAACAGTGCCGTACTGGCCCTTCTCTCACCATAAACATGTTATTTGATTTTAGTGTTTGTGTGCTTGAATGTAAGCATGTTTTTGTATGGAGTGTGTGTGTGTGAGAATGTAGTGGTGTATTTGTGTGTAGTGTTGTATGTTTTTATGTACTGGTGCCATTTGAAAGCAGTGGTTTTACTTATGTGCCATGTTTGCCTTTGAATGTAGGTGTGCACCTGTATGTAGTGTTAATGTTTGAATAATGGGGGGTATTTGTGTGTAGTGTTGGCATTTATTTGCTGAGATGTACACACATATACATATACACTGCCACACACTGATACACATGCACACACACACATGAATGTAGTTACAGACACACACTAACACACATTCAGATATAGACACATGGATACACACAAAGACACAAATGCAGATATACATACAGATGCATACATATGCAGGTACATTGACAAACAAAGACACACATAGAGATACACAGACGCACAGTTACATACACTAATGCACATGCAGATACACAGACACATAGATATACACAATAACACACATACAGATACACAGACACACTGGGGCACACACTGACACCCATGAAAACACACACACATACATTAACACACACAGATATACAGTGACACAGATACAAACACAGATACAGTGACACTTATATAAATGCAAACGCGAACACACATACAGCTACAAAGACACGTAGGGACATCCACTGACACACAGGAAGATACACAGATACACATACAGAAATACGCAGATACACAGACACACAGATACACATACGGATACACATACAGACACATATGCAGATACAAAGACACACATACAGATACAGAAAGATACACAGATACACATACAAAAAAACAGATACACACACACATGCATATTCTCAAACAGATGCACACACACATACAAACACACTTGGAGGTACACAGAAACCAAGACGCACATACGGACATGCAGACAGATACACAGACTCTAAACATAATGAGATGTTTCATGGACTCTCACAGTGGACAGGAGGATATTTATTTTAAAAAATGCATAAATATTATTTTTATTAATAAAACCATAGTTTAAAAATAAGTTCAATTAGTAAGCAAACAACAATACAACAACAAATTTGGCAAAAGCCCTCTTTAAATTGTATTTAAATTAATTGAATTATTTGAAAATCTCTGGTATCTTAATGTTTAAAAGCACCTTTTCTTATTCTTTATATAGGAAAATACTTGTACACTTGCCATTTAATAAATATCTTAGTTTTTCTCTCTTTTGATAAGGGAAATTGTACTCATTAGCTACCAACTCAGCTTTACAGTTACTCTAACATGCAATAAAAATTAGATTTTATGGTATTCACTTATTTATATGATTTACTTCAAATTAGTGGTTTTGTGAAATGCATACATTTTATGTCTAAATTGGTGCCTTGGTAAAATAAATGGTACTGAGAATATAACTTCAATGAGAACTCCAGACACATCACTGGTCTAAAATAATGTAAAAAAAAAGGAGAGAAGGGCAGCACCACAATTATATCACAATAACAAGAGACAATCAGAAATAAGTCTAAAACAAGATATAAAATATACAGTCCCAACAATAAGACTTATCACATAAAAAGATGTCTCTAACTTAGAGGTAAGTGCAGCAGTGGGTGCTTGATAAAGTGTAAGTTCTTTTGACTTGGGGCGTAGTTGTTCACGTTGTTTTAGTATCTGTATATAAAAGGAGATAAAAAGCAGGGGAAATCGATAGTGCAATATGTCAAAACCAAATAATTAGATATAATCAGAGTAGCGATATCACACTCACATGTAAAAGAGCTAAAGCCAGGTTATTGCTGATCACCTGATCACTTTCAATTAATGAGCTATGCCATGTACTCCTGGGCTTAGCTCAGACAGAGAACTTAAGTCCTCCTGTGGGTCGTAGTGAAGGTGGGTAGCTGTACCTAGTTGACCCCAGGTAAGAAGCCAAGCCATTCTAAAACTGTTTGCTCATATTGGAAGAGCACCAGGGAAATACTGGCACCACAATTACTACAATGTGTATGAGACAAGAATGCAGTATTTTACCTGCCAGTTTTCACTCCTGCATTATCTTGATCGTAAAATATTAGAGTAAAATGTGTAATTTACCAATATATGTTATTCCCTGTTTACATTACAGAAAGCTGGATGCCTTTATCTATGATGCTGCTGTTCTCAACTACATGGCTGGACGAGATGAAGGATGTAAGCTGGTAACCATTGGAAGTGGGAAAGTCTTTGCATCTACTGGATATGGAATTGCTATACAGAAGGACTCAGGGTGGAAAAGGCAGATCGATCTGGCAATTCTACAGCTATTTGGTGATGGTATGTTAATATCTGATCACTAATCTAAGTTGAGATGTTGCAGACTGGCCCCAAATATTTTCTTCAGATGGTATATATTATTATTTTTTATTTTTTTGCAATACCATAATAAATTTTAAGGAGCTGTGCAGTATATTTTCCCCTTATTTTCATAGTATCTAGTTATATGTGTGTCATAGAAAAAGCTGTAATTAGCCAGACCATTCTAAATAGTTAAAATATTAATTTAATGTGTATAGATGGGAAGTGGAAACACATAATTCAACAGAATCCATAACAAAGTAAATAAATTGAAATTGCCAAATAAAATAAAATTGTACTTTGAGTATGTTATTGTTGTTTCCCTAAGGACTGCATGGATTATTTACTCATTTCCAGATTAGATTTAGAGGCTCTTCTAAAAAAAATGTGCTACTATCAGGCAACAAAAAAAAATATAAATTAAGAATGTATCATTCCCACTAGCAGTAATAAATATCTAGCTCATGTAGGGTCGTGCCAGTAATGCTTTCACTGTTCCTATTACATTATAATACATTAGATATCATAATGGGAATCAAAATCTGGACAGCATGTTTGAAGCTCTTTAGACCTAATTACTTATAGTGATGTCAAATCGAAAATGTATAGGAAGTGTTTGCAAGATAATACCATAAAAAAAACTGTATTGGGTTTATCCATCAATTAATAAGATACATCTAGGAGTTTTGGCATGTAAAACATGCTGGTGGCTCCATAATTGACCATCAGAATGATTAGAATGTTTCACTTGCACAGTGAATAGTATTTGGACTACCTCCAAAATAAAATAGATGTCAAATTTAATTAAAAAAACAACAACTTTAGATTAAGTCACGGTAGCTTATGCTATGTAGCTTTGGTACGGTTGCCTTCATCACCGAATTGATTTACCAATCTATATGACTCACTCAAGTTTTTAACATCTAAACGAATACTTGACAGATGTAGGGGCAGGTTTCAAGGATAAACCTCTCACTATTTCACTCATGAAATTTAACTCTTTAAGTGTTAGAGGTGTGAGCAAGATGTACATGCTACTAGTTAGGAAAAAGCTAGGCGATTCTTTAAGCTGTTGAAATACCTGATGGTTAGTGTTTGATTGGTCTGGGTGAAATTCTTAAAGGAACACTATAGTCACCTAAATTACTTTAGCTAAATAAAGCAGTTTTAGTGTATAGATCATTCTCCTGCAATTTCACTGCTCAATTCACTGTCATTTAGGAGTTAAATGACTTTGTTTCTGTTTATGCAGCCCTAGCCACACCTCCCCTGGCTATGATTGGCAGAGCCTGCATGAAAAGAAAAAAGCTGGTTTCACTTACAAACAGATGTAATTTACCTTAAATAATTGTATCTCAATCTCTAAATTGAACTTTAATCACATACAGGAGGCTCTTGCAGGGTCTAGCAAGCTATTAACATAGCAGGGGATAAGAAAATCTTAAACAGAACTTGCAATAAAGAAAACCTAAATAGGGCTCTCTTTACAGGAAGTGTTTATGGAAGGCTGTGCAAGTCACATGCAGGGAGGTGTGACTAGGGTTCATAAACAAAGGGATTTAACTCCTAAATGGCAGAGGATTGAGCAGTGAGGCTGCAGGGGCATGTTCTATACACCAAAACTGCTTCATTAAGCTAAAGTTGTTCAGGTGACTATAGTGTCCCTTTAAGGTTTAGAGAACTGCTCTGACACAGGACCCTATGAGATCTCATATGTTAATCACAGAGTCCGTATTCAATTATCTCTGGTTCCAGCTGTCTTCTTTCATTACACTTAGATTTTTCTTTTACTCTAGACATATTTTTTTATTCATCTCTGAACAAGCGGTAGAAAAGGAAATGCCTGACACTATGAACAAAAAAAAAGTGTAGTAATGTATGTAGCTAGTTGGATCGTAGGATAAAGTATCTAGGTAGAGTCTCGGGATCCTTCTAAGCACCTCTTGTCTTTCTACTCCACCTGTGATGCTGTATAAAAGCTCTGTCACTGACGTTCTTACTGTACCTTGTGTCCCAGGAATCCTAGTTAAAGTAGAACATCTTTCTCAATCCAGTCGACTTTCAGACCATGAGATGCATGTCATTTGAATTAACTTTTTATTCTGTGACGAAGTCTGCAAAATATCGTAAAGCCGTAGGACAAAAATTGCTATCTGGATCTCTTAGGTGCATTTACATTTTTCCACTCAAGTACCATTTGCCAAAATTGCGTATGTATCATCTTAAAGTAAGAGATAATAATGTTCCATATATAAATAAAAATCTTTGGAAGTAATATATATGATTTGCTCTCAAGGGTATATATTTAACAGATGCTTAATTCATCGTCATCCTATCCATTTAACCCATTTTTAATGAATATATATTACACTTTAAATGTAACTATATTTTCAGTAAACACCCATATAAGTTGCTTTGATGTATATAATTAAATAAAAGGTTTATAAATAAATAAAAGATTATACTTGATCTCTCATTTTAGGATTGTCTTAGATTTGTAACTGTTTGACAAGTAACAATAACAAATTTCATGGTTTTTGTGTAGGGGAAATGGAAGAGTTGGAAGCCCTCTGGCTAACTGGTATATGCCACAACGAGAAGAATGAGGTGATGAGCAGCCAACTGGACATCGATAATATGGCAGGAGTTTTCTACATGCTGGGTGCTGCTATGGCGCTAAGCCTTATCACATTCATAATGGAGCATCTCTTCTTCTGGCAGTTTCGCCACTGCTTCATGGGTGTCTGCTCTGGAAAACCAGGCTTGGTGTTCTCTATTAGCAGGGTAAGTTCTAGAGTGGAAGTGGGTGAAAAAGTCTGGATACAGACCATCTATTCCAGGACAGTCAGAATAGTTCTTTTTCAGGTCTTGAGTGCATAATATTTCTTTTATGTATAAAAATTGTAATGTATCATTGAGTATTAGGTATGTAAAATTTTGGTGCGCTTTGTAGTACAGAAAGTTAATGTCCTTCATCTTTAAACAACATTATTGTCCTTGGATTTAAAACTTGCATTTTCATGATTGCAATTTAAACATGCAGTACGCTCATTTTTAAAATTAGAGGAATCCAGGCACCATGCAGTGACAATATTTCATCTGTTATCAAGAAAAATAACTAATGTTCTGCTTACATTGTGTTGATTCACCACACACTTTCTTTTGCAGTGAACTGCTGTGAATAAAATGTTGGACACAAAAAGCCAATTTAAGATAATTTCTTTAAGCCCAAGTATGATATATATTTATGATTAAAAAATATAGTTTGGAAATTTAAGTATGTATTTAGATGGTTCTATTAAATCAAAAACTTGTCATTAAAATAATATTGTGCCTTTTCAGTGAATGTTTTCCCATTATTGTCTTGTTCATAGACTGGAATGTAAATTCTGCCACCTATGTCAACTTTGGTAATGAGATCATTTTAAATATGTGTGTTCAGGGTTGACTTAAACGACAAGTTTTAGAAAATTATATTGGAGAATCTTTTAAGGAAACCTTCTTTGCAGTATTCCTTCCAAAACTGAACATGTTTTAACCTCTTGAGGTTAAAAAAGGTCCACTTCTATTTATTTCCTTATAGGTTATAAATGTATAATTTATCATAGAATCACAGGATATATTTAAGTAAAACATTTGAAAAGCACTCCTTACCTTTTGCCAAAGTGCCACCATGATAGCTGCTCTGTATTGTAACAGTAATCTCCTCCGTTTAACCTATGCTCAAATATGACTGGCCCTGCTTGAATACTTTTTTGCATTTTGGGGGGGAAATAAGATGTACTGTTTTTTTTTTTTGTTTTTTTTTAATAACCTTTGAAATAATTGAACGTACTTCTCTGTCAAACCTTTATATTTTGGGAAAGGAGTCTGGTGACATGATTTGTATAAATGTGCATGTATATTAAGTATATGAGGCGGTGTGGGATGAGAAAGGTAGAGACAATCTAATTTGATGTTGTCTTAGAATAACATACAGAATTCTAGAAGGTTTGAAGTTAATGTGTGTAAAAGTGTTTACTTTGAAAATATACCATTGCATTACAATGAGATATACAATAAATACCATATAGAATACTGTGGAGCAATCAAGTTATATTTGAAGAAACATTTACATTGTTATACACAACAAAATTCATATTATATGAGGGATTATTGCGAGGGATAACTGCGAGAGCAGTTATAAAGATTGGAGTCTCTCGACAAAGGTTGCTATTGCAGACCAAGAGATCTGAAAATAGACATGTGCACTAGTGAAATTTTCAAAAAAAAAACAAAAAAACAAGGGGGGAGACGACAGCGCTACCAGCTCCCTTCTTGTAATAAATAACTATTCCTAGTCCCCCTCCCCTGCATTAAATCCTATGGGGGTCACTATGACCCCCATATTAATAAAAGATAGGTTAAATCCTCCCACATGTCGCCTAAACAGCAAGCAGCCACTGGCTGCTCATTTAAACTTAATATAAATCAGTATGGGGGTCACTATGACCCCCATATTGATAAAAGGGAGGTTATATCCTCCAGCATGCCGCGAGTAGGGGCATGTCGCCTAAATAAATTTTAAAAAATTCTGCCACATGCCCCTACCTGTGCCAGGCCCCCCTGTCTAGTAGGGGCATGTTGCATGTTGCTGTCATTTAAAACCTGGAAAAAAAAATCTGTATTTTACATAGACGTGATAGAGAGGTACGGTAAGAGTACGTGTAACCAAATGTGGCTGCTCGCTATCATAAAACGAAATATAAATCAGTATGGGGGTCACTAAGACCCCCATATTGATAAAAGTGAGGTTAAATCCTCCTGCATGCCCCTACTCGCAGTATGCCGTGAGTAGGGGCATGTCGCCTAGATAGCGAGCAGACAATGGCTACTCAAACTACTAGTGACTAGGCAGCTATTGCTGCCCAGTCGCTAGTAAAATAAGGTGGGGAACACACATAACTAAAATGGGGGGGATCTAATGTCCCCCCTTGGTCCCACCCAGGAGCGACAGGTGGAGATCCTAAAATAAATAATGGGGGGGACCTAATGTTCCCCCCAGGTCCCCACCCCTGGGCTGCAGGTGGAGACCATAATAAATTAAAGGGGGACCTAATGTCCCCCCTGGTCCCTACCTATGAGCGGCGGGTGGGGACCCTGATGAAATAAATAATTGGGGGACCTAATGTCCCCCCCAGGTCCCCACCCATGAGCGACGGGTGTGTACCCTAATATAAATAATGAGGAGACCTACTGTCCCCCCTGGTCCCTTCTGAAGCCGAATGGGGAATTCGCTCTAGACACCCCCAGGCACTGAATGACACTCAGTCCTGGGAGCTCTAGTCCTTACAAGGACTTTCCCCGTTGAATCCTCCACACTGGAACAGTGATTAAATAATAGCCCTTTCCCCTCCAAGTAACCAGGCGACACATAGTTCTAGGAGTACAAGCTGGAATACGTTTAATGGCAGCTACAACTGGCCTTATATGCAGATCCCCATGCAAGGGGCACTCCCCCCTGGACTTGAGAGTAGACTACAGTAAAAACATACACACGATTGGCTCTCAGGTCCAGGACACTCTCATACAAAACAAGACAATCCCTCCACTGTGCCTGGGAGATAATTGAGTCAAGCGCTGTATTAAACTCAATTATCTCCAAGCACAAAAAAACACACATTTCCCAAACACCCCAAAGGTAACTTAAAATACATAAAACCCCAACAGCCCTAGCAATGAGAAGAGCGATAGTGGAACTCTGGGGCACGCCATACATACCCACACTCCCAACGGTTATCCGGAAAACCAAAGAAGCAATGGAAATGGATAGGATCCAAAGTCCACAAAACATCGAAACATTTTTACAAGATCTGGGAACCATGACTAAATGAACCTTCCCTATCATAACCGACTCCCATAGCAGAATAGCCCTTCACGCACTGAGACGCAACCTCAGGCCCTACACACCCGCACCACAGTGGGGGGGTGGGGAGGAGGGGAGACAGAGAGACCACTGCCTCGGGGGGGGGTATAGGGGAGGTGATGAGGCCTAGCCTTCCTCTTCACTCTCCTTTACTTGGGACTTTTACTCCCTATGCAGGGGATGGAGGGAAGCCCAAGCACTTGCCGATGGCAAGCATAAGGGAAGACACATGCTTAGGCAACAACACTGCAGTCCCGGTCACGGCTCTAAGCCCACAAAGGAGCCTGGACCGCCGACCCATTTATAAACCTAACACAAAAGACCTCTCTCTGGCCCACTTACGCGACTCACAAAAGGCTGACCTTTACCATTCACACACACACAATTGTGACCCCAAATTGGGACTCCCAGAGTGACTAGTCGGACCACGACTCAGTATCCGAAGACCAATGGTTACAATTGTTTATGTTACTGTATAATTTTGGTTTTATTATATTTTGTATATACAAAATGTTTTGAATGACATTTACCTCAGAACAGCAAAACAGCCAAACAAACTCACCACATGATGGAAACCCCATACGCAGACCACCAAACACAGACCATAGGCTACTGAGACATATCAACCTACTGTATGACCACGGTACCCTGACAACAAACCATGTAATTGACTAACAACAGAAAGGGCTGAACGCTATAAATGATCTGCCTAATAAAAGTTTTCTTTCTGTAATGCTACCTTTTGATTATGAAAACTCAATAAACATAGAATGTTTTAAAAAAAATATATACATTACATAAAACCCCACAAAAGTTACATCCCCTGATAGCCCTGATCTGGGTGACCAACATATCCAAGAATCACCCAGGAAAAGGGGCAGGCAGAGGCAAACCGCTCTCTGCCCGGGTGCCACCTCTTCCGCTGGAAAGGTGTCGGGACCAGCTGCCGACATCCTCATCTTGGCCGGGATTCCGCAGCTGGGGATCTGGATGGGCTGCCCAACATCCCTGTAGGGGTGGTGCAGAGACCTTGGTCCCATCTGCACCATCCATGCCAGGGGGCTTATCTCTGGACGACAGCCCCAGCTGCTGGGGGGGTGGAACCAACCATCTCCACTCCTTGTATCTTTTCCTGTTGTTGAGGAGGGAACTGACTGTCCCCTCCCAAGGTGTTTCTGGCTGCCGCTGGGAAGAGAGGATGATACATTCCTCTCTCTTTAATGCATACTGCTGCTGGGGAGAGAGACCAACCATCTCTTCTTCCAATAACACACTCTGCTGTTGGGGTGAAAGGACAACACACTTCTCTCCCTGTAACTCGCTCAGCCGCTGGGGAGGGGGACCGACTGTCTCCTCTCCCTGCATAATACACTGCTGCTGGGGAGAGAGGTTGACCGTCTCTTCTCCCAATAACACACTGTGCCGCGGGGGAGGAAAGATGACACACTTCTCTCCCTGTAACTCGCTCGGCCGCTGGGGAGGGGGACCTAAAGTTCCCCCCAGATCCCCACCCATGAGCGGTGGGTGGGGACCCTAAAATAAATAATGAGGGGGACCTAATGTCCCCCCCAGGTCCCGACCCATTACCTGCGGGTGGGGACCACAAATAATAAAGTGACTAGGGGAAATACCCTACCTACTCCCCTCACCCTAATAATAGTGAGGGCGGAGTGGCAATAAACTAAACCTGTAACATAAAATGTCATACTTACCATTTGCTGTCTTCTTTCTTCCTTCTTCCTTTCTTTCTTCAGCCCCAAAAAAGGCCAAATCCATTATACCTGCCTTTTATCAATATGGGGGTCACTGCCCGGCCACTAGTAGTTTTAAATGACAGCGAGCAGCCACGAGTAGGGGCATGCGGGAGGATTTAACCTCCCTTTTATTAATATGGGGGTCATAGTGACCCCTATAGGTTTTATTGCAGGGTGGGTGTTATTTATTTCAAGGAGGGAGCTGGTAGTGCTTTCGGCTCCCTCCTTGTTTTTCTTTTTTTACGCATGCGCACTGTTATTTATCCGTGCTGTGGGGAGATATATATATGGTTAAATGAATGAAACAAAAAGGTAATGCATTCGGCATTTGCCCTTTTGTTTTGTTTATATTTAGTTTGTAGGGCTTTCGTTTACATTTTAGTAAACGAATACAAAAAAACACAAATTTTTGGACAAAATCATATTTGTACGAAAACTAATGCAAATGTCTATCTGAAAGTACTGTTCTAAAGGTTCGGTATGCTTTCATAATCATTTTTTGTTTGTTTTCTATAACTGTATGTAATACTGTATGTGTGCATTTAGTACTTGCATATATTCAGAGTTAGTCCATAAAGTGAGCATTGTCAAAAGATTGCACCAAAGTGGCTGAAATAGAAACATAGCGGACTATGAGACTTTTTGGGGCATATTTTGGTTTTAAATTCTCACCATAGTGAATAATCCTGATTGTGTACATATCGATATACCAGGTCACTTGTTTTGTGCACAATACTTAGTCACAAAGAAATAATCTTCTTATTGATAATAAAATATCTACATTGATATTTAACCCCCCAAATAATACTAATCAAACATCAAGGCTACCCTATTTGCAGCATTATGTATATCTTGTAGTAAAAAGTTAACCGTTTCTGTTTTGCATGCTTTTTTAATTGTATGAGTTTTCCATTCAGTAAACTGCTTAAAATTACTTGAAATTGTACTCACATTTTTGTTTGCACTTTACTCATGAGTTATTTAGATGATCTGTTGGCTTGAATACTGCTCAAAATTATTGTGCATGACAGCAGCCATTTTAAGAAGTCTGTTAGAGATTTACTCCCACATGAAAAGAACGGAAATCTCAAGTTGCAATGGAGCAGTTGTAAAAGAAAGGGAAGATTCCAATGACGTTGCACTGTAGGTGCTGGTAGATGGAAACTGGCAACATTTTGACTGATCTTGGATGGTATGTTGAATGACTGGGGCCGATGGTCATTGAAGGTTGCCCAGGATTAATAGGTCTGTAAGGCTTGCTAGGGCTATTTGGTGTGGATGGATAGCTAGGCTATTAGATGTTAATGTATGGCTGGGATTACTTCTGTGGGTGGATGGTTGGGGGTAATAAATATGAACGGATGGTTGGGGGTAATGAAAGTGGATAGATGGATGGTTGGCTGATATGGATGGATTGCTGGATGAATTATACTCATGTACATCCACACTCTCCACCTTCTCCTTTGTTGAAGATGTTCTGAAAAATAGCACCAGTGACAACATCATTGTCCAAAATGCGTGTTCAAATTTAAGGCCTCCATACTTATGTACATGTCCTCACTGCTCACCTTCTACTACAGCTCTGAGCTGTTGGAGATTGCAAGGGAGATTAACTCAACTGTTGCTCATTTGTTTGTCTAAAAAACAGTCTATAAGGAAGTATGTAGCTGCCTTCAACATGGATGCTGTCCAGGAAGTAGGAGGGTCTGGTAGGGAGAGTCTGCCGGAGATTGGCAGGGATGTGTCAGCTGACCGGAGTTCGCCGTGAACGGTTCGCGGCGAACCGTTCACGGCAAGTTGATAGCTCATGCTCATGCTCTCCCTGCATATTATGTGATAGAATCATGTTATAATAAATAGCATAGCTGGGTGTCTTAATTACCCGGTCAGTCACTTCACTGTGTTTGCTGTTATGACTGTAGCAAGAGTATTCTATAAACTATAGATTTTGTAAATTCACCTTCTGCTTCACAAGTTCTTAACTGTCTTTAAAATATGGGAGATAGATATGAAAATGCAAAGTTTTCGAGTAGGCATGTAATAGGTAATCACCATCTCCTGAGAGTCTCATTAGCAACTGCTTGTACATTGTATTGTTACATGTAATATAACTTGAAAATCCAGACATTATCATTTTGCTTCCGGTTTCATTTTAAACCTTATGTTTTATTGTCATTATTGTTATTATAGTTTGATAATAAAAGTGGTGTTTATACCTTGTACAAGACCAATAAAATGGTGTTATAACTGTAATGAAGATGGGAATTATGAGTCCTTTGATACACTTTATGATAACCATAAAGATGGATAGATGGATGTTTATATGGCTGGTGAATAGTCATTGTAAATCATTATTTTAGGTTATCTCATTGTCATCATTATATATGTCCTCCATAATAGTTTGTCTGGTCTAAAATCATCTCGCAGAGATAGGGTTAGCTTTCTCTGTGAGTGACAGCTTTCTGACTCAAATCATTGCACGGCAGACCCAACAACCTCACATTTATTTAATAAGGGACTCAGTATTACAGCGGATAATTGATTTCAACAGGAAATAAATTAATTTACGAACCTGTCATACAAATTAACTTAGTTAGAACCAAGTTGAGTTGGCAGTGCCATCGAAGCTAAAAGTGTAACTTGGCAGGCTTACATGAGCATCTCCTGCCATCCTCCTCCTGAAATAGGTGTCAACAGGAGAAGATTGAGTGACTCTTTTGAATATTTTTTATATTATTGGCAGTATTCTTTGTTTTAGAATACAGAATCAATAAGTTTATATTGGTCAGCAGTTCTCACACTTCAATTAGCTGTGAGTTTGTGCTGTGTATCCCTATAGGCACACAGAATTCTATATAGGTGTATTCAAATAACTTCTGGTCACCTGAAGATGACCTGTAGGTCATCTTCAAGTTAGTTACATAAAGTTGAACTGTGCATTGGCATATAGAAATTGTAAGCAACTACTTCAAAATGGCTTGTGTCTGTTCAAACATGGCCACTTCACTCAAGGCGTTATGAGGCTGATTGAACATTATGTATGGGAGCTCTGCTGGATATATTTATAGAGGTTTTTTGGGTAGATTTGATTAATTGTGGCTTACATTTACTCGGCTCTGTCATGTGCATATGTGTATTTTATTGTCCACCCTTGATTCTTTTTCTCTTCCTAGTCCCCCAATTAGTTTTTAGTCATTGGTTCCCATTGTACCTTGAGAAGGCTCTTCAGCTTTTTTGCTGGATCTTTGTCATGGCGCCCAAATCTCCTAATGGCGTGACCGCACCTGATTGGTACGGTCATGACAAAAGTAATAAAGTTTACTTAACTGGGTCAAGGCGCATCACCATCCAATCCTCTTGTGTAACGGTCCCCAGCTGGTGCGGTGTTCTAAGGGAGGCTTGCCACTGCTGTTCTGTTATAAATAGCATACTTACCTCTGTCCACAACCAAGATGACTCCAACGTGCGTGCGACTTCAGGTCATCAACGCGCACGCATGTTTTGGGGTCAGAGGTATATTTCAACCCTGGATTGATTTTTATCAGTGCCCTGTCGTGTTTTCCACTAGTTGGTTATCTGAGAGTGCATTCTTGTTCTTGTATTGTTTGGTATTTGACTTTGGCTTGTATTTTTGACCTTCACGGTTTCTGGTATTCCTGACTTTTGGCTAGTTTATTCATTCTTACTCTTTCTGTGTCCTTGATCTCTGCTTGTATTTTGACTATTCTTTTTACGTTAAGTCCGGTTATTCTAGGGGCCAGTATACTTTGTCTTTGTTATTATTCTGTGTTTGTATATGTTACATAGTTCTGTGTGTTGGGTCATATAGTATTCGTGACAATCTTCTTATCTGGTGCCATCTTCAGTATATGACAGTGAGCTGGTCTCAAGCTATTCCTCAGTCAAGTTTTGTCAAATTTAGAAAAATACATAAGGCAAAGAAGTCCGTACTTTTCCTTATGCATTTTTAGAAAAAATAGAAGAGAATATAAGAATAAAATGAGAGACAAGTAGAAAAGAAGAATCAATCAAATTAATGATATAATTAAAATGATATAAGTGAAATACAAAATAAAAATATTTGCATCTATGTGCACAAGCTGTTATATCAAAACAAAAACAGATATTTAGTAAGAGTTGAGTAAGAGTAATATGGTAAACAATGTATATTCATCTTTTCACTAAAAAAAAAAGTGAGAACAAGTAGGTTATCACCTAGTGTGAGAATGTTTGAACACAATGCATTGTTTCCTCCATTAATTAAATAAATGGTTTTGAAACGTTGGGAGTGCAGAAAATGTGTGTACTGGATTTCTTGTGTAAAAACTCAAATTCCGTGGCATCTTTCAGTAGAACTTGCTAGCGGGTATAAATTATTCTGGGGGTTTTCTTGTTTTGCTTGGTTGATGAAATCCAGCATATAGGGATGTTTCCTGTTTTGTGTTTTTATGTGTTTTATAAATCACAGTGTTGTACATTGCCCGATTAACAAATGGGAGTATCTATGCAGCACAATCACTACATTTGGAATATAATGGTTTTAGTGCTTAGAATGTCCCTTTTGAGGACATGTTTGATTAGTGTTAGTGTAAAATAACATCATGCCTTGGAAACTTAATTATAATCTGCCTTTTTCAAAAATAAAGTTCTGTGTCTCTACTTCAGTGTTTTTTTGTGGTCCTACATGTTCTAAACTCTTCCTTCTGCCTTTTCCTCACAATAAATAATATATTTTTTTAAATAATCAGCATCCCTTGGATTAGATATATATTCACATTTTACATGAAAGGAAGGCAAAGAGTTGGTTCTAGAGATAAGTAGTCCTTATAGGAAAGGATTTATGATCAATGAAACCCAATAAAAAAATTCTAAAATTATATGACATGAGTTTCTTCTATTTGTAAGATGCTAAATTATTTTTAAAATGTGAACATTTCCTGTCATCACATTTTTGATTTTCTTCTTTTTTGTTATTTTAGGGTATTTACAGCTGTATTCATGGTGTTCCAATAGAAGACAGGCAGTCAACCATGAATTCCCCATCGGCCACTATGAACAACACCCACTCCAACATACTACGTCTACTTCGCACTGCTAAGAATATGGCCAACCTCTCTGGTGTTAATGGCTCACCACAAAGCGCATTGGATTTCATTCGGCGGGAATCCTCAGTGTATGATATTTCAGAACACAGACGAAGCTTCACCCACTCTGACTGTAAATCGTTTCAGCCAGAGGAGAATCTTTTTAGTGACTACATCTCTGAAGTGGAGAGGACCTTTGGTAATCTTCAACTTAAAGACAGCAATGTTTACCAAGATCATTTCCATCACCATAGACCTCACAGTATAGGGAGCAATAGCTCTATTGATGGGTTGTATGACTGTGATAATGCTCCATTTACAACGCAGCCCAGATCTCTGTCCAAGAAACCTCTGGATATAGGTTTACCATCAAAACATTCAACAACGCAAATAGGTGACCTGTATGGTAAATTTTCCTTCAAAAGTGATCGTTATGGTGCTCCTGATGACTTAATTAGGTCTGATGTTTCTGATATATCTACCCATACTGTAACCTATGGCAACATTGAGGGCAATGCAAAGCGGAGGAAACAGTATAAAGATAGTCTAAAAAAGAGACCAGCATCTGCTAAATCACGTCGGGAATTTGATGAGATTGAACTGGCTTATCGCAGACGGCCAAGGTCTCCAGATCACAAGCGCTACTTCAGGGACAAAGAAGGGCTGAGAGATTTTTATCTGGACCAGTTTAGGACCAAGGAGAACAACCCCCATTGGGAGCATGTGGATCTAACTGATATCTACAAAGAAAGAGGAGACGATTTCAAGCATGAAAGCTCGTGCACCAATAGGCAACACCAAAAGCATGCAACAGAGTTTGGACAGAATGAACGTAAACATGGCACTGGAGGAAATGCCTGGGAGAAAAATATGACTAATTTGGAGTGGGACGAAAGAGCTCCCACCAACTTCTGCCGTAATTGCCCTTCAAAGATGCACAACTATTCAGGGCAGAATACTAATCGTCCTGCTTGTATTCGTTGTGAAGTCTGCAAAAAAGCAGGAAATCTTTATGACATCAGTGAGGACAACTCTCTGCAGGATTTGGATGCTCGACCCATCCCAGCAGCTAACTCAAAGTATCCACAAAGCCCATCCAATGGCAAGGCACAGAAGCGAAACCGAAGCAAACTCCACCGCCAGCATTCCTATGACACTTTTGTGGATCTTCAAAAAGAAGATGTCACTTTGGCTCCTCGTAGTGTAAGCTTGAAAGATAAAGAACGCTTTTTGGATGGTAGCCCCTATGCCCACATGTTTGAAATGCCCAATGAGTCCTCCTTCGCTAACAAGTCCCATGGTTCAACACACAACCCTGGAGGTTATATGCTAAGCCGATCCCTGTATCCAGACCGGGTCACTCAAAACCCATTTATTCCCACATTTGGGGATGACCAGTGTCTGCTACATGGGAGCAAGCCCTACTATTTTAGGCAGCCTGCCATTGGTGGCTTGAAGGGAAGGTCGGACTTCCGAGCATCTGGTAAATCACTCACTGCTCTACATGCAGCTCCTCCAGGACGTTTCCAAAAAGACATTTGTATAGGGAACCAACCCAATGCCTGCGTTTCAAACAATAAGAACCCCAGATCTTTCAACAACTCTACCAATGGCCATGTGTATGAGAAGTTGTCCAGCATTGAATCTGACGTCTGAGAGGGGGAGGTGGGCTGGGACCTAAATTCTCCCCTTCCCAATCCCCAAAGTTATTCTCTTACAGTGAAGCAAGACGGGGGTGTTCCTGAGTGCTGTTGGAGCAGAATACATGAGATGCAGCCTTTCTATACCCATCATCTTTCTTCTCTTCCTGGGGCCATCTCGTATTTCTAACCATGTGGAGTTCATATACCAGCCTGGAGAAGCACCAAGCTGACATCAGAGGAGGGGGTGGGATTCTTTGTTTTTATTTACTAAAGACATGGGTAAATGGGTTGAGCTCTGTAAGTGAGGGAGGAAATAATTGGTAAAGACATTGTCAAGAGTTTTCTTCCAAAATAATGACACGAAGATCTGGAAGAACACGTAGCACCAGGGGCTCATAGGTGAAGCTTGGAAAAAAAGGTGATGCAGGGAAGATTTTAGAAATGGGGAAATGCAAGAGGGTATTGCTTACATTATAGGAAGCTTCCATGAAAACCTCTAGCTTGTTACAGAAGTGGATACAGGGCAGCTTATCTAGATAACCCCAGGAATCTTAATAATGGCTGCAGATAGAATAACTGGGAACTGCCCAAGTGAGTGCTAGTGTGTGTCTGTGTGGAAATTGTCCAAAGACACTGGCTGATGGAAGTGCATGATAAGAGTTGAAAGACCTCTATTTGTCCATCCATCCACCTCAAATGCATTCCTATTTCATCTGCAACAAACCCATTTGTTTTTATTCAGGCTGCCCTTTCAGTCTAAATATTCTCCAAAATTACTAGGAACAAAATAAATCACTTCATTTAAAAAAAAAAAAAATAAAAGTTCACAAATGAGAAAGCTAATCTGGCTTAAAACAAAAGAAAATCACTATTATGTACATTAAGAAATAAATTGTGATGATAGCTCAGGAACACCAACATAATATTGTCCAAGGTAAATATTAATTTCGTCAAATTTTTCAGTCCATAATAAATTTGGAGAAGTATAGTGTTAGAATCACTTCTTTTTAGAAATAGTTTTTATATTTTTTGGCTGTGCGGTTATTTTTCATTCTGCTCTTGTACTTATTGCACGCTATACACAGCCAAAGGTGTTTTTATTTAAAATAATCATTTTGAGAAATGTATTTATATGGACATCAAGACAATGAGTTTGAAGAATCAATTCTAGATCCAAGGGCTTCCTAGCATGGCACTTTCTGTATTCAGATAGTACCAATCTGGGTTAAGTAGTTATTGCTTTCCTTCATAATGAAGGAACAATCTTTAGCCATCTTCAGCCTGAAGCTTTTTTACGCAAGCTCTTTTTAACCACACCATCACATCTCACTAAATATGCTTTTGCTTTAAAGATCAGCTCAGTAATAATTGAGATAAAAGATAAGGAAGCCTAAAGTGTACCATGTTACCATCACCATTTTTTTTTCATGAGCTGTCCAACAAGACATCTAGAATTACACATATGCAGTGTTTGGTCAATTGTAGAATAAAACATTTGAAAGTAAGCAATATTCAAGTTTAAACTGAATGAAAGAAATAAAAAATGATGGTACCAACAATACTGATGAAATTGTAAAGATGTCACTGGCACTCGGAGGGCTAATATTCATATGATGTACACTTTAGTTATGCAGATGAAACGTGTAATATATTGTTCACATAGGTATTTGGATTTTGCATAAATGAGCATAATATTTTACAAAATCATTGGATGGACACCGGAAAGAATGCTTTGTATGTGGACGGAATACATTTTGTGGTTGAGTGTGGTGAAAGCAAATGTTTGAGGGCAGCATCCTAGCACAAAACAAGACCATTTGGGCATTAATCTTCACTTCTAGGTGACACATGGTTATAGTAGGAGAAAATGGGAAGCGTCAACCTAGCCTCCAATTAGTCCTTCCATCACGTTAAATGTGAGGGGAGAGAAATCAGGGTGCCGCTTCAGTCATCAGAAACACGGGACGGGTCCACACCGCCCACTGTTAATTTATTTAGTATTGTAAATAGGTGGTCGAGATTTTTTTTTTTAAATAGACTTTTCAATGAATTTGTTGTGACACAGAGGGAGAAGGTTGTGTCCTGCCCCAAGACACCCATTCCTAGAGGTTTCAAGGCTCTGTATCCCTGTGCCATTTACCCAGAGCCATTGGATCGTGCTTATATAAGATCCCTGGCTCCGGTTCTTTTTATTATTATTTTCTTTTTCTTCATGTGCCAATTGACAGAGCTCAGTCATGGAGGTGTGATGCTCTTCTTTGTGCCAATTCCTTGAGTCATCTGATATCAGGCTCCAACTAAATGTGCCAAAATACTGAAGCCACCTTAGAAATAGAGACTCAGATTGACTGATACCCTTATTTTATAGCCTACAGGTCTATGAAGCCATCCAACCATTACGTGCAACTGCCATCATCTTTGTGCCAATTTTTTAGGTGGTGTTAAATGAACAACAGAGCACAATTTAACCATTTACCAGCTGGTCAGTTCCACAGCTGACTGCTTGATAGAACTGAACATGGAGAATAATGTTTTGAGAAAACCATGCTTCAGACAGGGCTCAAAATGTTAAGAAATATTCTACTAGACAGGCTTACAAGTTACTTGCCACTGCAAGTCTATAAGGTTCATGACAAACTCACCAGGGGTACATTTCTACTCATCAGTGCTTATTTTATACTTGCCAATGGCTAGTGAGTGGGTGGAAATTTTGAGTCCTGCTTTAAACCATGGTTGAATTACACTTTGAGGCATATGTATCAAAGCTTATATTCAATTGTATTGCAGTTAATTTGTATAATTTCTCCCAAGTGCTAGAATTGCTGTATGAAACATAGTATTTATAATTGCATTTGCTGTTTCTCTCTTGCGAGACTAAGGCAATACATTCAACTAAATCCAGATAATTACAGATTACCTTTAATCGTCTCCTAACCCAACCCAATAATCACAGCATGTTCTGGTTTTTCTTCCCTCTAGTGAATGTAGTACCAATTGTAGTGCCATATATAAATTATACCTTCATATAAAACTAGGAAGCCTACAAATATGCATATGGATACACACAGCCTTGCAAATATTTTAGATTTGCTGCCTTTGTTTCTGGTAGTTCCCTTGGCAATTTATTGCTATTCTAAACATAATTTCTAGTACAGCACAGGTTAAGATTTGGCTTTACACAGATGTTTCTTATGTTGGCACTTTTTGTGGTATAATTAATTAATACAGTTGTAGTGACAGGAACAGCTACATAAATGTAAAAAGAAACCCCTACTGATTGATGTGAATTCTAAAATATACTAAAATGTAATCCCCATACAGCATAATGTAAATAAAATGCATGCCCTGAGCATAGCAGTTCTTTATGACCATTTCACAAAACACCCAAAATGCCATCCAGATATGCAAATGAACACAGACAGCCTTGTAAACTTAGATTTCGTATCTGTTACTGGTCAAGGTCCATAAATAGGTGACTGTCCTATTTGCATGTCTTTTTTGCATGGATTTTAGATTGTTTTGTGGAAACAATCATTAGGAGCTGCTATGTGTCTCTATCTATGTGTACCTACCTTTGTTAATGTCAGCTCTGAACCCCAACTAGTAAATCCTTTAAGATCTCTCAACACTTTGTCCGCAGAAAACAAAATACTAGAAATATACTAAGGTATGATAAATAGGACAACATAACCCTACCAATATTATTTTACTGACCAGGTGGATTTGGTGGATCTCACTGTATAAAATCAATGGAGTAAAAGAGAACATGAGAGTGTTTTCCAATGTTGATGGCAATCCTACACATATACATCATTATTTTTCAAGTACATTTTAGGAGTACATGCATTCCATTTTATGGAATATAATATTTTATATTGTGTTTTCTGATCACCTGCATTTTTAAAATTTCATGATTATTTATAGAAAGATTTTGCTCAGTAATTAGGCAACAGATGCAGTTTGCTCAGTCGTTTGTGTGTGCATTTAAAGGGACAGTCAAATTAAATGCACATCATTCACTTTGATGGGATAGCCAGTGGTATCCTGGAGGAAATTATGACTATCTTGATGCCAGTAAATATGTGGGAAAGAAAATTTGTAAATCTGTGGAACCACAAAGTTTTCTTTTAAAAAATGCAGCAAATCCAGAAAAATCATTCAGAACATGAGTTTGCTTTAGAAAGCAGATCATACAAATATATAACAAACATTGTGCGAACACCACTCTATAATATAATACATAAATATAAAAGTATAAATGTTATGCTTTAGCAAACTTTAGCACACCCATCACACTATTATTTGTCCATAAGAACAAATCACAAAACATTTGGTTGTCATTTTGTATGTTAGCCATGAAATTATTATGGCAGTATTCCAATGATGTAATGTTTATTAAACACCGCCCATGCACGCTGTAGCTGGACGTGTGAGGCACAGGAAAAAGACTAGATGTATCTCGTTTCCACTTGTAGATAATGAAAAGCGACCTTTTTGAGGTGCCCTAAACCAATGGACGTTAGTGATTCCTCTATGCCATAAGTATCTACTAATAGAGAAATTAACCCAAATAGTTAATTTATTATTACCTTTACTGCTGATTATATACAAACAAAACATATTCTTCTGTCAGTGGGTTACAATTACATCACTAACATCTATTTGAGTGTTATATTATTAATTTCAAATATTAGAGGGGAGACAAAGTCATTGCTATAATTCAAACAGTTCATTGTCATAAACAACCTTTTACTGCAAATTTTAATGAAGAGTGGGATGTGCAATTACTCATTCTCTGCATGTATCTATATGTAATCATGTATCCAGAGGATAATTACAGCAGCCACAATATAATTGCAGTGTCAGTCGTCTGTCTCAACCTGCCTAATAATATCAATTGGCAGCCTTTGAAAACATTTCAACATAATTATTATTATTTATTAATCACCAACATATTCCGCAGTGTAGTTCAATGGGTGGACAAACAAACTAGCAATTCCAGCAGGACAATTTGGATGTGATGGGTCATTGACATTGGGCTGTAATGAGTCGACAATGAACTATCAGTGAGTTGTTGTTGTTACACAATTTAGACACAATGTAAAGTATAACTCCACACATTAGCCAAGTTGGAATATTTTTCCAATTTTAAATTTTTTTATACTCTAAATTTTAAAAGTGGATTCTCAGTTAACCCTAACAATAAAATTAAGTGAATAGACGTCTGAGACAGAAATAAACTGCTATTCAAAATAGGTGGAGGATATACCATAATGTTCAATACTACACAACAGAAAGATAAACAACAACAATAAATGTACACCAAACACTATGGATGTGTAGTAGAGTCACTTTTTTCCCTATAAAAAGAGTAAATTACATCTTGATGGTTCTCTTTCTAAATATCAGAGGGAAAATGAAAATATAGACCCCTCACTCCCCCCCAAAAAAAAGTTGACATGTCTGTTTTCAAGGTAGCAGCCAGGATTAATTGAAAAGGTGGATATATTCACCTTAAAGAATGAGTGAAGCTCTTTGATCTTCCTCGTTGATTCTGTCTTTAACTTATGGTAACTTGTGGTAGTTGCATCAGTGGTGTACTCTCACACATAGCAAGAGTGCAAAACACTATGGATTATCCCACAAGACCACAAGTTCAGTTATAGATAATCTCATGTGAATTTAATAGGATGCTGTAGGCATCTACTGCACATTGTAGAAGATTCCTGTTCCCATTTAGCTTTTTGTAATATGTGTGGAACTGCACTCACTCCCATCAATCCGAGCCAGGGTGCTTGCTGTACCAGGGTCAAACACCACATCCCAATATAGTAGAGTAAAACGAAAGCGGTCCAGGCACTCCTTGGTTCAAGACAGGCACTTTATTGGAACCACAGCAGCAACGTTTCGACCCAAGGATCCTTATCAAGCTTGATAAAGACCCTTGGGTTGAAACGTTGCTGCTGTGGTTCCAATAAAGCACCTGTCTTGAACCAAGGAGTGCCCGGACCTCTTTCATTTTGTTCCCATTTAGCTGTCACTCCCAATGCCACATTGTGTCAAAAATTAACACTTGTCATAAAGTTATTGGTCTCATATATATTTTCTATGTGCTATGGGATTTCAATTAAATCACAATGCATTCTGAATGTTTTTTTCTGGAAGATTCTATCTTTATGAAAAACTCTAAGTGAAATTGTTGCTTTAATAGGCCATTTGTTAACACATCTCAGGTATGTATTAACAGCACAAAAATATCTTTGTTAACTAGTTCATAAACATTATACACCGTTAGTGTCTGATGGACTTTTTAAACATTACATTTAGATCTTAAATCTCTGAAACACATTTAAAAAATAGTGCTTGGTAAAAAATGTTTTCAAATTGAACAAATAGCTTTTGAAAGAAAAATGTGTTCATAACAATGCAAAAGGAAACCTTTATAATTTTACATTAACAATTCTATCTACGAACCACAATCTACAAGCATCCCTAATGATTGAGCAAATTTATAAGGTGAATGTGGTAAATATCAAATCATAAATTACTAGCCATCAATTTGACATATTGAATATGTGCAATATTGTGATTGCTAGGATGCATAAATTAAATATATCTACTTTTCACAAGACAGATGTAAGTTCCCTAATGTTTTTTTTTGTATTGCTCAGTGATCTTTGTTGGTGGTTACACCATGAGATCCAAAAATGTCTTGTTAGATAGGAAAGTTAATCTGGTACAGAACTAACAATGAATTAGAATCTTATGAAGGTTAATTCTATTTTGCCAAATTATCTCCTTTTGATACATATGTCGCTGAGCGTCAGGAAAACAGAGTCCACCTGCAAAAACAAATCTATAAAAAAAAAAAAAATTCACACTGATGTGGCAGTTTCACGTTTTTAGTTCCCCAGGGGTCTGTAGGCCAAACTAAGGTTGGAGGAAAATAGATCTTTCAGGGATACAGATATAGATACAGTCAGCCTCCTTTGTAATTTCAAGCGTGTCATTTCTATTCTTGGTGGTTTTCCAATTTTCGGCTGTATTAATTTGTGCCGTTGATGTATAGGACACTTCATTTCTTGAGTAGCTTTTTTCTTGTGTGGTTGATGTTCTATCTACTCATTTATTTATTTTTTCCCTTCACAATCAGCTGCTTTCCTGGCTGACATGCTTTCTCTCTGTAAACGCTGCTATCATATATGAATTTGTTAGAAATCACAATGTGCTTTCTGGACTCAGCATCAGGGGAAGCTCTGGTTAGGAATGAATATGTGTTAGAAACACACTGATTGGTCTGATTTAAATAAGATCAGACAGAAGGTAATTCAGTGCCAAACAATAATGATAGGACGCAGAGCCCCCTAGTGGAATGATTCTCAAGGTTGGAATTATTGTACAGGCTAAAATGTTTGAAGTGTAATTAACATCAGAAATTAATTTCCTTCTGCCAATTATTTATTGTCTACCCAGACAAGGAAAATATTGAATTCACCTTTTATTATATTTTAAAATTTCCCTACCTTGCACCAAATGAATGATGTCACCGACTAGACTTGCTAAACCAGATGTAACCACAATGCTTCCCTACAAAAAGAGCTATTGTAAACTTGAAGTTGCATTATACCTTAAGTTCCATTGATCGGGCAATAACAAGTTTCATAGCTGCATATATTTTAGAGGTTCACAGCATTGTAGCTGTTTTCTCAATAATATTTCAAGTATATTTTAGCCATAAGAGTAGAAACGCCAACTAAAACAAGATGCATCTGTCTGAGACTAGCACTGTTTTGGGATTACTGGTCCAACATCTCATGACCTAGTATAAATGGTAAAGGCTAAGCCACCCATAAATGTAACCAATGTCAGTATTTTTACATGCTCGATAGCTGAGCATAGTCAAATTGCAAAGTGTAATGAAGATAAATTCCAAGCCCGGTCTGTTGTAACACCTCATGTGAGGGATTTTATCATCTAAAATATATACCTACTCCTAAATGCATGGTAAATAATAATACCAATGGCAGAGAAATAGTCTTTTTTTTTTAGATCTAGATCTCACTATATTAAATATGGTGGTTAGACAGAACATTGTCTACTAGTGAATGGAATACAATAATTATTTCAAGATGTTCAAGATTGTCCCCCACTAGAATATTAGTGGAACTCCCCCTGGAGGGGAGACTACTGCTTAAGTAAATGAGCATCAAAACTAATGTTGTATATTCTCAAGACTTGCCTACACTTGCATTGTGTTTTTTCAGAATCATAGATGTAAAAAAAAAAAAGATATGAAATTGGCCATTCCTGGGAGAAGACTTTTTTTTGTTTCTGAAATTGCACAACATTATCAACTAAATCTCAATATCTACAGATGACGAAAAATATGTACATTGAAATATTTCAGTATTAAGTGAGGCTTTAAAGAAAAGGAATGTTCAAATAATTTATTGGCAAAAAATAAATTCAGCATGGCTCACATTAAGTCACACGTTAGAGGGTTTCTCGTAAGCTCTTCATCATATTTACAAAAAACGGCAGATCATTTACATTGAAACCAAATAGTTAACATAGAGGTACTGTTTCTCCAAATGAATGACCTATATTATTTTTTTCTAGTTTTTCAACACTGTGTAAAATGTATGTGAACTTAAGGAAGAAAAACTATAGAGGGGGTAAAGCATAACATGCTGTATAAGGCATGTGTGTATTGTATTGGAGAAACTGCACTTTTAACTTAACTTCTAATGAATGACAATGGGGAAGCTGTTAAAGGCAACAGAGTTATATCATATTTCCAAGCAGGTATTTGGAAATCAGGAAGTGGTAATCATTCATACAGGAAGTTACATCATTTCCCAGGAGAGAATTAGGAGCAGCTAATTTTAGTGTACAGAAAGCCAGAACTGTGATAACCTTTTTTTCCTAATGTGTTAATTTTTTAGGGTTTTATTTTTTTCCAAATGTGTTCACGAACAAGAAAACTACAAAAAAAAATGTTTACTATAATTCCTCCTCTGCTGTTTACAAATAAAAGTTTTAAAGGGACAAGAAACTTTAAATGAAAATAACGTATATATGTAGATATATATATTAATTGAAAGTAATTCACAGGCGTTTTACATTATGAAACAGGGTGTTTTTTTTAAGTCAAATGTTTAAAGAAAAAAAAAAGACTAAGAGATCAAAATTATCTCTGACTTTCATGTTGTTTATATGTGTGTAAAATCGAACAAAAACAAATTTTGAAGGCAATTTTTCACGCCTCTTAACTGGTATAATAAAAATAAATAAAATAAAGGACTCAATGGAATTTTGGCAGAGATTTTGCGACTTATGGGTACAAGATAAGGCTAAGAAGATCTTTGTTTTCATTCATCAGTCTGAATATCACAGCTTTTCTGGGTATCTGGGTAATGATAACAGTACTGATATATATATATATATATATATATAATTTCACCGGATAATCTTTATTCATTATTGATTTTTTTATTTGAATATTAGAAATATGCTCACTGAGACGACATTACATTTATGGATTTTGGTTCCAAGATTTTTATTTAGGAAAATATACTAAATATTTTAAATACTACATTTTAGTAATTATGGAGGAACCATTGGGGCATTTTAAGTTTCTTGTAAATCTGAAATATCTATCACATGGAATATATTTTGACTTGGTCACAAGGTCCTAAGTATACAGTAGTACTAACCGAAACTACAATGTTGCACTCTGACACCAGACATATATGAAGCCTAGCAGATTAAGTGAGTTTTTTGTTTTATGGTTACCTCTGTACATTTATCATGGCCACATTGTAATGGGAAACTAAAATCTTATAAAACAACTTACTGTATATACTCGAGTATAAGCCGAGTTTTTCGGCACATTTTTTGTGCTGAAAACCCCCAACTCGGCTTATACTCGAGTCAGTCTGTATTTTGGCAATTTACATTGCCATAATACAGACCAGGACCACCAGGCTTATTACAAGCCCGGCGGTCCTGTTGGGGGGCTGACAATGAGCTCTTACTTACCTTCCTGCAGCTCCTGTCAGCTCCCTCCTCCTCCGTGCAGCTCCTAGGTCAGCTCCGTTCTGCTCACAGTGTAAGTCTCGCAAGATGCAAATATTAAAATAATAATAATATAATAATAAAATAATATTATTATTTTAATATTATATTATTTTACTATTATTTTATTATTATATTATTATTATTTTAATATTTGCATTATTTTTTTTAAAATGTTTTTTGGTCCCCCCTCCCTGCTTGTTGCCTGGCCAGGAAGGGGGGACAAAAAACATTTTAAAAAAAATAATGCAAATATTAAAATAATAATAAAATAATATTATTATTTTAATATTATATTATTTTAATATTATTTTATTATTATATTATTATTATTTTAATATTTGCATTATTTAAAAAAGAAAAATAATTTTTGTCCCCTCTCCCTGACCAGGCAACAAGCAGGGAGGGGGGCAATAATGCAAATATTAAAATAATAATAATATTATTAAAATAATATAATATTAAAATGATAATAATATAATAATATAATAATAATATTAAAATAATATAATAAAATTAAAAATTAAAATAAAAATGCCCTCCCCTCATCCAGTTTACACCCTCTGCACAAACACACACACTGCACTATATACACACTGCATTATATACACACACACAACACACAAACACACACACTGCATTCATTATATATACACACACAAACACACACTCTGCATTCATTATATACACACACAAACACACACTCTGCATTCATTCTATACACACACTGTAAATAAATATTCAATTAATGTAATTTTATTGGGATCTAATTTAATTTAGAAATTTACCAGTAGCTGCTGCATTTCCCACCCTAGGCTTATACTCGAGTCAATACGTTTTCCCAGTTTTTTGTGGTAAAATTAGGGGCCTCGGCTTATATTTGGGTCGGCTTATACTCGAGTATATACGGTACACTGAATGTACAGTAGTTGTGGTGCATAATTGTGCTTATATCCTCAGCTATATTGTCAGCTTGAATGAAAATAAGCCTTGACAATATGAAAGTTTCCGAAACTTTAGCCAAAAAAAAATTATCCAGTATGCAGAAAAATTGGTGTCTGTAGTGTCACAATGGCAAGTTTGCCATTGGAGAAGAGTCAATGGAAGCCCAAAAAATAACTTTGATACAAATAGTAAATGTCTTATCAACAAGCTGCACCTGGTAGATCTTTCCTGGAAGAACCATAGCTCAAAATATACACCCAATTAAAAGAAAAAGTTCACATCACATCATATTCCAATATTTAAGTCCATAAAATGTTAATAAGTGTTTACAAGTGGTTAAAACAGCACTGAAAATGAAAACACATTCAATCACATATTTAGTTATGTTTCCTATACTTTGAGCTGTTTCCTCCTTAGATTGAAATCCATGATAAGTTCTAAACAAACTCAAGAAGATATTCAGTTTTTCTTCTCTAGTTCCTAAACCATTAAGATATTCAAATTCACACTAAAAGCTACACTAAGTGTTAAAAAAACAAAAACAACAACAACAAAAAACAATGGATACATGTAGAAATTCCAATATGGTGTGTTCATTCTTAGTTTTTAAAGCCAGAGTGAAACATTGATTTTTGGCCTAACCTGTGATCTTCAGAAAATAGGAAGACAAAAGCTTGGACATAAATTATTTTCAAAGCAAATGTATTAAATATATTACTAAACAATGCGTATGCTTGGAAATATTCTGGGTCAGTACAGATCAATAATAATTAAAATTATGTTGCCTGCACTACTCAACATTACAGAGTTGCCAGTAGAAATGAGAATTTGACAAGGTTAGCGGGATCACATTGCAATGCAGATTGAACATTAACACAAGTAACACACATCATAACATTCAGCAATGCACGCTCACCTTCGGTTAAATATACTACACAGGTAAGTATATTTATGGTGTTAATACAATGTATTATGCATAGGGGAGGGCTGGCAAAGTAGCGGGAGGGGGGCAGTGTGGTATGATCTATGGGCTTATACCTCACAGCAGAGAAGTAAATATATTATATGCTCTATTGTCTTATTATTTATAAAAAGTTTTTGCAGCATTTGTATAAAACATGTACAGTAAAATTAAGAATCGAAATTAAATGTGTGAAGACATTATGCAGGTTTGGCCTGAAATTGGTCAATGTGTTTGTAGTTGTACTCGAAGATAAATGTAGCCAGCCCTTCCCTGGTTATGCAATATTCTAATGCCTGTTTCTCAATACTATGTCTCATATTGTCTGGAAGAATCAAACATTTCTACTGGTTTTGTATTTATAACCCTTTTGTTTTTTTTTGTTGATAAGTGTTTTCTTCCTTCCACTGATTATGGTCACATTATTGGCAAGCATATCTGCTTATTTGATGGTAAATACGGGCATGGGGTACATAAATAACATTTGATGGTAAACCTACCACGTATGCAGCCTGATACCTCAAACATTTAATCAGTTTGCTCTTAGTAAATTAAGTCTTCTAAAGTATTGCTTATATTCTTTACAAAATGTTATACATTATACATCCACTATTGTCACCAAAACAACTTTAGCTTAATGAAGCAGTTTTGGTGTATAGATCATGACCCTGCAGTCTCACTGCTCAAATATCTGGCATTTAAAGTAAAGATCTAATGTTTACACTTCATGTATTGTAAATTTTGTTTAATTTAGAATTTTGTATCTCCTGCTATGTTAATACCTTGCTAGACTTTACAGGAGCCCCTTCTGTGTGATTAAAGTTCAATTTAAAGAGCAGGCGATAAAAACTTTTAAAGTAAGGTAAGAAGTAAAAAAACATATTTTTTTAATGCAGACTGTGTCAGTCACAGCTAGGGGAGGTGTGACTAGGGTGGCATGAAAATAGCAGTGAGTATCTATACACCAAAACTGCTTCATTAAGCTTACATTAGTTAGCTTAATGATTGGTGGCTATAATGTTTCTTTAATGATAAATTGTAAAAAAAAAAGGAAAAAAACTGATATTTACTTAAATGACTCAAGAAATAGATAAAACCTTCTACTTAATTTTTAGAACATGGATTTGAGAAAATTCTCTTTTCATCATAATTCTACTTATTTACCTGGCACATCTAACATAAGGGATGGTATATTATATATATTATACAACTATATTCACATATAGCTTATGATTAATTTGTAAACCAGTTCAAACACATTTCAATAAGAAATAATTAAAAAGGTGTTTATTTTGTTGTACAAGCACACTTATGAATATATATTATTTATTTATCATTAAAGATGTATGAAGCTGTGTACTCATAAGACTTTGTTAGAATGCACAGTAGACGCTTCAGTCCTCAATCAGAGAAGGCGCGGCACAGGCACTGACGTGGAAGGTGGGTTTGCATCTAATGGCCATTGGAGTTACTAAATAACCTCCGTTTATTTAAATATGCATAGGAATTTGGAAAGTGCGCAGGTAACTTTTTCCTTTGGTTTTTACTGTAAGTATTGGGGCTGATGTGTACTATGGTCGTTGCTGCCGCCCAAGATTTGTGGGAGTTTGAGCTCAGAACATATTTTTGTGTATTGGTATTTACTTTTGTATCACACAGCTATGTTACAATGCCCACCCCATGTGTTCCCTATTAAAGGACTACTATAGGCACCCAGACCACTTCAGCTTAATGAAGTGGTGTGGGTGCCAGGTCCATCTAGGATTAACCCTTTCTGATGTAAACATAGCAGTTTCAGAGAAACTGCTATGTTTACTTTAGGGTTAATCGAGCCTCTAGTGGCTGTCTCATCGACAGCCGCTAGAGGCGCTTCTCACTGTGATTTTCACAGTGAGAGGACGCCAGCGTCCATAGGAAAGCATTGAGAATGCTTTCCTATGAGACTGGCTGAATGCGCGCACGGCTCTTGCCACGCATGCACATTCAGCCGATGACGGGGAAAGGAGGAGGAGAGTCTCCAGCACCGAGGGAGCCCGTCACTTTAGAAAGGTAAGTGTTTAACCCCTTCCTCTCCATCCAGCCCGGCGGGAGTGGGACCCTGAGGGTGGGGGCACCCTCAGGGCACTATTGTGCCCGGGAAACAAGTATGTTTTCCTGGCACTCTAGTGGTCCTTTAAGGGTTAATAAGTATGACTGGTAGTAGGGGTGCGCAGCGCTCCCACCTTCCAGTCATTTAATGTAGCATGGCCGAGCAGAGCAGCGGTACAGGAGCTTCTGAATTCTGTACCTGGCCAGACTGACAGGATACAGTAAACAGAAGCTCCTATACCGTGGTCCGCTCAGTCATGCTACAAAGAGAGGTAAGGAAGCACACCAGGGAAGGGAGGTAAGAGGACCACTAAGGGGGAGGGGGTCTAGGGAGAGGAACACTAAAGAACAGGGAGGGGAAGAGAGAGGAACACTAAGGGACAGGGAGGGAGAGAAACACTAAGGGACATAGAGGGGAGGGGAACACTAGGGGACAGGGAAAGGAGGGGAGAGGACCACTAAGGGACAGGGAAGGGAGAGGAACACTAAGTGACATGGAGGGAGAGGAGCACTAAGGGACGGAGGGAAGGGAGAGGGGGCATGAAGGGGAGGGAAGAGGAACAGTAAGAGACATGAAGGGGAGAGGACCACTAAGGGAGAGAGAGGGGAGAGGAACACGAAGGGAGGGGAGAGGACTACCAAGGGGTAGGGAAGGGAGGGGAGAGGAGCACCAAGGGACAGGTGGGGGGAGAGGAAACAACTTGGGGGGAGGAGACCACTAAGAGACGGGGGGGAGGAGACCACTAAAGGACAAAGAGGGGAGAGGAACACTAAGGTGCAGGGAAGCACTAAGGGACAGGTGGGGGGGAGGAAACAACTTGGGGGGAGGAGACTACTAAGAGCCAAGTTGAGGAGACCACTAAGAGACGGGGGAGGAGACCACTAAAGGACAAAGAGGGGAGAGAAACACTAAGGGAAGGGAGAGGACCACTAAGGGGCAGGGAAGGGAGGGGGGAGGAGACTACTAAGAGATAAGTACACCCTGTTCCAAATTATTATGCAAAATAATATTTTTCTCATTTACCTAAATAATTGATGTCAAAACAGTTGTAATTATAATCATAATTCTCATGTTATCAACTATGAAGAGTAAAATTCAAATTTTATTGAACAAACCTCCTAATGATAACAGTACAGGGAGTGCAGAATTATTAGGCAAGTTGTATTTTTGAGGATTAATTTTATTATTGAACAACAACCATGTTCTCAATGAACCCAAAAAACTCATTAATATCAAAGCTGAATATTTTTGGAAGTAGTTTTTAGTTTGTTTTTAGTTATAGCTATGTTAGGGGGATATCTGTGTGTGCAGGTGACTATTACTGTGCATAATTATTAGGCAACTTAACAAAAAACAAATATATACCCATTTCAATTATTTATTATTACCAGTGAAACCAATATAACATCTCAACATTCACAAATATACATTTCTGACATTCAAAAACAAAACAAATCAGTGACCAATATAGCCACCTTTCTTTGCAAGGACACTCAAAAGCCTGCCATCCATGCATTCTGTCAGTGTTTTGATCTGTTCACCATCAACATTGCGTGCAGCAGCAACCACAGCCTCCCAGACACTGTTCAGAGAGGTGTACTGTTTTCCCTCCTTGTAAATCTCACATTTGATGATGGACCACAGGTTCTCAATGGGGTTCAGATCAGGTGAACAAGGAGGCCATGTCATTAGATTTTCTTCTTTTATACCCTTTCTTGCCAGCCACGCTGTGGAGTACTTGGACGCGTGTGATGGAGCATTGTCCTGCATGAAAATCATGTTTTTCTTGAAGGATGCAGACTTCTTCCTGTACCACTGCTTGAAGAAGGTGTCTTCCAGGAACTGGCAGTAGGACTGGGAGTTGAGCTTGACTCCATCCTCAACCCGAAAAGGCCCCACAAGCTCATCTTTGATGATACCAGCCCAAACCAGTACTCCACCTCCACCTTGCTGGCGTCTGAGTCGGACTGGAGCTCTCTGCCCTTTACCAATCCAGCCACGGGCCCATCCATCTGGCCCATCAAGACTCACTCTAATTTCATCGGTCCATAAAACCTTAGAAAAATCAGTCTTGAGATATTTCTTGGCCCAGTCTTGATGTTTCAGTTTGTGTGTCTTGTTCAGTGGTGGTTGTCTTTCAGCCTTTCTTACCTTGGCCATGTATTGCACACCTTGTGCTTTTGGGCACTCCAGTGATGTTGCAGCTCTGAAATATGGCCAAACTGGTGGCTAGTGGCATCGTGGCAGCTGCACGCTTGACTTTTCTCAGTTCATGGGCAGTTATTTTGCGCCTTGGTTTTTCCACACGCTTCTTGCGACCCTGTTGACTATTTTGAATGAAACGCTTGATTGTTCGATCACGCTTCAGAAGCTTTGCAATTTTAAGAGTGCTGCATCCCTCTGCAAGATATCTCACTATTTTTGACTTTTCTGAGCCTGTCAAGTCCTTCTTTTGACCCATTTTGCCAAAGGAAAGGAAGTTGCCTAATAATTATGCACACCTGATATAGGGTGTTGATGTCATTAGACCACACCCCTTCTCATTACAGAGATGCACATCACCTAATATGCTTAATTGGTAGTAGGCTTTCGAGCCTATACAGCTTGGAGTAAGACAACATGCATAAAGAGGATGATGTGGTCAAAATACTAATTTGCCTAATAATTCTGCACTCCCTGTAGTTTTTGTTAAACATCAAAAACTTACAATGCACTGTACCAAATTATTATGCACAGTAAGTTTCGAAACACTTTATAGGTTGTAAAGAACTGAAAATTGTCATTTGTTGTGTTTGCAGCATATTTACTGAAATCAAAAGCTATTTCAATCAAACTTATAACAACATTTTAACTTTTTAAACATTTTAACAGGTCACATTACGTTTTAACATAGGATCCCTTATTTGATAGCAGCTTCACAAGTCTTGCATCCATTGAACCTGTGAGTTTTTGGACAGTTTCTGCTTGAATTTGTTTGCAAGATGTCAATGGTGCATTGCCATGCATGAAAATGATTTCATTACGGAAAGCATAGTTCTTCCTTCTGTACCAAGGAAGAAAGTGGTCAGTCAGAAACTCCACATACTTTGCAGAGGTCATCTTTACACCTTCGGGGACCCTAAAGGGGCCGACCAGCTCTCTTCCCATGATTCCGGCCCAAAACATGACTCCATCTCCGTCTTGCTGACGTCGCAGCCCTGTTGGAACAGGGTGGTTGTCCACCAACCATCCACTACTCCATCCATCTGGACCATCCAGGGTTGCACGGCACTCATCAGTGAACAGGACTGTTTGAAAATTAGTCTTCATGTATTTTACTGCCCAATGCAGCCGTTTCTGCTTGTGAGCATTGGTTAGTGGTGGCCGAATAGAAGGTTTATGCACAGTTGCAAGACTCTGGAGGACTCTACACCTTGATGTCCGTGGGACTCCAGAGGCACCAGCAGCATCAAATATCTGTTTGCTGCTATGTAATTGTATTTTAGCAGCTGCTCTCTTGATCCGATGCATGGATCTGGCAGAAATCTTCCTCAATGTGCCTTTATCTGCAAGAACCCGTCTGTGCTCTGAATCAGCCACAAATCTCTTAATAGTGCGATGATCACGCTTAAGTTTTCGTTAAATATC
Source organism: Pelobates cultripes (assembly GCA_933207985.1). Classification (NCBI taxonomy): domain Eukaryota; kingdom Metazoa; phylum Chordata; class Amphibia; order Anura; family Pelobatidae; genus Pelobates; species Pelobates cultripes. Next base: position 89,515,847 of record OW240919.1, read on the forward strand.
TAATGTTTTCATACCTCGTCCAAGGCATTGAACTATTTCACTCTTTTTGGCAGCAGAGAGATCCTTTTTCTTCCCCATATTGCATGAAAATGGTGCTCTGCTTAATAATGTGGAACACCCTCCTTTAGTAGTTTTTCCTTAAATTGGGCTCACTTGGCAGTCTAATTATCACAGGTGTCCGAGATTGTTTTCCGTGATCAAAAGAGCCCTGAGACACAATGCCATCCATGAGTTAAACTGAAAAACAAAATATTTAATATTTGTGACACTTAAATTGAATTTGCATAATAATTTGGAACAGGGTATAGAAGAGACCACAAAGAGATGGGGGGGGGGGGAGGAGGAGACCACTAAGGGACAAAGAGACCACAAAGGGACAGGGAGGGAGAAGAGACCACTAAGTGATAGGGAGGGAGGGGTGAGACCACTAAGGAAAAGGGGAGGAGGCCACTAAGGGACAGCGATAGGAGACCAGAGACCACTAAGGGACGGGAGGAGAGACCACTAAGGGACAATGAGGGGAGGAGACTACTAAGGGATGGGGGGAAGAGGAGACCACTAAGGGACAAAGGCGGAGTGAAAGAGATCACAAAGAAATGGGGGAATGTGTGAAAGAAGGAAGGGGCTGGTGGTGGAGAAGGAAGCACACAGAGGGACCTGGTAGAGAGACAGGCACACAGATGGGCCTGAGTGGGGCAAAAGACACACAGAGGGACATGAGGGGGACACACACACAGAGGGCATGTGGGGTGAAAAAGACACACAGAGGGGCTGGGGATGAAAGAGACACACACAAGGGTCCGGGGCGGGAGAAAATCACACAGAGGGGCTGGGGGTGAAAGAGACACAGAGGAGCCTTGGGGGGGGGGAATACACAGAGGAGCCTGGGAGGAAACATGCAGAGGGGATGGATGTGAAAGAGACAAACAATACACACAGACAGTCTGCAGAAGTGAAAAAAGAGACACACAGACAGGGTAAAAGAGAAACACAAATGAGCTGGGAAGAATAAGAGACACAAAGGGGCTGGGAGAGAAGGAGACACACAAAAGAGCAGGGGGGAGTAAGGAGTAAGACACACAAAGGGGGATTTAAAGAGATACACAAGGGAGATTTAAGACACACAATGGGGAAAAATAGGGGATAATATACACCAAAAGGGTAAGACATTTAAAAGAGGGGATAAGAAACACAAAAAGGGGGTTAAGAGCCACACAGGTGAAGATGCTTTTTGGGGGGAGGGGGTTGGGGGAAGCACCAAAATGCATCTTCGCCTGTGTACCCAAAAGTCCTTGCACTGTCCCTGTCCTCAATCAGGAGTCTTCTGAAGACTTAAAAACTAAAATATTGACTCTGAATTGTTATCTGTCTACTTTTTTGCATTGCACCAAACACCTATGAGTTCACTCTTTCACTCGTATGGTACCTCATCGGAGTTGGGCACAAACTACCACAAACATTAATCTCTTGCTATACGAACTATATTTTCTCATTTAGTTTATTTATTAAACCATTGACCATTGAGTGGGCAATCAACTTTTCCAAGATATTTTGTTTTCCGTAGTTGTAATTATTGTCTTAATTTTAGCTCTCAATTTGCCACAAATCAATATTAAGTGATAAACCATTAGACTGGGACATTCATTTTGGACTAAGCTGCAATTTGCCTGAATCTGGGCTTATCCTCTAAATTCTGAACCACCACATGCCAGAATCTCTGGGGAACCGACTTGCATTCTCTTTTTGGTTCTTACTCTGCATTTCAATTCCTGGCACCAGAAAAAAAAAGAATAGAAGAACAGAAAAGGTTTTTTTTGAGTGTTGGCACCTAAGCAACTTAGTTTGCCATGATGGATAAGGGGTCTGCCCAATCATGTGGGTTGAATTTTCTGTCCAAACAAGAGGTAACAAAGATGATTGATGGTTAGGGGACATCCACTAAATAATAATAATAATAATAATAACAACGTATTTAACCATGAAAGGTACATTCCGATTGCTCTTTTTTTTTTTGTTTTTTTTTCTTAGTATGTTCAATCCAGCATCTGCTGTGCAAGTGTTCGGGCACTGAGCAGTGTTTCTTAATGTAAATCACAATAACATTAGAAATCCACCAAGTGCCAACCCATTTTGCCACACAAACACCTTTTTTTGCAGAATAAAGTTGTGTTAATTTACATCATACTCAAACATTTACATACCCAAATTCTTGTAATAAGAAAAACAAACCCCCATCATCAATATCACATACTTATCCTAAGACAAAGTTGAGGATAAGTAGGGGTCCCTTTTAAAAGTCCACTACTAACAGTAGTGCTGTGGCTTCTGAGAGTTTGAACACCTTGTCCATGAGGACTGTTGATGCCTCTGCCACCACTGCCTCCACCAGCACAGCTGACACCACCTTTATTAGAAGTATTCAAACTCAGGATAGTGGGGTTATCTGCATATATGACATATACATGTCTGATTCAATGGACTTTTTTTTTATCATGCTTTTCATGCAACATTTGCTTGTCTGATGTTGGCGGTGGTCGCGGTGACGAATCCAGTGATGATAATTTGGTCCCCTACCACTGCAGACAGTACTTTTACCTCTGTCCCGGGAGCTACTAGACTATGAGTATGTTGATCCAGAGGATATAGAAGGAAGAAAGTCTTAGGAGGATAGGCAGCCAACTAGTATTTTCTCCCTCTGTATCTTCTCCACCATCTCCAAGTCCACCTGTATCTGCGTTGGAATCACCTCATTCATTGCAGACAGATGTGACACCAGCTGCACCTGCTACCACTGGCACAAGTAGCTCATCCACTGTCAGTGTTACCCGTAAACAGCACTACCATTATCAACATCCCCAGTACTGCCAGTATCAACATTTCTTTTAGGATTAATCAACCAAGTGCTTGTATATAGGGTAGTGTTGCGACAGCTTCCATTGCCACCAATGCAAATCCACCTGCATCCTCATCAACTGCAAGGCAAAGGGTAGGGTTAATATATTGCACCAATAAAGCAAAGTTTGAGATGACGCTAAGTGGCTCCAAGAAGACCAACTTGCAAATTGTAAAGCAAGGAACTAAGTAGGGGCTGAGTGAACACATCTTCTAATGCTGTTTTGCAGCACCATCTGCAAACATACCACAAGTCTTTATTACAGAGGGAATAAGCAAAACAAGAAAGTACTAAAGCAGGCAGCAAGTCCACTGGTGCAGTACCTGATTCTGCACAGTTGTCACTATGTATCACCAGCACTACCTCCTCCACTACTACGACCACCACGCTTAGGCACAGCAGGGTAGATAGTGAGGATAGTGGAAGTAATTGGCAAAATAATATTGGACAGTATCAGTCAGATCCCTCATCATTGTTGAAAACGACATCATTATAACTGGAATGGTAATTCTCATATTTACTAATGGCAATTTTAGTAAAAATTCCAATGGAATCTCTGACATTCGGTCATAAGAGTTTGTGTCTGGTTTAAAATCAGTGATTTTCACATATGAACCCTATTCAAAGTATAGGAATTTTGAAAATGTACAAATAACTGATTTTACATTAAAGCGGGATTGAGTGCATCGAGAAGATGCATATTTGCAAATTATTGTTAAATATAAAGTACTACTTTACCACTGGCAGAACTATTTAAAAAATAAATAAATAAACTTCAATGGCGTGAGGGTTAATCATATGGTGGCTGGTCAGCACTTGCTAGCCAGCCACCACATTAAAAAAGTGAACTTTAAAAAAGCCTATGGTCGTGGCCATGGGCATCTGGTGGGGGTTAATATAAATAAAAGTAACCTAGTGTCTCCCTGTCCATTAGTAATGGCTGGGGGCTTTTAGCTTTATAATCAAGGGTGATGTCTTTGCTTTGGTGGCAGATTGGGGCCTATTACTTTCTTCTAATTGTGGGGACCTAATGTCCAAACCCAACCCACATGAGCAACAGCTGGGGGTATTAATTTTAGTATAACTGGAATGGGACCCAACCCAGTGGAGGTTAAAATAAGATATACAAAAAGGAATGGACATACATTGTCCCCCCAAAACATTTTAGCAATTGCCACACACAACACCTTGTGGCTAAGGTTCCCCCCAAATGAAAATAAACCTACCTACCACCCACACCCCAATAAAAAATGGGGGGGGGGTGGGGGTGCAGAAAAATCTATTACCTGTGAAAAACGAATATACTTACCAGCAGACATATTCTTTCTTCTTATAGCTTATTTTAAAAAAAAATTATATAAAAAAAAAATATACCCAATTCCCAAAACTTGATGAAAAAATAAAATAAAAACTGGGCCTCAACAAAATTAAGTGCAAGTGAGCACCAGACAGAATGAGCTTCAAGGTGGAAAAGGTCTTTATAACAGTTTATCCATGCTTTGAAATCTTAGTAGAGTACTATGATAGACAAGTCTCAATTCTCTCTTGAGACTTGCCATGCGTGAGGGGGTGTGACAATTTAGACAAGTCTCAATTCTCTCTTGAGACTTGCCATGGGAGAGGGGGTGTGACAATAGCTCAAATTACAGAGGGGGCATGTGCAATGGTATGTTCACCCTCTTTGTATATTTTATTATTATCCCTCACCTGCCATTAGGTTCCCTCTGTTTTAATAAAAGTAAAAAAAAAAAAATTGACCGTGACAATTCTATGTAATCTTTCTTCCTCGTCTGAGTTCCTATGCTGTTGACTCGTGAAAAATATGATCACATTGTCTTTCCTTGGAAGATTTACAGCTTTTAGACCCTACAGATATTTATTTACATAGAGCATCAATAATTACATTTTCTGTAGAAATAAAATACATATTGTTTCCCTTTAGTGATTTAGATACACTGTTCGTCATTCCATTTCAATTAAAATTCAAGCATTTTCTATCTTTGTATATCAATGAAGCAAAGCCTTCCATAACACCTTGTATCCTTGCACATTAGAAGTTAGATACCTGATGTTTGCAGAGCATTGATCTGAAGCTAATGCCTCTTGCGGGTTGGGTCTTCATCTGTTTTTATGGTGATCCATATGGGTTCTTCAATAAGAACTATTTATTTTTAGACCTCCACAAAATATATGTCTTGTTTTTTTTCAAAAGCATTAACCTTTGATTTCAAGCCATGTCCTGAACTTGTGGAAAGGGACATTCTAAGTACAATAAGCACTGTATATCATTGTTGTGGTTAAGGTGCAAATATTCTTTGGGTTCCATCTCTCCTTTTCTGTGAAATCTTTAGAAAACACTTTGACAGAAAATCAGTGGACTAAACAGTTGCAACCTGTGACAAACAAGCATTGACATATGTCTAAAAATAAGCAAGGGGAAAACTAAATCACTGCAACATTTCAGACACCTCTCCATACTTTAGATAGAAAATTCAACACAAAATGCGTGAAACATGAACATACTGTCAATATAATGTGTATTGACAAGTATCAAATTCTACATAGATTTATTCATTCAGAGAAAATGTAATCTAATGGAAATTTGACTGAAGTCTCAAAGTATGTGTAAAACATAACTAAAGTAATACATTGTGCGGCATGCCTTCAAAATGTAGTTGAGAAACTTATGCAGCGCAATGTTTTGCTTTATTTTTAGATGTACTTTGAAACTATAATCAAATTCCAGAAAAAAATTGAACCCTTTCAGATTGGACCGTTTTATACAGACTTGTTTATGTACATCAAAATGACTTTATTTTTCTAATATTTATGGTTCCACTACTTTCCTTGTTGCAGTTCATTTAAGAATTTTTGTGTTTTTTTTTTAATTTCAGTAGGTTCATCTCACCAATCCTGTTGCTGATGTGCCAAATATATCTGCAAACAAGCACGCTGACATGACCAACAAATCTCTAAATCTCTCTTGTGATGAAAGTTTCATAATAATTAATTTATTTTCAGAAATTTCTTGATGTTACTTTCCAATTTATTATACTTCTTCAAAATTCTTCATCTTACAAAATAATTCAAGGAGGTTTTTTCTACAAGCTCTATTCTGTCAACTGAGATCCAGCCATGTTGATCAGAAAAAAATCCACTTAAAAGATGAGCTCCCATCTGTTTCCTCTAAAGCAGAACACTTTCTAAACCCGTTTCAATTTCTTCTGACACTCTTAAGTTTACAGCTTTTAGATACTGATGTTGAATTATACTGGTTCTCCAAATAGATGATCTGACAAAATCTCTACCAAGTCTACATTTTCTTGAACAATTTGAGAGTCTCTGAGTCGTATGTGCTTCTAGGGTCACTGGGTTCTCTAGGTTCTCAATTCTGGAGCATGGAAGCTTTCCCATAGGAAAGCATTGGATTAGCTGAGAGTGTCAATGGTAATGATCTCAGCCAAGGAGGCTGGCCAGAGGTAAAAGCCAAACGTCGTCCTGGCGAATCAACATCTCCTTATTGAGATGCATTGAAACAAAGCATCTCTATTAGGAAAATTCAGTGTCTCCATGCAGAGGGTGGAGACACTGAATGTCAGTGCTGCACTGTTCTGTGCAGCACTGCCCCAGGAAGCACCTCTAGTTGCCGTCCGAGGAGTACCCCTAAGTACCCCAAGGCTGTAATGTAAACATGGCCTTTTCTCTGAAAAGACAGTGTTTACAGCAAAATGCCTGCAGGAAGTATAATGTCCCTTTAATTGTTATGCTTAATAGAAATGCATGAACAAATGTTATTATTCAGCTTGGCAGAAAATGCTGAATTGCTTATTAAGAAACTCTAAAAATGCCAAAATAAACTGCTTTGGCTGCTTTACTATATTTTGCAACACAATATAAAAGATTCCCTCTCAAAGATTGTGACCTGCTCACACTCTGATGTGCCCGGAGACATAGCAACATTCGTACACAAATATATAGCTTAGAGCTTCATGTTTTTGGCTAAAGCTCCATTCATATCTCTCAAGTGTAAATTCTTTCGCATCATCTTGAGCAAAGCATAAGAAAATATAAAGTAATTTGAAATTACAGAGACAATACAGAGAAATCCTCTAAGCTCTCATCTCAATTGAAACCATGTAAGAAATGTTTAAGCAACCTCCATAGGAGTTCAGGGGATTGGATCACAGCAAGTATATATTCCAATATAGATAAACATTCTCACTCCTATATAATAGGAGGAAATGAGCCCTATTGTTCATGTTACCAGACAGGATGGCATACATAAACAGACAAGCAAGTTTATTCACTAGACCAGGAAATGTTTAGGCCAGAATATTCAACTTGGCAGCTTGGCTACATTTTGTAATATTATGAACCATATCTGTCAATTCCTGATTTTGTAAATACTTTTGAAATACTCTAGAATAACTGTATATTGTTGTTCGCCATACCACCAACCAGAGATCACAGTTTAAAAACCCTGATCTAAAAAAAAAAACCTCAAACCCTGGAAAGTTAAGTAATTTAACTTAAAAGGACACTCCAGGCACTATAACAAGAATGACGTTGTTTTGGTGCGAGTAGGTACTGCTTGACTTACCTGAAGATGTGAAACTGTAAACAAACAGTTTAACACCAAAGTCATCTGCGTGCTCGATTGCTCTGCTCCTGAATTTCAGTGCCCAAGGCTTCAATTATGAAGACTCAAACTGGGTGCCACTGATAGACTGAGAGCATCAGGAAGTCCTCAGCCAATCAGTAGCTTTACACATTTAAAATTTTGAATTGATGGATTCAACCTTTGCAAATATATAGATGTTAGAAAATTATATATATATATATATATATATATACACACACATACATACACAGGGCTTGACAAATTCCAGGTTACCATGGCAACTAGACATTTCACCCTGGCGTCTGACATTTGTCAGCCCTTTGCTAAGCCACGCAAGAAACATTAAAGCCGGCCGACGTGGGGAGCATGGAGGCGGCGCGTGAGGGAGCAGTAACCTTCCTGCAGTTCCTATCTGTTCACTTGCGCGCTATTTAGTATCATGATGTCACTCCGTTCCCAGCATCACTTCAGAGAGCGTGCAGAGGAGCAGAGAGAACCTGCCAAGCAGACTCAGAGGAGACACACTGGACGCCAGGGAAAGATCTACTCAGCTCTCCCAAAGGCTGGGTGGATTTAACTAAAAATAGCAATTTGTGAGTGTGTGAGAAAATATGTGTTTGTGTATGTGTGTGCTGAAAGGGCCTGTAAAGTATGTGCGTGTGCATCTAGGGGCTGCATTGTGAGTGTATGTGTATTGGGATTGTATTGTGTCCTTATCAAGGAGCTGTAGGGTGGGATATTGGCTGTGGTGGGTGCTGGGGGAAATGGGGGCTGAGGTGGGTGATGGGGAAGATAGAGGCTCAGGGTGGGATAGGGGCTGAGGTAGGTGCTAGGGGCACGTGGACTGTGGTGAGTGAAGGGGAAATGGGTGCTAAGGCGGGTGGAGAGGGGAATGGGAGATTTTCATACCTGCTGACTCTGTAGATTTTGCTGGAGAGGAGAGGAGGGGGAAGAAAGTGATGTAACCCGAGACCCACTTTTGCTCGAGATCCACTTTAGAAAATGGTCATTTTTCGAGACCCACTTGCTTTTAATGCATATTTTAAAAATGAACACCATGGCAATCCGCTTTAGAGGCATATAATTGGCACACCATGGCAATCTGCTTTAGATGCATACAATTGGCACACCATGTCAATCAGTTTTAGAGGCATACAATTGGCACACCATGGCAATCGGCTTCAGAAGCATACAATTGACACACCATGGCAATCAGCCTTACAGGCAGACAATTGGAACATTATGGCAGCTTTAGATGCATAAACTTGGCACATCATGGCAATTGGTTTTAGATGCATAAAATTAGCACACCAGGCAATCAGCTTTGCAGGCATACAACTGGAACATCATGGCAGCTTTAGAGGCATAAACCTGGCACATCATGGCAACTTTAAATGCATAACCTTGGCAGACCATGACAATTAGCTTTAGATGCATAAACTTGGCACATCATGGCAATCACTTTTAGATGCATAAACTTGGCACATCAAGGCATTCAGCTTTAGAAGCATACAATTGGCCCACCATGGCAAACAGTCCTAGATGCATAAAGTTGGCACATCATGGCAGCTTTAGAGGCATACAGTTGGCACACCATGGCAATCAGCTTTAGATACATACAATTGGCACACCATGGCAATTAGTTTTAGATGCATACAATTGGCATACCATGGCAAACAGTCCTAGATGCATAAAGTTGACACATCATGGCAGCTTTAGAGGCATACAACTGGCACACCATGGCAATCAGCTTTAGGTGCATACAATTGGCACACCATGGCAATCTGTTTTAGGTACATACAATTGACACACCATGGCAAGCTGTTTTAGATGCATACAATTGGCACACCATGGCAAACAGTCCTAGATGCATAACGTTGACACATCAGCCCATATGCACACACTCGCTACATCCCCTATAACACTATGCCCCCTATACACACACTCTCTACAGCCCTTAGCCACACATATTACACCACAAACACAAATGAAATTGACCTATTTACACAATACCACACCACACTCTACACACACACAATCCCACAAGCAGGCTCCAAACACATGCACCATACACTTTCCTGGTCCTTTTGTCCTCTGGTATCCCACTTGTGGAGACACCAAAGACAATTTAAAAGAAAACATGTTATTACATTTGCATGCGCTGCGCAGAACAAATACAGGGCCTTTTTCTCATGCTAGAACTCTTCAGCAGGGCTCTGCGCATTGAACCAACATGCTCACTTTGAGAGGGGGCGTGTTGTCATTAGTGATGACAAAACACACCCTCTGTGGCCCCTTCTTAGGGGGCCGCTCTGATTGAAAAATGCCCGGGCACATATGGGTGTATTTGTATGTACTGTTGCCATTGGAATATAGTGGTGTACTTGTGTGTAATGTTTGCGTCTGAATGCAGGGGCAGGGCCGCCATCAGGGCATGACAACCATAACGGTTGTCATGGGCCCGGCGGTCCTGGGGGGCCCGGACTGCTCAGGTCGTCCGGGCCCCACATTCAGTGGTGTACATACCGGGTCGCAGGTGGCCCTGCGACCCGGTATGTACCCACTGGGCCAGCCTCTTCTCCTGGGGGGCCCAGCAGCCAGTCACTTCAGGGCCCCCCAGACGCTGGCCCTGTTGACACCCGGCGGGCGGACGGGGGAAGGAGCACTCTCCCTGGCTGAGTGCTTCCTCTTCAGCTCCCTCGCGCACCGCACTGATGCCGGAGCCGGAAGATGACGTCATCTTCCGGCGCCGGCATCAGTATGTGGCGCGCGAGGGAGCTGAAGAGGAAGTACTCAGCCAGGGAGAGTGCTCCCTCGCGCGCGCGCCCGTCCGCCCGCCGGGTGACACCACTGGACCCCAGGGAATCCCCTCAAGGAAAGAAATTTGAGGGGGGGGGAGAGGAAGGACATTTGAGGGAGGGGGGGGAGAGGAAGGACATTTGAGGAGGGGGGAAGAGGAAGGACATTTGAGGGAGGGGGAGAGGAAGGACATTTGAGGGAGGGGGGAGAGGAAGACATTTGAAGGAGGGGGAGAGGAAGGACATTTGGGGGGGATGGAGGAGGAAGGACATCGAGGGGGGAGAGGAAGGACATTTGAGGGAGGGGGAGAGGAAGGACATTTGATGGGAGAGGAAGGACATTTGAGGAAGGGGAGAGGAAGGACATTTATGGAAGGGGAAGAGGAAATCGACATTTGAGGGAGGTGGGAGAGGAAGAGCCTGAGGAGGGGGAGAGGTGGACATTGAGGAGGGGGGAGAGGAAGGACATTTGAGGAAGGGGAGAGGAAGGACATTTGAGGGGGGGGAGGAAGGACATTTGGAAGAGGGGGACAGGAAGGACATTGAGGGAGGGGGGGGAGAGGGAAGGATTACTTGAGAGAAGGGGGGAGGAAGGAAATTTGAGGGAGGGGGGAGGAAAGAAATTTAAGGG
>OW240919.1:89526889-89626045 GCA_933207985.1 Pelobates cultripes
AAGACATTTTCTGGGTCCCCCCAAACCACGCCACCAAACTACACCCACATTCATTATGTTGTATTATGATAATTAAAACCAAAACTAAATATATCATGATTAGATATTGCAGTATCATATTTAGATCAATGCTCTCTAGAGTAAACGTCACAACATATATGCTTCTGCAGTGGTATTAAAATATTAGCCAAGTACAATATACATCAATCACTAACAATAACAAAAAAGATAATTTGTCATGTGGGATGTATGCCATTAGTCTGGGGGTGTAGTGTGTAGGTGTGTGCTGGGAATATAGTGTGTCTGTGTGTGTCCTAGTGATGTAGTGTGTGTGTGTGTGTGTGTGCTTGGGATGTAGTGTGCCTGTGTGTGTGTGTGTGCTGGGGATATATTAAGCTGTGTGTGTGCTGTGGATGTAATCAGGACCCGTGCAAGGATTCTTGCCGCCCTAGGCAACAATCCATTTTGCTACCCCCTCAAAAAGGCAACTACATTCTCTCACAGGTTTTAAATTAAAATTGATTGAAGGATCACTATAGGGTCAGGAACACAAACATGTATTCCTGACCCTATAGCGTTAAAACCACCATCTAGACCACCTCATGCCTCCATAAATATAGCAAAATCTTATTGTATTCAAGTCTGAAGCTGTAACTCTGCATGCTGTTTGCCTTAGAAAAACAAGCAGTCTGCTGACATCATCAGAAGTTGTAGCCTGATCCAATCACAGTGCTTCTCCATAGGTCTGGCTGGGGCTGACAAGGAGGCAGATAAGGGGCAGAGCCAGTATGATTCAAACACAGCCCTGACCTATTAGCATCTCCTCATAGAGATGAATTAAATCAATGAATCTATGAAGAAAGTTCAGTGTCTGCATGCAGAGGGAGAAGACACTGAATGTTTGGATGCATGTTAGGCAGCCATGACCCAGGAAGGATCTCTAACAGCCATCTGAGGAGTGGCCAGTGCAGTTATCACTATGCTGTAATGTAAACACTGCATTTTCTCTGAAAAGACAGTGTTTACAGCAAAAAAGCCTGCAGGTTATGATTCTACTCACCAGAACAATTTCAATAAGCTGTAGTTGTTCTGGTCACTATAGTGTCTCTTTAAATTATGAATTGCACACTGTGTAGAAACACTCATCCAGTATAGGCATCCATATACACACACTGCCTAATACATAAAACCACACACACAACGCCTAATACATACATCCATACACTCATACTGCCTAATGCATACATTCATACACTCATACTGCCCAATACATACATTCATACACTCATACTGCCTAATGCATAGATCAATACACACGTACTGCCTAATGCATACATCAATAGACACATATTGCCTGATACATATATACATACACTCTTTTTTCAATGCATTTGGTGGTATTTAATTTGTAATAATATTGGGATTTAATTTATGTTACTGTGAACATTTTTTCGGTTTAATATAGAATAATATAATTTAATATACAAGTAGCTAATTACATGGTCACACACACTAGCACACACACTAGCACACACACTAGCACACACTGTCACTCACACACTGACATAGATACACATTTTCACTAACACACTTTCACTGACATACAGTGTCACTTACACATTCTCACTAACACACACACTCTCACTGACATACAATGTCACTTACACACTCTCAAAAGCATACTGTGTCACATACACACTTTCACTGAAATACACGTCACAGTTACTAACACACATACAGTGTCACTTACACATTCTCTCTCTCTCTCTCACACACACACACACACACTCTCTGTGACATTTACATTGCCACTTCACACTTTCACTAACACACACATACACACACACACAGTCACTCAAGCACAAACTCACAACACTTTACATATAGTCACACTTTATTTACACACACAAACACAGCAATTCAATACACACAGACCAATTTAAAATCATACACTCATGCTCATAATCAGTCCCACTTACCTTCAGATGGATCATTCATAAGTGCTGTGGTCCAACCTGCAGGTAGCTGCTGTCGTTCCTGGTGGGGGGAGCAGGAGAGCAGTGCACTGTGAGCACAGGCTACTTCCTGTTCCCCCTCAGGGAGCCCACACAGAAAGTTATGGCACCTAAGGAAGACAAGTGTCATCTCTTAAACTTCATTGGAAGTAATAATATTACACCAGAGCTGAATTTTATGAGCCAGTTATAAAGACAGGCTCAGAAAAAAATGTGAGTGTGATAACTATAGGATTTCTTCTGATCTTCTGATTTTGTTACCATATATTGCTAAGACTATACTGCCCTATGAAAAATGTTTTGTGTTTTTGCAGTGATATCTACCACAGAATATTGGATATATATATATGTATCCAGAAAACGGGTCTTTGTAAAATAAAATATAACTTTTAATTCATATTCAAAATAAAAAAATGAACATCAACATTTCGGCTCACATCTCCTAGGCCTTCTAGTAAAATCAGATCCAGTGCAATGTTATTCGACTAAACACTGACAGTCAATCCAGGATGCTACAGATGCCTAGGTTGTGTCACCTGTAGCCACATGATCCCTCACAAAACTTTCTCACATCCACAGCGGCAAAATATTTATGATACGACATAGGCTAACATGCACATCTGATTATGTTATCTATACATAACAATGCCCCTGCGGACTTTCCTATATAGAAAAAACTGACTTGCCTTTAAGAGAAAGAATAAGGAATCATCAGTCCAGTATTAGAACAGCTTATCGAGACAACAAAGCCGAACTCCTTGTGACAAAACACTTTTTAACGTTGGGACATCCTTTGACATCACTTAAACTTATGGTGATTAACCACATACCCCCTCTACATCGGGGTGGAGCCCGTAAGAACTTACTCCTACAAAGAGAGACGTTCTGGTTAAGAAGCCTTGATACAGTCTGGCCTAAAGGACTTAATGAGAAAATTTAATTTGCTATGTTCCTCTAAATATATCAGAGTTTTAACACAGTGGGGTCCATAAGACTTAATGTGATATCATTTAATTTGCCATGTCCCTTTAAAGACATAAAAACATAGAAACATAGAATGTGACGGCAGATGAGAACCATTCAGCCCATCTAGTCTGCCCAATTTTCTAAATACTTTCATTAGTCCCTGGCCTTATCTTATAGCTAGGATAGCCTTATGCCTATCCCACGCATGCTTAAACTCCTTTACTGTGTTAACCTCTACCACTTCAGCTGGAAGGCTATTCCATGCATCCACTACCCTCTCAGTAAAGTAATACTTCCTGAAATTATTTTTAAACCTTTGTCCCTCTAATTTAAGACTACGTCCTCTTGTTGTGGTAGTTTTTCTTCTTTTAAATATAGTCTCCTCCTTTACTGTGTTGATTCCCTTTATGTATTTAAGTTTTGAATACATGCAGACATATTCCTTTAAATTTATCAGGTTTTCAAAACTGTGGGGTGTATCAGACTCAATATGAGAATGTATAATTTAATTTGCCATGTCTCTTTGAATACATGCTGATTTCAATATCTATTGCACAGTTGCTTGCTCATTATCACCATATGAATAACTTTTGTATTTGTCTTATGGGGTTTGTAGTTCCATGATTTTGTGCACCTTCTGCAAACCCTTGGTACTCTCTCCCATCTAAGACATTTTTTCTATTCGTTTAAGCTATTTCTTCTATTTGTTTATTGGTACAGATGTATATACACCTTTTTGAGAGTTGAAAGGATAACAGACATCTTTTTCTTTAATTTGTCTGCCTAGTTTTGTTTCTTCTCCTTATTCTGATTCTTTTATTCTAATGATAATTCCTAAGAATGTATCCAATGTAGATTCATTTAGTTGCTAAATGTATAACTGACATAATGTTATCATCTTCCAATATCTATTTGGTTACTATGCTCAGCATGTAAATATGGTTACTGTATTTCTTTTCCAACATGCTCACTACGTTATGGATAGGGCTTAATGTTCCCTTCTCTTATGGGCTTTCTTTTGTACAGTAATACTCCACTCATGGCTATCAATTCTCCCACCCGAGATCATTATCGATCTCGTTACCACTCTCTCTTAGTATGCATACTCTTCACTACTTCAAGACAGAGTCCAGTCTGTTTAAAGTTCTTTCACTTGGTGTGTAATTAATGGTAGGGAGCTCTCCCAGTATACAGCACCTCGGGCTGGCTGAGGATGATTGCCCCTAGAATCCCCTACTGCATCTTTGTGTGCAGCTAGTGGTAGGGAGCTTCCCTAAGATACAGCACTGTGTGCTGGCTGAGGATAATTGCCCTCAGAATCCTCTACCGCATTAGGAGCCGATTAGCAATAGAGCAGTAGGCTGTTGCTTAGCTGGAATGCAATCCACGTGCAATCCATCTGTGTATCAGCTGAATGATCTGTTCTGCTTTCTTCTCGTGCATTTTGGCGGTTTCAGTCCTACACAGACTTGTTGATGGTGAGCACTTTTATGTATATATATATATATATATATATATATTTAGTTTGTTATGTATGTCATGTTATATTTGCAATCCTGAAAAAGGCTCCAGATGTGAGCCGAAACGTTGATGTTAATTTTTTTATTTTGAATATGAATTAAAAGTTGTATTTTATTTTACAAAGACTCTGGAGTGCATTCCGTTTTCTGGATACCTATTATTTCTGCTGGCTCTGCACTGGGTACCACAGTCACTATATACCTGGAGTGCAAGCACCTTGGATTTATCTCTCTCTCTCTATATATATATATATCTTTTATATACACACCTTTTGGGCCACTTATATGCACTACATTTTATATGGTAAAGGGTATGGACCTACAGTATATTCTATACTATTACATGCGCTGTAAACTACTCTCTACTACACAGATATGCACGCTGACACATAGATACACAGAAATACAGATGCCCACACTGACACACACAGACCTATAGGTACACATACACAGATACAGACATACAGATACACAGACAGACACATACACACACACTGACCCACACACAGACATACACACATGCACAGACATACAGATACATAGACTGAGACATACACACACTGACCCACACACAGAGACATACAGATACATAGACTGACACATACACAGATATACATATACACACAGACAAACACTCAGATACACAGACATACAGATACGCACATCGACATACACACATGCACAGACATACAGATACACACATTGACACAAGCATAGATACACACACAGTGATGCACACACACATATACAAACACTACAGACACCCAAAAAAACGCATACACATACCTTTTGGATGGCTACTGCTGGCTGAGGGTATTTTCTCTCGGGGTCCGCCCCGCCCCCATTCGCTTGTGGGAGGTGCTGGTTTGCTACCCCTAACCTACTTAAGGCACTCCCCTTACCTGGCTCCTTACCGTTCGAGGTCAGCGTTGAATGAGGATCCACGTCCGGGTTCTCTCAGACGCCATCTTGGTTTCAGTATCCACAAGGTTTTACCGCGACAGCTGTGTCCAGGAATCCTGTTCAGGCCTTTTCCGCCCTTCAAGCTTCTTCTGACCCCGGGACTCCTAAACCGTAAGTCAGACCTACCTGTCACGCCAGGACCGATTCCCACGGCGTACGGTACAGCACGGGTCCTCGCTTTACGGTTTTCCCTGTTATGTCACAAATGGTACAAGCCGTTCGCGGGTTTCTTTCTTACGGTCATTCGGCTGAGCAGTATATTCGTACAAATAGTCTTTTCGTATATAACTATTCCATGTTTCAATTCGGTTGTTTTGCCGTTCGGCAATTTTCAATACACGTTTCAAATACGCTTGCGGTTCGCATAAGTTCATACGTTTAAACTATTCGTTCCAGCTTCTGTTTTCCTTCACATTGGGTTTCGGTTGTATTTCTATGTATTACGCATAATCCTTTCGTGGATTATATTCACCATTTCATGTGTATACATTCGGTTAACGAATTGCTTGTTTAAATAGACAGATTATTTCTATTACCCTTCAAATGTTTCAGTATTGTATTATGTCCATACAACCAAGCTCACTTATCTGTATAGATCATTTTGACTCCCATGCTTTCAGGGGTCTGCATTACTTATCCATTTATCGACATGGACTCAGCCTACATTACAGGCCTCATTTCTGTGTTATTACTACGACACATACAAGGATACAGTTTCATTTTCAAGCAATACATTCTCGGGTTGAATCACGTACGGATCCAACCAATCATACGTCTTTTTCAATACAGATATATCATATATATATATATATATATATATATACATCACTTTGCATCACTTTAAGCATTTTGTGTATCCCTGACCCTTTCTTATTCTACCACACATCACACATAACACTGTGTAAAATAGGCCATGACCCTCATCCATGTTCATTTCTATTAAACCAGCTACATTTCTGTATGGATCATTGAACTCCCACGCTTACAGGAGTTTTCATAATTATCCATTTCATTTCAATTAACTCAGCCTACGTTACAGGCCTCATTTCTTTGTTATGACCATGGCACATAAGGCTTTAATTCCTTTTCATGCATACTCGGGTTGAATCACACGTACTGATCCAACCAATCATACATTTCCTGCACAGTAATATACATATATATATAACCTACATTTTATGTTTCCCTTACGCACCATTATCATATAACACATGTGTTGGTTGTACATAGGCCACGGCCTCCCTCAGATGTCTTATTTAAGCATGACAAAATTTCTGAGTAACTGATTGTGGCGAAACCAACCTCGCCACGTGTCCTTGGAGGGGGCTACTTGCCCGCCTCTTGCCTTTAGACTATGGCCCCTGTTCCTTTTCCCTGCAGAAAGGCTGGTTTGTGCCTTTCTGCGGACTGTTAAAGCCATGCTACCCCAGATAGCTATGCCATGGAGCCCAGCAGTATACTGAAAGACTGTATGACAGACTTTGGCTCCATGGCGATTGAACTGTATGTATGTGATCTGGGCGCCATCTGGTAATAATGTGCTCTCAGATCTAAGCTATCTGGGATAGGTAGAATGTCTGTATTTTATGTAATAAATGTAACCTTGTATATTTTATTGTATTTTTATGTCATTTATTGTCCTTTGTCTGCCATGTGGCTAATGGAGTTTTGCCTCTGTCCTTGGAGATAATTGAATTACTTCTCAATTATCTCCACTATAGAAGACTCTGTGGAACTGGTTTTGGGCAGAAAAACCATGCTTCATTTAGTCACAAAGGACTTTCCCTTAACTTTTGAACCCCTGGTCTGATTCGTGCCATTTTTTAATATGTTGTTCCCCTGAATTGATTGATTATGAAAATGTATGTTTTATGTTTGTGACATGTATATTTTAGAAGTTATAAATATTGTGTAAAAACTGTATTCCTCTGCCGGTGATAATGAGATTACCCATTGTGTTCAGTAATCATATCACAGGCAGAGGGGAGGATTTTGTGTGGGAGTGTCTGGGTGTATTGTACGGATTGATTGGTTGTTTTGTAACGCCCTGTGGGCTGTACTATGTTTGTGGATTGGGAATAAAAGAGACTGTATGTGACAGTACAGGAGTTCCTGCTTAACCCTCAAAGTGAAGTGTCGTCTCATTATTGGGGAAGGATTTATTGTATGCTGTTCCAGTTTGACTGCTAGGAGAGTAAACCTATTCGTATGGTTCCTATTCAACTGTCTACAGCATTCATATGCTTGGGAGAATTTATTTGTTTCTCCGGTTCGGTGATTGTGGTGTCTGCCAGAGTGCTTGGAGTCCTCAGGAAGCGCTAGGAGCATCCTTTAACGGAGGTACCCAGTCGGAGTGCCAGGCGATCCGTTACACTGATATCTATTCCCATGGTATCAACATTTTAAAAATCATTGCTACTACAGGCTATAATCTGTTTTCTTTCCAACAATCCACACTCATCATACCACTCTCTTTTACCCATTTCAGGCTGTCAAGCTTATATATATCTGCTCCACACGGTTTATTCCTAGTGGTCCAGCGAGGCCAACACCGAGCCTCAAACGTTTCAGAGGCAATCACCCATCGGGCCACACGTTAGATAGCCAGCTCGCATGTTGCATAGAGAGTGCCTCAACTGTCACTCCCTTCCCCTGTTTTCTATCTTACAGTCACCGAGAGGCCTAAAACTCCTGCCACTACGTCGAGTGGCCTCAATAACCCCTCGCGCCAACGCATAGATAGAGCCTCTCAAGCCGCTTGGCAATTAGCAGGGCCTCATCTGTCACCAAACAAGTATAATGTTTCGCCATCCAGCCTAGCTAGCCTGCCAGTACAATTTGGTGGTTCATATACTAATTAATTGTTTTATTTATAGTATGTCTCAGGAAGGGGTAGAGGATTTCTCCCTGCCTAGCACCCCGGCTAGAGCTGTCACTCCCACACAAGGAGGAGAGCTAGCTAGTCCAGCATCGATCAGATCCTGGACGATCCCAAGGATAACCACGGAACTGAGGAGACGACAAATCCCTTACCCCGCTACAGCAAGGAAAGCAGAACTTTTCAAACTGCTACGCACATCAACAAATAACATGGAAGTCGGGGAAGGACCTAGCCAGTCCAACCCAGGAGACATACATGCCATGTTATCCTCACTCATGGCGTCCATGAGCAAGGTCAACTCCAGGCTGGAGAGACTTGAGTCGGTCACCACGGCCCTTACCCTAGCAGGGCCACCCGCTGCTACTTCACAAGCACCAGCCAACTTGCCATTAGTTTCTCCAGCCATCACCCTGGATGACCAGGAAGTTAGCCTGGCTCATATGATACCTGAGCACATAAAAAGGGATATCCTGGAAGGTAAAGACGTCAACCTGGCTTCCCTGTTGATTGCCTCCCAGGATATTGCTGAGAATAAGACGTATGCTTATGATGATGTATCTGTTGTTGTCAGATCTAGGGATGCCCGCCTGAACAGGAAACTGACTATCCCTGAATTTGTACTACCATGTGTCCAAATAAAATGTATTCCAAGCCTTACCTAACATCCATTAATATGCCAGTATTCACGGCATTTATGTCTCAGCACCCATCTAGACACCTAGTAGACTTTCTTATCTCTGGTTTAACAGAAGGCTTCCATACAGGTATTCTACACATACCAGCCGGAACTCTGGAATGCCCTAATCTACAATCCACCCAACACAACCCCACAGCGGTTGACACCCTCATAGCCCAAGAAGTGGATGAGGGTTTCGTATTGGGGCCTTTTCGAACTACTCCATTCATAGAATGGCGCACCAACCCCATTGGTATTGTCACAGGGAAATCTTCCCAAAAACAGAGACTCATCATTGACTTATCGGCACCCCACTCATCGGCCAACCCCAGTCTTAATTCCCTCATACCCTCTGAGGAATTTTCTCTGCAATACACCACCAGAGATCACGCCATTACCGCTATCATACAAGCAGGGGTTGGAGCCTGGCTCAGTAAGACCGACATTACTAACGCCTTTAAATTACTACCAATCCACCCCACACTGGGGCACCTGCATGGCATCAAGTGGTCCGGGAACTACTACTTTTTCTCCCGGTTAACTTTTGGGTCCAAAAGTAGTCCAGCTATTTTCGACACATTTGCCAAAGCATTATGCTGGTTACTATTGAACATAGCCAGATGCCCTACGGTATTACATTTCCTACTGATCGAGGATAATACTTCGCCTCCCACTAGTCTCAAAGTTACCACTAAGCTATTTGAGCAACTAGGTGTACCTATCTCCCCAAAGAAAATAGAGGGGCCAGACACGGTTATCACTTTTCTGGGTATCCAATTAGACTCCGCCACAATGCAAGCAAGCCTACCATACGATAAGATAGAGAATATTCTCACTTACATAAACAGCTACCTTCAGCTCGGTACTTGCAACCGCAAAGAGCTACAGTCCCTGCTAGGGTCACTAAATTTTGCCATGCGCATCATACCTCAAGGCCGCTCCTTTATATCACGGCTATTGCATCTTTTCCCACTTTTCCTACATGACACGCCCAGGTTGTCCTTAGATACCCAGATCTAAACACTCATTTTCAAGCGCTCCAGTATTATATGTTTTAGATCTAAACATGTGAAAGAGATTTTTAACCACTTGGAATGGTAAAAGTATGTTCCTCCCTCAATTTACTGACTCATCTCCTACCATTTGGTCAGATGCGGCATCTACCAGCAATTTTTTGGAACGAATGGCTTTGGGGCAGCTGGCCTTCAGCAGTTCAGGATTTGGAAGGTTTTTCCACTACCTCAGCTCTTTTTGAGATCTATCCCATCGTGGCGGCTGCCGTAGCATGGGGTCATTTATGGGCTAATATGCCAGTGCGTTGTTACTCAGACAACCAGGAAACCTGTCACATCATCAACAAAGGTCGTTCCAAATCCCTTACGATCATGAGATTTCTGAGGAAACTCACTTGGTTGGCAGCTTGTCATAATTTTTTCCTATGTTGTTTCCATGTTCCAGATGTATGTAACACAGCTGCTGACAATTTGACTCGCTTTAAATTTCAGGAGTTTCATCAAGCACTCCCGTCAGCTGCGCCCACAGCCACCATCACTCATTTCAACAACTCATACTGGACTAGACACCATCATGCAGCATAGCATGACATTGTCCCAACTGGCACTTTCAAACAATACACACAAAACATACAACAGGGCTTTCACACTATTCAAATGATTCCTTTTGGAACCATTTGTTATGACATCTTTTTTGGGGTTTGCTTCCTTTTGCCACCTTAAACTTAAAATGTCATATAACACCATCAAACTCTATCTCACTGGCATTCAACACCACATGCTAATCTTACACCCAAATAACAACAGTTTCATGGCCTCTCACCAAATTAAGACCATACTCAGAGGTATTCAGAAATCAGAACCCACACATACAACCCAGAGGCTACCCATAGATAACCATATCTTCAAAGCATTGTCTAACCTGCTTGACTTAAAACCGTTTGACACCAATACAAATTCTGTCATCAAAACAGCAATATACATCGCTTTCTATGGATTTCTAAGACCTAGAGAATTCACTACAACCTCTATGAATCAAACTACTCCGTTCCTCCTCTCTTCCCACTTGACAAAACATATGGATCATTACATCCTGACTTTACCTCACTCCAAGACCAGTCAGCACATACCCGTAAATATACCGTACTATCCCACGCACAACAGATGGTGTCCCGTTAGGGTTCTTGATGCCTACATACAGCATCATAACTTACTGCCCTCACAACCATTACTACAGCTACAAGGTGCAGTACTCACCACTACAACCTTCATGACCTACGTCAGGTCCTTGCTCACACAACTGGGCCTCAACGCAGACAAATACTCAGGGCACTCCTTTCGTATAGAAGCCGCGTCCACAGCCTCCAGTGTCAACATCCCAACTCATGTGATCAAAACACTGGGGCGCTGGAAGTCATCCGCTTACTCACGGTACATACCGAACCCAGTACAAGAATTAAGGGATGCTTTCAAAAACATGTCTGGTTGATAAAATGTATATGTATTGGTTGTCTGTAATAAATTTGATTACTTAATTTTTGCCCTCTTCTTTCTCAGGCCTACCTCATCGTCGGTTCCGGCACACCACAATTGACTTGCTCTTTTTACTATCCTACATTTATTTATGGTATTTCACACTGTACTATCATAAGCACCTAACACAAGTATTAAGGCAATTTGCCTGGATTTGTGGGAGGTGCTGGCTTGCTACCCCTAGCCTACTTAAGGCACTCCCCTTACCTGGCTCCTTACCGTTCGAGGTCAGCGTTGAATGACCCTCCCACCACACCACATTTTAACATTTATTTTCTAATTTCTTTCCCTGGGTAGGCCCTCTTCTTTCTCAGGCCTACCTCATCGTCGGTTCCGGCACACCAAAACCGACTTGCTCTTTTTACTATCCTACATTTATTTATGGTATTTCACACTGGACTGAATGTGCGCGGGGCTCCCGCCGCGCATGCGCATTCAGCTGATGATGGAAGAAGAGGGAGGAGAGTCCCAGCGCCGGAAAAAGGTAAGGGATTAACCCCTTCCTCCCCCCTCAGTGCCACGGGAGTGGGACCCTGAGGGTGGGGGCACCCTCAGGGCACTATAGTGCCAGGAAAACGAGTATGTTTTCCTGGCACTATAGTGGTCTTTTAACTTAAGGTGGCAAAGGGAAGTAAACTCCAATAAATACTCCGTAGCAAACATGTCATGAATTTAAAAATTGGCTATGAATTTGATGAAAAACCCTCTTGTATAATTTCCTAGTGTTAAGCGTGAGTGCTAGGTGGGTAGGATTCAGTGCATGTGATAATGAAACATTTAACCCATTAATATGTCTCAGAATGGGGGCGGGGGGCAGGAGTAGCCAAATTGGAAGCAGTAGGCAGAGTATTGCGGAATGTCCGCAAGTGGAGACGAGACAGGTGATCAGTCGATACCTCAGTGACCCACGGGATGTGAATATAAGTGAGGAAAACTGATAATTGGCCGCCACCCAAGTGAATCCCCTCAAAACCTCATAACGACCAAAATGATGCCGGTGTTTGTTTACCATATAGCAGGCAGCTAGGTTGTCTGAGAAGCATCTGACCGAGTGACCTGCCCAGCCAGGACCCCAGACAATAGCTGCCACCGCTATTGGGTAAGGCTCGAATAAGGTCGATGTTTTGGAAAACCTGTTAGGGACTATACTTCATTAGTCCCAGGACCCCAGAGCAATTGATTGCCACAGATAGCTGCGATACCCGAATTGGCCGCAGCATCTGTCCAGAGTGTCGGGGACTTGTCGGAGATTGGGAAATAAACATTGCTTTTCCCTACTATGTCGTGAGAAAAATGCGCCACATCAGTAAGTCAGACGTCGCTTGTGGGTCTATCATGATGCGGGTATTGTCTGAGGGAAGGTCAGGGAACAAACAGAGTAGTCAGAAAATAAAGGATCTACCTTTTTGGATGATCCTCATGGCAAAATTGAGCGAACCAAGCATAGACTGTAGTTCTTTACGGGTGCAAGAACCTAATTGCAAGTACAGGTGCTACTCGAAAAATTAGAATATCGTGCAAAAGTTCATTTATTTCAGTAATGCAATGTAAAACGGGAAACTAATATATGAGATAGACGCATTACATGCAAAGCTAGACAGTTCAAGCCATGATTTGTCATAAGTGCGATGATTATGGCTTACAGCTCATGAAAACCCCAAATCCACAGTAAATTAGAATATTACATGCAATCAATTAAACAAGTAGTGTACATAGAACAATATCGGACCTCTGAAAAGTATAAGCATGCATATGGACTCAGTACTTGGTTTGGGCCACTTTTGCAGCAATTACTGCCTCAATGCGGCGTGGCATGGAAGCTATCAGCCTGTGGCACTGCTGAGGTGTTATGGAAGACCAGGATGCTTCAATAGCAGCCTTCAGCTCTTCTGCATTGTTCGGTCTCATGTCTCTCATCTTTCTCTTGGCAATGCCCCATAGATTCTCTGTGGGGTTCAGGTCAGGCGAGTTTGCTGGCCAAACAAGCACAGTAATCCCACGGCCATTGAACCAGGCTTTGGTGCTTTTGGCACTGTGGGCAGGTGCCAAGTCCTGCTGGAAAATTAGGTCAGCATCCCCAGGAAGCATGATGTGCTCCAAAATCTCCTGGTAGACGGCTGCGTTGACCCTGGACTTAATGAAGCACAGTGGACCAACACCAGCAGATGACATGGCTCCCCAAATCAACACAGATTGTGGAAACTTCACACTGGACTTCAAGCATCTTGCAGTGTGTGCCTCTCCATTCTTCCTCCAGATTCTGGGTACTTGGTTTCCAAATGAGATGCAAAAGTTGCTCTCATCAGAAAAGAGGACTTTGGACCACTGAGCAACAACTCCTGTTGTTTTAACTCCTAATTAAAAGAGACTACTTTCAAGCAAGCTCTGTAAATCAGTATTGAGTTTATATTGGCAATATAAATCCCACACAGGTGGAAATTAAGGGGCACTCCCCCTAATTAGCTCAGCAGCAGCAGCACCCACAAGGAGGGGAATATAAACAAGAGAGGAAATAAAAAAAAGGAAAAAATAGAAAGGAGAAAATATAGAAGAAAAAAAAGGGACAAAGTTTAAATAATGTGAAGATTTACCAATGACTATACCAATAGGATTGTCCCCCAAGAAGTAAAAGGAGGGGACTTAAAAGGCCCAAAAAGAATTCCTTGTTCCAACTCAGTCTCTATCAAGTTATCCACTGATTCTGGATCTGCTAGCGTTGCCTGCAAATTATTGCATCCCAGCGTATCAGATGGCAAGTGTATTATACCATTGTGAACCCCGCAATAACCAATCAAAGAGAAAGTTAACCAATTGCTGTGAGGATTGGTACCCTAAATAGTTCAGCAAAACACATTACATTAAGACCTGTAAGGTAGGTTTTAGGGAATATTGTTTTTGTGCACCTAGACTTGGCATGAGTCCGGAAGCAGTAGGAACAAACGTGCAATAACCTGCAAGCACAGAAACAACAAGTACCCACCTTGAAATTATTGCATATTTGAGACTTGCACAAAAACACAATGTCCCTACCCAGCTCATCCTTAACTCCAAACGCTTAACACAAGTATGCTTCGCTAGCGTATGTGAAAGGAGCCAAACGAGGGTCCCTGTTTGTGCGGTTGAACAAACCGAAAGCCCTTACCAGACAGAAACTGAGTAATGCGTATGTGTATTTCTATGTGAAAACTGCTGAACATGTGCGAAACCATACGAATTGGTAAGTATTGAAATAGACCCAAATCGTGATGACGCCAGTTGAACATGACTGAGGCCTAACTTACGGTCCAGCCTTAAATTTATATATACATGTGGCCCTCGCTGCAACAGCCTTTTTTTACATTTCCTTTTGATCCTGTTCATATGGAATGTTTGGGTATTTCTTACCAGCAAGACATGAGTGACTTTTACTTGTACATTAGTGAATGCTTTAAATGTATTTTTTTTTAATGTATTTTTTTAACCCACATATTCCTACTATATTCTCATTTGGCAAGATTTCCCATGAATTAGGAATATCCTGTATCAGTATACAGAAACATTACAAAATTCAAACTTTGAAAATTGTTATGAACTGTGTTCTGAAATACATAGTTAAGAAAAGTGACAGATAAACCATTTCACTTGTGATTGGACATTAAAATTAAAATAACAATCTTATAGAGACAAGCCAGGTTCAAACAGCTAAAACAATACTTCTGTTTTCAAAGGAAAGTCAACTAAATTTTTCTAGTATTCATCCTTCTTGAAATCTAAGTTATACATTACTTAGCTCCCTTGGATGTCTTAGGTTCGATGAATAAGGAAATGTTCTTTATTTACGAGAACGTGCACAGACATTGAGAGCACAAATTAAATACTTCCAGGTATTCCTTATTATGGCTGAATTCAGCATTGAAATCGTGTGCCACCTTGTTCAGGAACATTGCAGGGATATTTAAATAGGATACAGTCCTGTGTTATCGAAAAGGGCAAAGCCAGGGATTATATGGCTTTGAAATCAACCAGAAGTACTATGTTGCATTCCTGGAAATAACTGGTATAAATCAAAATTACATTTTGATTTACAATTGCATTATACAGAAAATAATTACACTTATCTTCTAAATAGAACTGCAAAAAAGAGGACAGGATAGTCAATCAATCTAAATGTAACAATGTATTGATCAAGGTAAATCACAAGATGAAATTTGGTCAAGTGCATTATTTGGAACTAACATTATAGACCACTAGTATATGATTAAATTTGTCAATAAAATGTGGAGAAATTGAGAACACTTTTTTTAGATTAAGTATAGCATGAATGCACAATATTGCCATTGTGTGTTCATAGAGTTTTTAACTACTTCTAGGACTCCTTAAATAAAACTCTGTAGAAAATGACCAATAATCTAAAAGGTATGAGCCATCAAACGGTAACACTGTATTATGTGCGGTATTATGATGTTAAACATGTATAGGAATCTGGGGGCAAGTTGTTGTCTTAATTAAGAGGAAGAGGAGGCTATTTGAATACTTTTGAGAGGTAGATTTGGACATATGTTTGGGCAAGAGAATTGAGGATGCTTTGCCCACACAACATTTTCAACTATGTGCAAGGATGGCCTAAGAAGACACACTACCAGCCTCCACTGTGTTCGTTCTGTACAACAATCAAGGTAGGTAAGAGTATGGGGAGACAATGGCAGGCAAATAGGACAATTGGGAGAGACACAGACTTGGGCAGATGGGGATTAACAGCTAGAGGGGAGAAAGAGAGATAATTGTATAAATGGAAAGCTTACATTACAAAGAAACAAGTCCTGCGCTCAAACTCCCTTCACTCCTGGGCGGCAGCAATGACCATAGTACACACCAGCCCAAATACATATAGTAAAAACCAAAAAAAAAAGTTACCTGCGCTCTTTCCACATCCCTATGTATTTTTAAACAATTGGAGGTTTTTAGTTACCTCCAATGGCCATGAGAGGATATGCCCACCTGCCACATCAAGGCAGACCTCTTAGGTGGGTCCTAACTCTAACCATTCGCCTTGACTTCTTGAGCTTCTGGCAAATATATCTCTAATGAGACAGAATGGGGTATTTTATATATACATCCACACATGCTTATTAACCCTTAATAGGGAACTCATGGGATGGGCAGCAGCATTGCAACCTGGCTGTGTGATAAAAAAATGAATAAAAACTCCCTGCGCTCAAACTCCCATCACTCCTGGGTGGAAGCAATGACCCACATTAGTTTGGGCGGATTACATGAGTGTGTGGTATAGAGGAACTAGCTACATTGCTAAGGTCTAAAAAGACCTGGGGCTTGAGCACAAGACAAACAAGCCTCCTCCTCCCACAACTGGTCCCTCACAAAGTCTACCCATTTACTCCTGCAATATGTGTCTTGACACACTTGGATTCTTACATAGAGACACATACTCGCAGTTTCATAATTGCAGATAGTCACAGATAGACACAGTAAAATACACACAAGTTCAAGGAAGCATAGATTAACACCTAGATAAACACAAACAAAAAACACAGAACTATACAGACAGATAGACACAGACAGGGTCACACAAACATAGGCACACTCAGACAGGCACACACACATTCTACACAGGCACAGGAATACACAAATGGCACATACACAGACATACATAGATGGGCACAGCCACATACAGTAGCACAGACACAGAAATTAACAAATAGGCACATGCAGAGACACAAGCATACATATATAGTCACATACAGACTACACAGACATATGGAAATTTACACACTATTAAAATCCTATCTGTGCTCTCTGTAAGGGGCAGGTGAGCTGCAGCTGGTAAACATTTGCAGGCTGGCAGCTGCAAGCCTTTCCCTCTATCATATACATTGTGAGGGAAAGGAGGCAGAATGCTGCTGGCCATGGCCAGTGCAGGACTATATTGTGCCCAAGGCAAGACCAGCTGCTTTCACCCTAACCTAAAGAAAAAACTGCCAGCGTTGTGGGTCTCATTCTCCCCCTCCAGCTCCTCTGTGTTTCTCTTTGTCCCCCAGCCTCCCTGTGTCTCTTTGTCCCCCCACACCCTCTGTATGTCTCTTTGTCCACCCAGCCCCTCTGTGTGTCTCATCCTCTCCCCAGCCACTTTCTGTGTCTCTTTGCCTACCCAGCCCCACTGCGTGTTTCATGGTCCTCCCCGACCCTCTGTGTGTCTCTTTCCCCCCCATCCCTCGGTGTGCTATATTGTCCCCTCTCCAGTTCTATTGTGCATTTCCCCCCACCCCAATTCCTCTGTCTGTCCCTTTGGCCCCCCAGTTCCTCTGTGTTTCTCTTTGTCACCCCAGCCCCTCTGTGTGTCTCTCCCCCCCGAGCCCCTCTGTTTGTCTCTTTGCCCCCCTCAACCCTAAGCTTCTGTAACCTATACCCAGTTTGACAGGAAGTTGTTCTGGATTTCTCAGGGAGCATTTCCTGTTAGACTGGGTAGGGGATAAAGAAGCTCTGCTACTGCGGTCTGTGGCTCTGCCACGATACATGCATTAACCGGCAGGAGGGCAGTGCTGTGCTGTGCGCTCCCCTCCTGTCGGTCACCTGCTGCTGGCCATGCACTTCTAGCTCTTGATTCACTTAGCTATTTCTGCCATGCTCTCCCTCCCAGTCTCCTTTTTGAAAACTGCCATCTTATTCACTCTCACGAAGGCATTCCTCAAAAATTCAGATGCACAAATACAGTCCTCCATATGCATATACAGAGAAGAGTTTAAAGATAAGTACAGTTTCTGCATCCAGTGTTCAAATCATTTAAAACTTTTGATCATTGTATTTTCTAATTACTGAATTTTCATTGTGTCTAATAAAATATCTGCTTTGGGAGAAACAAAATGTATTTGCATTTCATATTCATTCTTCATCTACGTAAACATTTTCACACAGACATAAATATTCTATTCTGATTTTTTTTTTTAAAAACATTCTGTTTTCATATATCATTGTCCTCAGTCAGTTTAATGTTGGCACGTGCCTCTTACCCTCCTAAATGTATCCTTCAAAGATGGATTGACTCTTTGTATTATGTAGCTATTTCCTAAGTGCCCGAGGAACCACCTCTGATATGCTTGTCTTTGTATGAGTGTTTTCTCTTGAAAGCTCATACATTTGCCTGTGCATCAAAGAATAATAGCAGCAGCTTCAAACGTTTTCATGCTCATGGTGGTACCTCGAAATTGGGATATATAATAAGGCTTTTTTGCATCCCAGTCAATCAAGAAAAAGAGAAAAGGAGAACCCTGCCATAGTGCACGAATGTTCTTTTTCTGATTTACTGTAGGGAAATGAAAATGCTAATGTTTCCTTTATTAGATATGAATGTGTTAGTTTATATACAAATAGCTAAGTTCTGAGGTAGAAAAATGACAAGCATTGGCCATGTCATATACATATGCTCTTCGGGATCTCAATGAAAGCATAGCTGGAAAGAAGCACATGCTGTGCATCCAGGTATTCAATGCAATCCCGACACATTACCTAATCGAAAAATGTACCACAAAGTTCTATTCCGCAGCACTCCCTCCTGATAGTCACCCACAACAGATTATCTACAAACAGACGGGCTATGGGTGCCAAAGAAAGGCCTTTTTTTATCAACCCTCTTCATAATAGTTTGCCAAAAAAATGGTGGATGTGTCCTTAGACTTATAGCACCATCATCAATACAAGGAGCTGTATTTTGGTTAGAATGCCCTTTTAACATGTCAGCTCTTAAAATATAAGATGTGTCAAGAACTGGCTTACACTCTACAAAATAGACAAAATCCTATGATGTCAGTGGGACAAACAATATTGAGTTATTTGAGCAACATGCATTATGGGACAGCTTCAAATTAGTTACATTTATCACTACAGTGTCTCATGCAGCAGCTAAAATTATTAATGGGGCTTGATTCATTAAGAAAGTATAGAATGTATGTGGTATTCCTGGCACACTGAATACTGCAGGATATTTCTTAGAATAAACTTGCAGTATTCAGTCAGGCAGATACCTAGGGCAATTTTAGGGGCTGACGTCCCAGATCCACATTCCTCACACCCAGATCTTTTGGCCATTTTAGATACAGGATAGTAAGCCGGTGCAGATGGAGCCACAACTTTCTTCTTATTATTTCCCATCCACAATCAGCAAGTCAAAGGATCGGGCACTGCACAAGTACAATGGGATTTTGAGAGAGAGAAGTGTGTGAATTCACATATTGCACACACACCTCTAGCACTGCTGTCTTTATTTCCTGTGCATGCCTGAAAAACTGCAAGGTAATGGTAATGTCAATAATGCAATATTGCAATACACCAGCTATATAACATTAACTAAACCATATAGGCATAACAACTGACTTGCATATTGCCTCAAATAGCTAGACACATATATCAAACATACCCCAACGTTTCAGTACAAACACTAGTTCCTTTCTCAAGGGACAATCACACGTGTTATTGTCACTTCAGAAAGGCACTAGTGCTTGCGCCGAAATGTTGGGGTATGTTTGAGCGACATGTCTGGTTTATAATCCAAAGCCTTTTACTAATTAATTTGTTATAGTTGTTATGTTTAAACACAAACACTACCCCCCAGCATATTGATAAGCACCCAGGTGGGGGTTATCCAACTACATGGACTCTATGTTATTACATGGGAATTCAGTACGAAGAAATAATTGACAGAGATAAGGATTAAATGGCTTTGGAATTAGGATAAATCACCAGTGGAATAATTATAAACTGACAGGGCATAGACGTTAATGGGGCGTCCTTTGGGGACTAAAGCCCCGGATGTGGGGGATTTTTAGTCCCAGATCTACAGTTAGTGAAGTGGACAGGAGATATTAGTGTTTTTAGTTTTAGTTGTAGATCAGGCAGGGGCTTTTCAGGAAAGCCGCAGCTTATAAAAACAAAGATCTGCTCCATCAAGCTACTTAGTGTGTGGGGGTGCATCGTGCTGTTCATGAGAAGAGAGATTGGTAAATAACATAGAGAGGCAAAGATGTCATGACATAACCCTAGCTATTTGTTAGTGAAGGGGTCATCACATTTTCCTTTGAGCTTCAGCCCCAGGTATTTCTTGAACCGAGGAATGCCCCTAGGGGAAATATTGGGGATTTTTAATGGGGAAGCTAGCTTGGATTTGATGTGTGGATTAGGATTATGGATAGGTTAACAGGAAGAGAAAAGTGTGTCAGAAGGGTAGAAGGTTACACTGAATTGAAACAGAGAGGGTTATATTGAGGTGAGGAGAGTTGTCATTTAATTGAGGAGGAGGTTACACTGGGGTGAGGAGAAATGATGAATAACTGCATATAACGGGCATAATCTGGGTAAAACCAATAAGATTGGGTTCTAAGGAATTGTAGTTGGATCAAATTCTAAGAAATAAAGAGTTGGAGCTAGATAAGTTACGAAGATGGAATTGCGAATGGGTTGAGGAGGAAGTCTTGGGTGCGGAGTCATCAAATATTGCTTGTGGCTATTGCCTTAGCTAAATTTTGAATCTATCAACATCTATGAATTAGTTGCTTCTAAAATTGCTTATCTAGCTTGGAAGGACAAATAAAACGTAACCACAATAATATTTACGGTAACAATCTTTAAGTGTAATAAAAATCAAATATTTGTGTATTGCATGAATTGTGTTTAACACTTTTCTACCACAAATGTATGTGCATGTTTTGTTCATAAAGCCTCGCTTATCTATAGTTCCACTCCAGGAATGATAACAAGCTTGTAGAGGAAATAATGTATCTGCCAAAAACCCAATCCACTCATTTATTGCTTGCATATGACTTGAGAATGACACCCCCATCCCAATCCAAACAGTAAAGAAAACCATTTGAACGGTCAGAGAGGGATAAGGCCAGAGGAGTCAATAATTCTGTCATATATCTATTAGCATTAAATCAGCATTACAGAGATTGATGCAGATTGCTATAAAACACTTGAATTTTTTTAAATTTGAATAGAAATATATACTTAACTGTACTTACTGTATATGGTCAGTATGCTGAAATTCAGACATTCTTACCATTCTGTTGTCATTTTCAGTAAGCTGCACATATACTAATGCTATCAGGTATTTGACCATTTTTACACGTCTATTTTCAAAACTACCTTAGGTGAGAACAACTGTATGCTTTATATTGTACACTGCTCAGACCTTTTCATTCCCCCAATATTTTTATAAAGGATGACTAAATAAATAAATGAAAGATGTTTGTAAATTTATATAATTTTAATAGATGTAAAAAACAGATAAAAATCTTGTAATACCTTTTTTATTGGACTAACAGAATTTTTTAATGACAGGTTTTCAGGAGAACCTCCCTTTCTCAAGTCTGAAGATACTATCATTTTAATATTTATGTTTATTTGAACATCTATCAATACACAAAATTGGTGTTTTACCATATTTTTATACTATCAATATTACTGACATTTATAGAAATCCACCTTATTCTGTAGTGCTTTACAATATTATAAAAGGGAGACTTTAACAATAAATGAGACTAACAATTACAATCTGTGTCATGAACTGTACGTTGAGATAAGAATTTCCATGTTTTAAATGAATGCTACTCTGATACGACTGTGGATTAAATGTATAGACTTAATTCCGATTTGAAACTAAATATATATTATAAATAGCCACAGGGTGTTCCCATTGGCAAAATGTGACTTTTTGTCCAGTACTAGTCATCATAAAATTGATATATTCCTTTGTATACTATTCCAAAGCACATTATACATAGGCCGTATCAGCATAGAAAATAGAGCAACAAATATAGACATGCATGTAAATTCAAGGAAATCATGGTTCTTTTACCATGTACATAATTGTAAATGTTTTTTTAACACTGTAAATTCAATACTTTATTTGATAAAAATGTTTTCGAATATAAAATAGAACAAAAATGTTCAACTTCTGCACTGTTTGAATTCTGAAGATATATCATTGTTAAAATATTATTTATATATAGTGGAAAATGCAGTGAAAAAAGGAGGAGAAATAACCACAAAAAGAAACTTGATACATTGGATAAAATTAGAATTTTAACAGGTTTAGCCACAAGCTTCAAACTGTACTAGAAATATTGTGTGGCATAAATTGAATTCCCTTTAGAAAAAAAATGTGTTGCTTTTAACCCTTCTCCTATTTAATGATTGTATCTAGTGACCCAACATTACTCGTGACTGTAATATAGTTATTCTGCCACTTGATCTTATCTAGTAGACTTGTGCATGATGGAAAACATTTTATGACCCACTTCGTCCAGAAAAAAAAAATGGGATGACAAAATTTGGTTCATGCCAGGATTTGCTTCCTCAAAATCTTGTTACCCAAACATTTTTTGGAAATATTATATGGCCAGCCAAAAAAGAAGGGGGAAAAAAGATGCCTATTACTGTACTGAGTTGCAAAAACAGCTATTATATTGCCTAAATGTCAAGGCTAATGGCTAAACAATATCAGGCATTTTTGCAATGGCAATTCCGACTTGGAAAAATTACCGTATATACTCGAGTATAAGTCGATCCGAATATAAGCCGAGGCCTTATTTTACCACAAAAAACTGTGAAAACTTATTGACTCGAGTATAAGCCTAGGGTGAGAAATGCAGCAGCTACTGGTAAATTTCTAAATAAAATTAGATCCCAATAAAATTACATTAATTAAAAATTTATTTACAGTGTGTGTAAATAATGAATGCAGTGTGTGTGTGTGTGTGTGTGTGTGTGTGTTTGTTTAGTGTGTGTATATAATGAATGCAGTGTGTGTGTGTGTGTGTGTGTTTGTGTGTAGTGTGTGTATATAATGAATGCAGAATGTGTGTGTTTGTGTGTATGCAGTGTGTGTGTGTATATAATGCAGAGTATGTGTTTGTATGAATGCAGAGTGTGTGTATATAATGCAGAGTGTGTGTAAATAATGCAGAGTGTGTGTTTGTATGTAATGCAGATTGTGTGTATATAATGCAGAGTGTGTGTTTGTATATAATGCAGAGTGTGTGTGTATATAATTCAGTGTGTATGTTTGTTTATAACGCAGAGTGTGTGTATATAATGCAGAGTGTGTGTGTGTGTGTATAGAATGCAGTGTGGGTGTGTGTGTGTATAGAGTGCAGTGTGTGTTTATATGATACAGTGTGTGTGTTTGTGTAGTGTATTGTAATATTTTTATTATTTTTATATTATTATTTTAATATTTCATTTTTTTACTTTTTTTTTTTTGTCCCCCCTCCCTGCTTGTTACCTGGCCAGGGAAGGGGGCTATGGCAGTTTTATTATTTTAATGTAATAATATTTTTATTATTTTTATTATTTAATTTTTATTTTTTTTGTCCCCCCTCCCTGCTTGTTACCAGGCCAGGGAGGGGGGCTATATTATTCCCTGGTGGTCCAGTGGCATGGGCTGTGCAAGGGGGGCCGGTAGCTGTTACTTATCTTTACAGCAGCTCCGGTCACCTCCGTTCAGCTGCCCCGTTCAGCTCACAGTGTAAATCTCGCGAGACCGGCAGCCGTCAGAGCGTTGCCACGGTAAGTTAAAACAAAGATAATACTTGACACTTGATACTTGATACTGTGATACAGCTACTGAGGAAGCTCATAGAAGAGTGAAATGCATTTAGCTGATTTTTGGACTTTCTACTTGGACTTTTTTATTTTTTAGATGAAGTATTATCTTTGTTTTAACTTTTTGTTAATAAATTACTTTTAACAATTTATATTTTAGTCCAACAAGTCCTTCCTAGCCATCAGGAACCTTCATGGGGGAGTGCTACCCCACAAAAACTAGCACATTGTCCATCAACCTCAGAGCCGAGAGTCCAGAGGCTCTGTCAAAGGTGAGCACAACCATTACTACCTATATTAGAACCACATTCTATACAATACTACACAGCCGACCTGTCTCCCCTTTTTTCTGTTCCATATCCCTGGAGGAGTACCGCTTGGGACAAAGGGGTGCGTTTGCTGCCCAAAAATCATAAAGGATCTATTTACGAAGCCAATATTACATAGGCTCCAGTACATGTGAGTGGTTTCAGCCATTTATTATCATCATTTATCCTCTTTTGGGAACCATCTGCACTATATATTTATTTCTGTTTCCTTTTGTGTGTATATTCAAGCATATACCATTGAGACTGTCACGGTACTGAAAGGGTGAGTGTACCTCTCTATTGTTCAAATTGTAATAGCGCTCCACTTGTTGGTATATAGCCTATACCCCCTTTTTTTTGTATTAAAATTAACGGTCTAGAGCAGTGGTTCCCAACCTCTTTTTTTCACTTGAGTACCCTTTGGCAGCCTATTTCCATAAATTGTACCCCTCATTTTAGTGAAATGTTTGTAATTATTATAGTTTCTGTCATTTCAAATGTATATGTTTCTCTCTGCCCCATCTCCCCTTTTTCTCTGCCCCAGGCTCTCCCTGTTCTATCTACACAGATACAAACACAGCCACACATGAAGATACACAGATACAAACACTGCCACAAATGCAAATACACAGACATGCACACTGCCACAAATGCAGATACACAGACACACACTGGCACACATGCAGATACATAGACACACAGATACAACCACTGACATACATGCAGATAAGCACGCTGACACACATCCAGATACACAGACACACTGTAACTATGTATCTGCATGTTTGCCAGTATGTGTATCAGAGTGTATGTGTATCTGCATGTGTGTCAGTGTTTGTATCTGTATGTGTAATACAGATTAAGGCAAACCTTTTAGGTGAGTCCTACACTAATATTTCACCTTGCTTCTTTCAGCCAAAATGGAAACAAACCCCTACTCACACACATGGCACACATGTGTGAGCGGCAGCACTGTAACATGGCTGTGTAATACTAAAACAAATACAAACACACAAAGCACTACTTTGAAGACTTTATGACATGAAATTTATAACTCTGAAACTCTACATTTATGCTGCTTTTCAATTCTACTAATCAGACTAATAAATCTTACTAATCTTTTAAAAGAAATACAAGCAAAAATCATTCTCTTGTCAACACTGGTTTTTACATGAATTAATAAATTGAGTTGGTAGTTACATCTTTCAAGCCTGTTATGTCATTCAGATTTCAGTTTGCTATACTTTGAAGCGCAGTGAATAAGAGTACTTATGTCAATTCTAACTTATGCTCTTGCTAAAGAGTAGAAAATTCCATCTGTACATAGTACTAGCAGTTTTGCTAACAAATTTATAGAGTGGGAAAAAAGTATATTTAAAAATAGATCTTTCTCCCACCTGTTAATAAAATCTTTGGCGTAGAGTCTAGGACGGAGAATTGAAAGGCAGTAAAAGCAGATCTCCTACAGACGGTTTTTCTGCTTTCCAAAAATAGCACCGAACTCTGTAGGTGCTGGCTTCGGAGTGTAGGAAGGGAATGTCCGATTAAGCCAGCATGTTGGTGTTGCAGGACAAATCAATGAAGACAGTGGGTAAAGCTCGGGTGGACCCATGGTGAAGACATGTCAGAGCTGAATCGGGAGCTAGGTGAGTCATGACAGCTTCACTTTAAATAAAATAACCTTGTGGAATGAAGCCTACCCAGGGAAACGATACATGTTTTAAGTTGTCTGAAATTTTACATACATGGAATTTCCAATGTAATGTCTGGTAGAGCCGCAAACTGCAAATTATGTACCCGAGCACTGGAATCAAAACATCCTGAGATGCTGTTTGTAAATCCAAGATGATGGTGACAAGCATTTACTACAATGCTCACACAGAGTCCCTAATGTGAAGGCACCTACTAATATAGATTATATTATGTTTATCAGCAATTTGGTGTTATTTAGCCACAACTGCAAATTGTGTTAGTAAACTGACTTGTATATTATTTAGACAGAACAACTTAAACACTACACAGATGATTGGAAGAGTTGCTGAGAAATATTGTGTTACAGACTTGTGAAATAGAAGGAGCTAAATTAGTAAAAAAAAAAAAAAAATTGGTAAAAAAACAGCCGTAAACACTTAGTGAATACCCCCCAAAATTCACTAACGTAAACAAAATACAAAACACTAAAACTCTATGTTTAGGTGATAAACCTCACCAAATAAAAATGGTGTGTAAGTGCAGGCTCTAAACATAGTAGCTTCTGTGTCTTTAAGATGACAATAAATAACTTTAAGAGGATCTTTAGTATACCTCTCCGCAGATATATGTATTAAGATAAAAATTAAAAAAGGAAAAAATCTAGGTGTAGTATGTTTGGTATCAATATACAATGCAAAACAACTAGTGATGTCCCGAATGGTTCGTCGAACGGTTCGCGAATGGTTCGTCACGAACGGTTCGCCACGGACCCATCATTGAGTAAACTTTGACCCTGTACATCACAGTCAGCAGACACATTCCAGCCAATCAGCAGCAGACCCTCCCTCCCAGACCTTCCCACCTCCTGGACAGCATCCATTTTGAAGCTGCATTCTTAGTGAGCTGTCCAGGAGTTGGAGGGTCGGGAAGGGAGGGTCTGCTGCAGATTGGCTGGAATGTGTCTGCTGACTGGTTGAGTCCCTGGTAGTAGCCATGGCAATACTTGATTCCACCTGGTACCAGGACTCACAAGAAGAGCCTTCACCCGGCAGAGGTGAAGGCAGAGAGCCTCTGCAGCACCAGTGGACCACCTGGTAATATGCATTGGACCACACACAGAAACCAAATGCATTTCTTACTGTCAGGACTTATCTTTTTCGGCTCCGTTCCGTCATTTCCGGTATGCAGAACTTTCCCCGCCCCCTCTCTGACGCGGCTCTCTCAAGCTTTATAGAGAGACTGTGCCAGATTCAAAATTGCTTAGTGATTTCTGGTTGTTACTTCCGCAAACACATTGCCGGCTAAGCTCTTCTCCATTAATACTGTGTACCGAACCTTGGACTGTTTAAACGGATTCCTGCCTTCTCATCTCCCTTTGACCACGGACCGTGTATTGGATTTTCCAGCTCTCTTTCTAATTATTGGAAACCGGACTGTTTGATGTTTAATCATCCTGCGGACTCAAACTAACCTGTCTTTGGAGGACAACTCCCAACAATCATAAGTATACAATTTGATACTATCTCTGAGTTCTTACTTTGCTTATGAACTGTTACCTGCTTGCTAAAATCTGCTACTACTAAAATACTATTACAATTATTAATGCTTTATGTCTTCAACTAACAACCTGCAAAAGCCACGCTGCCTTAAAGCTACAGTAACCTTATTAATTAAAGGATTCTCATTTCACTCTCTATTATAAAAATAAGGAAATTTATAATCTGCAGTTGTGTTCCACATTTAAACCACTTGTGACATAACACTTACGCACACACAATGCATACCTTACACACACACAGCTTCCCTTGTACACACAGACACACCCAGAAACCAAATGTACAAGTAAGTGCTTTCAAATGCCAACAGTACATAAAACACACAACTGCATTCAAGTGTCAACATTACACACAAATACACCCCTACATTCACACACAAACATACTCCATACAAAAACATGCTTACATTTAAACACACAAACACTGCTCAGTGCTAAATACAACCCTACAAGAATGGGCAAATGGTAGATCTTCAGCCTGCAATTCTTGTACGACAGATGGGGTTCTACCTTTTGGCCACCCTTGTGATAGCGTCTGCCCAAGAAAATTTCTTGCACCAGGCCCCATTCTCATTTGATTAGGTCTGCCACTGATATGGCTTTAACTCATGGTTGACATACAAACATACCTGACCACCTTTCCTTTTTTTTCTATCCTTCCTAAATTCTGAGTAAACACAATATAGCCAAATTAGAAAAAAAAATCTTCATGTCAGCTACATTAACAGTTCTGCTATTTTGCTCTTATATTTAAATTTTATTTTTAATTTCCTTAGAATAGTCAACAAATAACGCGATAGTGAAAAAGTCTATATAATAGGATATTATTATTCTGGTGACTCTTGGCTATTCACACTTAATGTATTACTCAATCAACTATATGAACATTCTTTCATTAAAAAAATGAAACTGTAAAAAAAACGACTAACCGTCTGTTTCAGTGGGACTCCTGTAAGATGGCCATTAAACTCTACACTGGCCTTCAAAGGGAATATTTATATTATAAATTTCAGCAGCACTAATTTAGTTCCTCTGCAATCATTAAGATGATAGTTGTGGATTTTGTAGTCATATCAATGAATGGAAAGTGTGGGTACAGTTTAGAAAATGTAGGGGGTGATAAAGTTGATGAATGTAATGGGAGCATCACCTACAGGATTATCTGATCATTTAAAAAATAATCACTGGTGGTTTAAGAGCTGAGGAAAAGTGTTGCCAATTTTAATAATGAGAATTCTGCAGTGTGAAGGTTATTTTATATATATATATATTTTTTTTTTTTTTAAAGGAACTGGAACAGTGACAGCTTAATAACAGCCCTTTATATTTTTGATGCTCCCGGCCTATAATTTAATCCCTATAAATAGAGCATTCTTGTAAGGAAGATGCAATCGCTTTCCAGGCATCAGCAGAAAATGTTCTGAAGAGGGACGTAAGGACTTATGAAGATCTCTAGTGTTCATTCTTGACGTTTTGTGTTGTAAGTGTGATATTATTTACACAAATGTTCCTTGTTTATTCTTATTTTTCAAATTAACACTGGCTGCTAACAGTGAGATTTGCACCTATTCAAGCACGCATTGTACTATACGGAAACTGTGTATTCTTTATATTTTATTTTATTGTATTATTTTGTTGTTATTATTATTATATATTAAATGGCCTAGAGCAAAGGTTGGATTTATTTTAGATGCCTCTATTTTTGTGTTAGCAGGTTGATCCCATGTCTCTGCTTAACTGTTTCTTGTTCCACCCTAATGTCTCCACTTAGCAAGGATCCCGGAGTACTAAGACATAAATAGTACATTGTTTATAAAGAATATATAGAGTAGAAATTTTGATGGACAGATATGCAGTGGTGTGTTCTGGTTTTGTGCTGCCCTAGGCATGACAGAACTGAGGCACCCTCCCCCTTGTCTCCAAATTTCTCTTCCTGACAGACAAATGCCCTCACTAATGCATGCATTCACATACATTCACTGACAGATACACACTCATTGTCACACACACTGTTTAACCAACACACACTTTCACTGAAACATACACATTGACAGACATACACACTCACTCATTCACAGTTACACTCACTAACAGTTATACACACACTCACATTCACTGACAGACACACACACACACATTCACTGACAAACACACATACACACTAACTGATAGACACACATTCACTGACAGACAAACAAACACACATACTCACTGACAAGACAAACATTCACACTCACTGACAGACACACACACACACACTGACAGATACACACTCTTTGACAGACGCACGCTCACTCAGTGTCAGACACACACATTGAGACACACATATACTCATTGACAGATACATATTGACAAACACACATACATACACACTCACTGACAAACATAAATATGATCCGTGTCAGACACACATACACTAGCTGACAGACACACATTCACTGCCAGACTCTCAGTGACAGACACGCATACACACACTGACACACACATTCACACACTGACACACACATTCACACACTGACACACGCATACACACACTGACACATGGATACACATACTTCAATATGCATAAATACACTGACAGACACGCATACACACACTGACATATGCATATACACACTGACACACGCATACACACTCTGACAGGCACACATTCTCCATGACAGATACACACACACTGACAAACACATATACACACTCATTGACAAACACATATACACTCTTACTAACACACACTCACTGACAAACCCATATACACTCAGTAATAGACAAACACACTATTTGACAAACTCACACACACTCACTAACATACACACACACACACACTAACAGACACACACTCTTATTAGCAGGCACACACTCTCACTGACACACACACACACACTCACTAGTGC
This sequence comes from Pelobates cultripes, assembly GCA_933207985.1. Classification (NCBI taxonomy): domain Eukaryota; kingdom Metazoa; phylum Chordata; class Amphibia; order Anura; family Pelobatidae; genus Pelobates; species Pelobates cultripes. Next base: position 89,557,494 of record OW240919.1, read on the forward strand.
TGGAGTGGATTCTTCCCTGGAGTTCAGTGGGGCTGGCAATGCATGCAGGCACAATCGGGTGGTCAGGCACAGTGGAGGAGGCGAGGGAGCTCTGATCTTGCTGCTCAGCTCCCTCACGTGCACCGCAGTGATGCTGGAGCAGGGATATGATGTCACTCCGGCCCCGGCATCACTGCGGTGCATGCAAGGAAGTTAAGCAGGAAGAGCTCAGGAGACAGTGCTCCCTCACTGCCCGCCTGCAACATCAGCAGATGCAAGACTCTGGGGGGGCCAAAGGTGGCCCGCTGGCCAGCTCCTGGGCCACACAGCACATGAGGCTGACAAGGCATCTGCCAGGGCGATTGGTGGCCCGCTTTTTTTGTTGCCCCCTGAAAGTGCCGTCCAAGGCAAATGCCTTGTCAGCATCACACAAAATACAGTGCTGCAGATATATCTGGGTACTGGGTACTGCTCTTCAATAAAGTGTTCTAAAAAATGGTACACATCTTGAATCAAATTTTATACACAAAAATTATGTAAAATAAGTATTAATACTTGGAATACTTTTTTATTTTGTCGCAGGTGGAGACTAGAAGTACTAATTCAGTCATATTTTCATCACTTTCTCATTCAAGACTTTCTGGAACTTCATGTAATGGGGCTATTCACTTGTACTACCAGTCTACCTATATGGTATTTACATTTGAAAGCAAAGAACCGTTTACCTTCACATGACTGCTGGAGGGGTTTCCTAAATGCTATCTGCTGTTGTTTATTCTATCCTGTATAGAGAGCCAGTGTTGGATTGGGAGCTCATAAGTCCAGTGCTGACAATTATAATAGACCCAAATACAGAATTTTTAAAAGAACACTAACAACCATACTTCTCAAGCATCCTAAATTCAGTTAGAGATTATCAATTTAAAGGACCACTATAGTGCCAGGAAAACATACTCGTTTTCCTGGCACTATAGTGCCCTGAGGGTGCCCCCACCCTCAGGGACCCCCTCCCGCCCGGCTCTGGAAGGGGGAAAGGGGTAAAAACTTACCTATTTCCAGCGCTGGGCGGGGAGCTCTCGGCCTCCGATCCTCCTCCTCTCCTCCCATTCGGCTGAATGCGCACGCGCGGCAAGAGCTGCTCGCGCATTCAGCCGGTCGCATAGGAAAGCATTATCAATGCTTTCCTATGGACGCTTGCGTGCCCTCACTGTGATTTTCACAGTGAGAATCACGCAAGCGCCTCTAGCGGCTGTCAATGAGACAGCTGCTAGAGGATTTGGGGGAAGGCTTAACCCATTCATAAACATAGCAGTTTCTCTGAAACTGCTATGTTTATAAAAGAATGGGTTAACCCTAGAAGGTCCTGGCACCCAGACCACATCTCCCTCACCGCTTGTGATATGGAGAGAGCTGCCCGCCCCACTGGACCCCAGGGACAAGTCCATGCAAGCTCTCCAGGTAGGGAGGCTGGGTGGACAATTTTTTATTAAAAAATAATCATTTGTGTGTCTGTGAGTGTATGTGTGTGTGTCTGTGAGTGTATGTGTGTGTGTCTGTAAGTGTGTGTCTGAGAATCTGTGAGTGTGTGTGTGTGTGTGTGTGTCTGTAAGTGTGTATGAGTGTCTGTGTGTCTGTGAGTGTGTGTGTGTCTGTGAATGTATGTGTGTGTGTGTGTGTGTGTGTGTGTCTGTGAATGTATATGTGTGTGTCTGTAAGTGTGTGTGTGTGTCTGTATAGTGTGTGTGTGTGTCTGTGAATGTATGTGAGTGTGTCTGTGAGTGTGTGTCTGTAAGTGTGTGTGTGTGTCTGTGAATGTATGTGTGTGTGTGTGTGAGTGTGTGTGTGTCTGTGAATGTACACAAGTGTATATTATTTTTTGGGGGGTGGGAATCTTTGGAAAGTTCCCACACTTTATTCCCCAGGATTTGACCCCTGCCGGCAGGGGAGATCTCCGGATCTCCCCTGTTGGCTCATACAAAGCTGGCGCTTTCTGAGTGCCGGCTCCGCTCTAAGCCTCCATGGGCCGGCGAGGCGATCAAAGATCTACCTCACCAGCCCACAGCAGCATGGAGGGAGGCAGGAGAGGACCCGGGGAGCTCTAGACAGAAGCTCCGCCAGGTTCCTCTCGCGAGATCTGAGCAAGGATCCCCCCTACACACATACAGTACCCTAACACAAACAGTGCGCGCACACAGCACCCTTACACACACAGCACACAAACTGCACCCTCACACACACAGCACACAAACAGCACCCACACACATACAGCACCCACACACACAGCACACATACAGCACCCTCACACACAGAGCATCCTCACACATACACCTCACGCTCACACACACAGTACACTAACAGCACCCTCACAAACACACACACACACAGCACCCTTACAAACACACAACACTTTCACACACAGCACACTAACAGCACCCTCACAAACACACACAGCGCCCTCACACAAACAGCACACTCATATATATATATATATATATATATATATATATATATATATACACATGCGGCGTGTGTTTGTGCTTTAGGGTGCACACCCTAATGCAATAGGCTGCACACGCCTATGGTACAGAGATTATACACTTTCTAGCTACTCAAGTACCTGTACTGTACTGCTGATTTGTGGTTATCCTTCCCATTTTACAAATTCTCAGATCTATTAATTTATTTTAATTTGTATTGTTCTATGACAAACACAAAATGTTAAAAAAAAAAAAATGTAGAGTAAAGGATTTTTGGAACCCAAAGTCATTGAAAGCCCAAATTGATAGTCAGCCAGAGGTAGTAGGAATCCTATAATCACACAGCACACTGAACACTGATATTAAAATTGTGGTAAGGTTGAGTCTCTGAATGTCTGTCAGTGTTCTGAATGGAACACCGGAAAACACAGCTGTCCAGTGCATCTCTGCAAGTAGGAAATATATGTAAATGTCATTTCATAATTTTATAATGAATTATAAATTATGAATACATTGAAAGTAGATTGGGCCAACATTGAAGGGTTACTTCAAGCATTGTAACCACTACACCCTGCTTGCTCTATTCCCCAGTATTAGGGCAAAGCATTTTGCAATGGTTTACCCTTTTGCATGAGTCCTGCCAGGCACCAAGTTTCATCTGAAGCAGGGTTAACCACATCTGGTTTCTGCAGTGCTACAGAAGCAAAATGCCAGTCTTGCCACTCATTTATTGGCTTAGATTGAAATCCCCATCTGTTAAGAGAAATATGCCCATGATTGACATTAGTCAGTCTAGAACTCTTGTTTCAGGCTGGCTAATAACCCACACCGCCCCATGACATTACGTTACACCTCCAGCAAGGGGTTAAACTCTTTATTTGCAGTGTTTCATAGCAAATACAGACTCTAAGCACCATGACCACTTCAAATCACCAATGGTTGTTGGAGTAACCCTTTAATGATATGATTAAGGTAGGAAGTAGTAAGTGAGATTTGCAGTAAATAAAAAGTGTCAGGAAGGCTGACCCATAGTGGCATAAGTAGGTTGTGTCCATTCCTGTCTCATCTTAACTGGAGAAACAATGCAATCATGGTGAAAAGAACACATTTCTCTAATCAAGCACAGGTTGCTAGTTAGGAAAGGTTGTGGAGCTAAGCAGATAATAAGAGAAATGAGAAGGGATGTTGAAGCGGTAGAGTGAGTGATAGTGCAAGTAATTAGTAATGAATCATTGTGAGGCAGAGAGTTAATGAAATGAATGATGAAGAGAGATGAAGAACAGATATTAAAGAGGCATGCGCGGTGTGAAATAATGATGGATGATAATCATAGTGGAGGTAGTAAGAAAATTATAGAGGGAAATTAAGAAGGCATGAAGTAGTATAAGGAAACATGTACAACTGCACCAAACTGGAGGAATTATCTAGGTTAACCTATCACCCCTTTTCTAATTTTATTCTGTGTTGTTTAATCTCATCTGCATTTCTTGACCATTTGTGATCTATTTGAATTATTTGAAAAAACGAATGACAATTTATCGTTTGCCCTTTCAGAAGAAGTGCTTGAAAAGTGTTAGGTAGTTTGGTATAATTAAATTATAGTCTCCTTGTTTTTTCAGTGAAGGAGTGAGTTTGCAGTCTGTTGGATTTTATGTTAGATTTTAAAAAAAGAATCAGATCTTCTTATTTCTTCACAGGTGTAATTGGACCTTTTCTCTTACACTATGGAAAATGCAAATAATGGTGCACTTTTAGGTTCCCTTAACCCATGTACACATATGTTAAATCCCTGTCATGACACATACATGTGCCTAACTATGGTTGTGCATAGCCTGTACTATGGGAGAGATATGAAAGCATTCCTGAGTTCTGTCACCAAGCATCCCGGCAGAGCTCATTAGTGACATTAAGAAGTGTCTGGATCTCAAAATTAACTCCAAGTGAAAATCAGATTTAAGTTCAAAATAGCAAATTGCATAAATTTCTATTTTGAATTGCACTTTGAATTCACTTTTAATTCCTGGCAATTCTTACTTTAGTGAATAACTCTGCTAGTCATCATTTTCTTTGTAGAATTGTTCTACCTTGCTCACTCAGTTACATTCTTCTGTTAAAATTTACATCTTTGCATATTTCAACATTCCTTTAGACTAGTGCTCCTCAACTCTCACCTCAAGGTACACCTAATATTTCAGGATTTAGGGATTACCCAGGTGTTTGTCTAACGTGTTTAAAAAAAAAAAAAAAAACCTAAGACACTAAGGTGTTTTTTTCTTTTTCTTTTTCTTTTTCTAAACACCTTAGACAAACTCGGGTAATCTCTAAATCCTGAACTGTTAGGTTGAGGTTGAGGATCACTGCTTTAGACACAACAACCAGCTCTGATGATTCCAAATTCCTATCTGTGTCTTCTTTGGTCCTTGGGTTTTTTTCCTCTCGCACACCTGTTCCACTCTCCAACCGCCATCTATTCCTTGAACCAAAATTTGTATACCTTTTTTAACTTGGCCTTGAATAACCCTTAAATCTCTTGATCTGCAAATCTTCTCTACCGATTTCCAAACTCTCCTCCTTGTTTTTTGTGGGGAACGTTTTATATGTGTATTTTTGTGATATTATTTTCTGTAGCATACATTGAATAGTATTCTGGCAGCCTGCTTATTAAATTGAGCCATATTGGAGAGATACTTGAAGACTATGACTCAATGCATTCCCTGTAGAAGAAGACACAGCTGTTGTGTAAACTCTGAGGCCGGTGTCAGATTATTGAGTATAAGTACTTTGCTTGTAGTTTCACACTCATTCCAAGCTGACTCTTTATCTTTCTCTTCCAGAAGGGAATACCATTAAACATAGACATTTGAAGACATTTTCTTTTATCTCATTTCTTTCCCTTGTTGATAATTAATTGAATGCTATTAACCTCTGTGGTCCAGATCTTAATTAGCTGAGACTGTTGCTTCTTTACTGGTCAAGCCTATTTGCATATCCTCTCGTTGTACTGATGGTACTTTGAAAGTCATGAAAAGTTTTGTAGAAAAATAATGTTGTTAGAATTTACTTAATGTAAAATGACAGACAAAGCATGAAGTGGATTTTTTTTCAATCTCTCTAAGGTGTATTCCCTTTCCAATCATTGATTGGATATATCAGCTATACTCACCTGTAAACATGCATTTTTCATTGTCCTAATACTGTGGTTAAAGTTGTTCCATTTCAAGACAATAACGTGAAGACGATCTGACGTTTTATTTAATTAATTAATAAATAAGATCTAAATTTAATATTGGTATTGGTATCTTTAAATTGGTAACTTGGTAACTTTAAATTGTGAAAGTCAATCTACTGTTTGTCCAATGACCATGTCACAACAAAAGGCAAAAGGTTGTGTGTGGGATGTGAGCAAAGAATGATATACCAAAAAAAAAAAATACATTTAATATTAAATAAATAATGTTAAATGCAAAGGTAGAAGAGTTAATAAAAAAAGTAAAAATCTCGAAGGAGTACCAAATTCACTATTCGCAAGCAAATATTTATACTCAGTTTGATGCCACAAATTTACACCCATAGAAAAGCAGTTTGGCAACATTTTTAATTAGTGAACTTGGAAAATTGATGTGTTCCAGATAATTACATGATTTGGCTATTTCATGACGAAAAGTCATGATTCCATAAGAGACACAGAGGCGAGTATTGCTTAACCCTTTCTTTACTGTCCAGCAATAGCAGCACATACAGAATGAACCAGATAATTCCCATTCAGGTCGATGTATAATACTAAGCACCACTTCCATCACGTCCTCTTTCTTTGACAGCAAAACAATAAACCAATACCAACAAACAAATGCAACAACAAAATCCAAGGACATCTGTTTCAATTTGAAATGTATGAAGGAGCCGTACCTACTGAGTAAAGGAGACAAATCGAATCGAATCATCCACCAAACAGATAAATCTCCATGCAGACCGCACTTGTGAGTGTACACAGAACATAACATGGGGCCACCATGGAATTACACTGGATTGACAAAGAGAATAGGAGCCCAGAGGTTAATATATACAGGGGAAAACGGTAGATAAGTCAAAAACCAAGTTGAAATAACAAACAAAATATTTCATAATCATAGATAAATCATTAACCATCAATTAACATTCCAGTCAACAATGATGTACCTACAGAACTACTACTACTACTTCTACTACATTAAAATAGGGATGAAAAAAAACTAAAATCCACATAAGCCACAAGGGAGGAACAATACTTGCCTCTCAGTAAATTGGCTAATGTATAAATTAGTCTGGGAAACAATCTCCTCCCAGATGGTATCCCCTAAAAATAACTCCATATATTGTATAGGGGAGAAGTCAACCACATTCACAATAATGCCTGTGTTGGCAGTAAAAGGGGCGATGTTGGGCTCAGCTGACTGTGGAGGTACCCAGTCCTCCTCCACATTCGGCATAGCAGGGAAAGCACAGCTTCTTTTAGCAGCTGGCTCACACACAGATGACATGTCACTAGACGTGTCGCTAAACTGACCTGGGTCAAAATCGGACGCAGTGTCAGTGGCATATGCCTCCTCCAAGCTGTACATGCGCTGCATGTTTCACACTAACAGACTAAACTAACAAAATACTAAACACAATTTTTTTTATATATATATATATATATATATTGTTTTATTTATTTTTTTACTAAAACAGACTAAAACAGTAATCCCTAAACTAACTCCTGTTAAAAGAATCTAATGGAGATTTGGGGGAAGGAAACTGACTGACTAAGACAGACTAAGACAGTCTAAAACAGACTAAGACAGTCTAAGGCAGTCTAAGACACAGATTTTTTAAGTAAAGTTAACCCTTAAAGGACCACTATAGTGCCAGGAAAACATACTTGTTTTCCTGGCACTATAGTGCCCTGAGGGTGCCCCCACCCTCAGGGACCCCCTCCCTCCTGGCTCTGGAAAGGGGAAAAGGGGTAAAACTTACCTTTTTCCAGCGCTTGGTGCGGAGCTCTCTGCCTCCGAACCTCCTCCGTTCCTCCCCGTCGGCTGAATGCGCACGCGCGGCAAGAGCTGCGCGCTCATTGAGGCGGTCTCATAAGAAAGCATTATCAATGTTTTCCTATGGACGCTTGCATGCTCTCACTGTGATTTTCACAGTGAGAATCACGCAAGCGCCTCTAGCGGCTGTCAATAAGACAGCCGCTAGAGGCTTTGGGGGAAGGCTTAACCCATTTATAAACATAGCAGTTTCTCTGAAACTGCTATGTTTATAAAAAAATTTGTTAACCCTAGCTGGACCTGGCACCCAGACCACTTAATTAAGCTGAAGTGGTCTGGGTGCCTAGAGTGGTCCTTTAAGGACAAAAAAAAAAAATACAGGTAGTACAAATGCACTGTCTGTAACAGATCTGGTAGGTAAGGGGTTAAAAGGGGATTTTAAAAAGTATCAGCAGAGAATAAAAATTGGTCCTGAACCGTCCTCGGTCCTGAAGGGGTTAAATTGCTCTATTACATTTGAAAAGGCCGACACTAAATAAAAAACAACCCCTGCTAACAGTCCATTTCTTTTGTTGCTACTGAAATTATATAGCTAGAAAATGGGGTAAAACTGATGAGATTTGGTGGCCACAGATAAGAACAAATACTATTTCATTGTAGTATGGAACAGGGATTGTTTTGGACAAGTGCTCAGGCAAGATAAGAAAGGTGCGGTGTTTTTAAAGAAAACTAGTACAATCTGTAAGATTTGAAATCATTGTTTAGTGAATAAGGTAGTGTGCTGGATTGTGTATTTTGTATGTTGTATATTTTGACCCCAGCAGCACCCTATAATCTATGCATGTACAGATGAGTGTAGCCCTCTTGGTTTTATATATATATATATATATATATATATATATAAATAAATTCTACATATATATTTAACTATAAATTTTACATAATTATTGATTTTATTAATTATAATCTGAGGCAGACTGTCCAGAGAATTTAATTGGCAAGCCCTATATTGACCCTGTAACTTTCTACAACACCATAAAACCGTACATGAGGGGCATTGTTATACTCAGGAGACTTTGCTGAACACAAATATTAGTGTTTTAAAACAGTAAAACGTATCACGCTGATGATATTACCAGTAAAAGTGCAATTTTTGTGAAAAAAAATGCAAAAAACAAACGTTAACGCTAACTTTGGAAAATGTTTGTGACTAAGTGGCTACTAAAAAAGACTGGACTTACCCCATTTTGAATACCCTTGGTTGTCTACTTTTTCAAATGGTAAGTCATGGTGGGGTTCATTTTCATTTCTGGGCTGCCATACCGTCCCCAAGGCAACAAAGCCAATCTGGCAAATAGCAACTAGCAAAAACGTAAATTGTCAAATCTTATGTTTCACCCTGTAACTTTCTAAATCACCATAACATCTGTACTTAAGGGGCACTGTTGTACTTGGGGGACATTACTCTACACAAATATGAGTGATTTAGAGCAGTAAAATGTATTATGCAGATAATCTCATTGGTGAAAGAGCAGTTTATTTGTGAAAAATTTTACAATATATATATATAAATGCTAATTTATGTCAGGGTTTGTGACTAAGTGGCTACTAAAAAAGACTGGACTTACCCCATTTTGAATACCTGGGCTACCACACGGTCTCAAAGTCAACATAGGCCCAGCAAACCAATCTGGCAAATTTCAATGTACAAACATGGAAAAGGGGAAAGCCCTACATTTGACCCCTTTAAGTTTCCCAAAAAACATAAAACCTGAACATTGGGGGCACTGTTGTACTCGTGAGACATTTCTGAAAACAAATATGTATTTTATTTCAGTAAAAGCCAACAGTATAATGACATTCACAGTTAAAATGTCAGGCAGAACTTGAAAAATAACAAAATTTCCTAATTTCTCATACTATTTTAGATTTTATTCATATTAAATTATGTTTCATATAGTAATATTTGTTATGAAATGAAAGACCTGTTTCCCCTGAACAAAATGACATCTAATAAGTGTGGGTGCATTTAAAGGGACACCGTAGGCACTGTATCTGCTTCATCTCATTAAACAGGTTATAGTGTCTGGAGTCTTCTGGTACTATCATCTCTTTCAGCATTAAACAGTTTTTAAACTTTTAATGTTTTAATGCTAAACAAGAGTCCCCGGCAATCCATCCCCTCTGTGCTGCTTTGGCTAATAAGGAAGTGTTAGCCTGAGCAGCAATAGGCAGCTGTGATTGGCTGAGATTGTCAGCTGACTGCTTTTAGCCTGTCAGAGTTCCAACTGACGGTATGAATGGGTATGACAACAAGGAAGTGTGTAATCTCTGCCTTAGCTACACATACTGAAGGGGCCGGACTGTGGGTGGCCAGGGACTCCTATTTCGTGGCATACTGCACGAACATGGTGCAACACTGAATGGAGGGACAGTGCCAGGGCACTCCAGGCACTATAACCAATTCAAAGAGATGAAATGCTTATAGTGACTACAGTGTCCCTTTAATATGAAAGAGGTGCACTATGGTTGAACCGCATATAGCGCAAATTCCAGGTTTTGTTAACGTTTTGTTTTGATCAGAACTTGTACAATTTGCTCCGTCTTTAAGGGGTTAAAAACTGGCAAAATGTCATTGAAAACAACATCTGAAGTTAATAATTTTATATAAAAAAATAAAAATTCTTATATATTATAAATGTGGGTGTTCTCGCGTACGTCCAGGTATATATGTTGTATGTTTGAGTTGTATATCATGTCCTACATATATATGAGTTTCTGCCGTCACATTCTATGTTTCTATGTTTCTAAGATGAAGAAAGTTAAAAGACTTTGATGTCATGTCACAAATGTTACATGGAACTCATATGTGTTTGTTATTTAAATATGGAAAATATTCTAATAAAAGATTATTGAAACAAAAATATTTTGGCTTAAAATGTTCAATTCCCAGATGAATTCCAGGCCATTCATAGTTTACTGTCGGAGCAGAAATAATTTTTCTCTCTGCCATGATTTATCATATTCATTGAGTAGTAAATACAAAGTCAATATGTTCTTGCTCAAGCAGTAACTATACCTTTAAGTGAATTTAGTTTTGATATTCTCAATATTTAAAATCAAGTGATTAAAATCAATTGTGATATTTAGTGAATGAAAACGAAAAACGCATAAAGTAGAAGTCCTTTTATACAATTAAACCTAGCGCCTTTTAGTTAAATAGCAAAACTGCATTTTTTTCTCTTTTGCACAAGTAAAATGGTAATGAGAATCTCATTGATGATGACACTGTAGGAGTAAAGGACAATTAAATAATACTCTAGTAGATAGTAAAGCTTCTGAATGTTTATCGGACTCTTGACATATACTCCCCATCAATTGTTTTTAAGTGCTAAATTAACATTGAATGATGTTTATGAGTTTTGTCCAATGTGCCAATGGGCTATTTGAAACCATATAATTTAATTCAACAGGAGAACACACAAAACCATTTATCGTCCTGCATTGTCTCCATTTCGACTGCTTATCTGAAGAGTACAGAGTACATGAACAGGCGATCCAATGTTATTTGTTTTGCTGTAAGTAAGATGATTTGATCCTGATTTTTCTATATAAACTTCCTCTTGGCCCTGTGATTTGTGCCTGGCTATTACAGACCCTGGCTGAGCACATTGTTGCCTAGGGACTAGAATGATAAGGAAGCAAAGAAATTGAGCTATGTGCCAGTAAGAAACAGATGTGTGTTCGATTGTATTTGGTCCACCAGTATGAGACCACCTTTCTAACAAAGAAGTTTTATTTGGCAAGCAGTAAAATTTGAGACTTGATACTTTCCTGCTCCTATACAATCATGTTAAGAAGTTGAATAACATATTTAAATAGGCTCTGACTTTTTGCAGTTTTTGTTTTTAAATTAATCCATCTTTACTACTCCTGTTTCTCTCTTTTTTTTAGAGCCACCTAAATTTATATAGTTATACATAAAAGGACCTATGGACTACTTTTTTCTAATGGGGAAGGTGACCTCTGCTAAGCTGATTTACATAAAATCCATCAGTCAAAAGAATCCGACTGGAGGGCTAACTGCAGACATCATGAACAGAGGAGAACAAGTAGGAAGGAGATATAGTAATAAGGCATTAGAGGGGGTGGCAGATAGAGGTCATTGTGCTTAGACACAGTTTGCAATTACTATAATAAGAAGCCAGGAACAATACTGTTATGGACATAGGTCTATCCAAAAAGGTTAGACTTTTCAAATAACATTTAAATATAAACTGCTTGAAAAAAGTCAGAGGAGGTTGGTCAAGCCTATAGAGTCTTCCCACACTCAAACTATTCACAGTGCTGCAAACACACATTAAACTTCTATTGAAATCTTAAAAAGCTAAACAAGGTCACCTTGAAGTCAAACTTTAAAATGTTGTTGAAGTCCATATTTGGGGTGGCTTCAAGTCAAGTGCTCCCCATCAAAATGGCAGACAGGTAGCCTAGTTCGGTGCCTGAATTTTAGTTGAATTCCAGGCCACCTTTCCATCCTCCTCTTCAGTAACATGTGAAGAGTGAGTCTTGCACTTACTGTGGGGAGCTACAGGCCAGTTAGGAGATCTGAAAATCTCACTCCCATTTCCACAACAATGTGCTTCCTATGGACACAGTGTGCTCTCCATAATTAGCGCACCAGGGAATGAATATAACATAATTTTCTGCCCAGCTCTGTTTGATGTGAGTGTATGGAGGCAATATTAGATGGCTAAATAAAGGAAAGGAAACCAGAAGAAAATGAGATTCAACAGACTGAAGGGGAAGGGAAAGGTGAGGATTATATTGGAGTAGAACAGAGAGTTACTAATGGAAGTAGAACATACAGAAAGCAGGTGAAAATAAATGTTGGGCAGAAAAAAAGGAAGATGCTATTGAGGGCACATGGGGGACCAGAGGAGACAGCAGGGGTGAGATGGAAAAAATGTACCATTATCTGTTTATATTCATAGGACCGCAGAGAGGAAACATATTAAGACAGATGGGTGGAAGCAGTGGAATAAACAGAAGACAAGAACCTGGCAAAAAGTGAAAGAGAATAAAACAAGTTAAAAATAGTGGTGAGGGAGGGGCGGAGCGAACAGCCATACTAGCAAGACGCACATTACTGCAGCTCCGAGCAAAATGGCACCAAAAAGGCAAAAACAAACACAAATAACAACTAAAAAGCAGAACCCTCCACAGCCGGAGACTTCCCACATACCATGGGACGTAAAAATAAGAAATGCAAGCCAGATCGACCTCCATCCACGGCCGATATCGGCAATTTGCTGTGGAGGCCGCACTCCTCACAGAGGCCTGTCATGGCGCCGCTATCGGATGCCCCATCACGCACAACTAGTGAAGAATCCCTGTACGGCGGGACGCCCTTTGAGGCCCAGCTCCCCAACAAGATGCAGCAATCACCGCAGACACTACCGGTCAAGCCTCCGGTCACAGAGGAATCCCTGCAGGGCATGCTGGCTGAACTTCGCCGCAACATCGCAGCCGACATAGGACAGTTCAGGGAGGAGGTGAATGGGTTCCAGGCCCGTTTCCGCAACTCAGAGCACACAACAGAAGCGCACGAGACCCGCATCGCGACCCTGAAGCAGTCGTTGACCAAACTGCATCACTCACAAACACGCTCCGAGGAACACATGGCAGCTCTCGAGGACAAGCGGAGATGGAAGAATGTCAAGGTCCGCAGCCTACCCGATACCATGGAGATGGCAGAGTTCCCACACTTCATCCGCAGACTGCTTACTAAGCTTTTCTTCGCCAAACAAGCCAAGGCTATGACACTAGCCGGATGGCACCGTATAACGGGACCCGCTAAAGGAATACAACGACCAACCAGAGACATAATCCTCCGGTTCCAACAGGGGCAAGACCGCACAGCCTTTATGGCGGCAGTCCGCCACATAACACCATTACGATTTGAGGATCACGATCTCTCCTGCTACCCGGACTTATCTAAGGCCACCATGGAATGGCGAAGATCCCTGCGTCCACTCACTCAGGCACTAGCGGCAAGCAAAACACCATACAAATGGGGTTCACCTCGCTGCCTACTCATTACCTGGGAAACGGGAATGGTGAAAGTCCGGGAGGCCTCTGAAATACCGAGCATCCTGCTCCAGATGGGAGTGACCGCGACAGCCGCTGAGACCGCAACCCAAACGGCATTGACATCCTGGGACCCAGAGAGGGTCACGCCATTCATACCAGCGGCCCACAGAGGGAGTCCTGCAACTAAGCAGGTGCGCTGAAGATGCTGAAGACGCTGAAGACCTCCCAGCGGGTTATAAACCGCACAGGACTTAACAGTTTTTGCTTTATGTTTCTTAACAGTTTTTGCTTTATGTTTCAAACCGCACAGGACTTAACAGTTTTTGCTTTATGTTTCTGGTTATTATGACCTATAGCTCCGAGCAGGTGAATGTGTTTAACAATGCCTGACAGGCACCCTTCACAGTTACGACTGCGAATCTCCCCAAACGCCCTTATCTCCCCCCCCTCGCCCCACTGACCCATAACAAGATACCGCATATAGCACTACCTTTTCAGTGGGATCGTTAGCCCCCTACACACGCACTCCAGACTAGAATACACCCCCCTGGGGGACAGACTACAGGCTACACCCCTTCCAAGCAACCTTCTCTGACATGCATCCTCAATCTCAAAGGGTATAAGAAGCAACACTTTACTTTTACTACACTCATGACAGTACTAACTACACTACTATAAAATTTATAAAATGTGCTATCCTACAGTCGCAATGTTATCTGTTATGTTCATTAACATGTCTTTTATTGCTGTTGTGGCGAGATCTACTGTACTGTTATAACTGCACGTCCAAAATAAAGAATTTAAAAAAAAATAGTGGTGAGAGCACACTTGATAAGTATATGTATAAAAATACTTATAGTAGTCACCATAAAAAATTGCAGTGAAAACACATTCACAAAGTATATGTATGAAAACACTCATGTAATTTTTACCATAAACTTGATAAAAAATCTGAAATATAAACAGGTAGTAGTCTATAGTGTGTGTAATCTGTATAAAGTAATATAAAAAACAAATAAATACAAAATGATCCCACTCACAACATTGCTGAGCCACTTAATAGTAGGCTCGGACTTTCAGCGCTATTGATGGTAAATGTTGTTGAGATCAGGTAGGTAGGATTCCCACTGGATACTGAATACTTAATTTCCAACATTTAATTTGTAAAAACAAAGAAAGGGTAATGGAAAGTAGCAAGGATACATTTAATAAACGAAAAATTTATAAAAACCCTTAAGATCTCTATTACTCAACTGCACTAATGCGTTTCAACAATTAATGCCTTTTTCACAGTTCTTGATCACTTTGATCACATTTATCAAGCACTTTGAGAAAGACATTCATTGTTGAAACACATTAGTGCAGTTGTGTTGTGGAGAAGTTTGTATAACTTTTTTGTTTAACCCCTTAAGGACACAGCTTCAGAAGCTTGTCTTACGCTTAAGGACACAAGCCATTCTTGCAATTTTTTGCTGTTTGCATTCAAACGCAATTTGCATCTCTGTCATTTATTGAACCAACACATATTGTACATCGTTTTTTAGAGTGCAAACAGGGCTTTAATTTGATGTCACATATACATAGATACATTCTCATTAATTATATTAAAATGCCAAAAAATTGTATAGGATTTCAGATTATTTTGAAAGCTACAGAACACAACATACAAGGACTAAAATAAAATTTCAATCTGCAATAATTTTAGAAGTTGGTAAGTTTGTCTTGTAGGTTTAGTAGCCATCACAGAAAACAAAATTGCCTCACAAAAGTATATATTTATATAAAGTAGACATCACAGGCTATTTACCTAAGGTTATTTTGATAATTTTTATGTAGCCATTTCATCGCCAATCTCTGCTAAATATTGGAGTAAAATTGTGTTTTTTCTCTATTTTGGCATATATACATATAACAAGGTTTTTGTAATGTGTATTTCGTAAAGTTGGTGTTTGCTATTCATGCACAGAACGCCATGTTGTGTTCAGCTAGATCTGCTGAGTATAACGATACCCCCATTGTATGCCTTTGGCACTTTTCTGTAAAGCTACAGTGCCATATAAGAGACAAGGCTATTTCAGTTTTTATAGTTAGAATTTTCATGGATGGATTTGACGGGCCTATATCTCATTTTAGGGTATTATAGCAGTGTGACTGTTCAAATAACCCCACAAAGGGCTTTCATTTGATAAAGCAGACACCACAGAGTATCTTATATGGTGTATATTGTGCCTTAACTTGTTACCATTTTTTCACCAATTTATGTCAATGTTTGTGGTGGGGCGGGGGTAAATGTCATTTTTACGTATTTGTTGCATTTTTGCTGAGTATTTCTTACACCACTGTCATAAAAATCCCCAAATTATGCTCAGTTACATCTTCTGAGTAAAACAATATGCCCGATGTATGACGTAGACACTATTTTGTGAAGTTACAGTGCTGTAAAAGAGACGTGATAAGTTCAGGTTTTTAAGTGTCAATTTTCATGGAGGGTTTTGATGCATTCATGTCCCACTTTGGAGCACTTAAGCACGCTACATATTACAACTACACCATAAAGGCATTCCATTTCTTAAAGAAGACATCCTAGGGTATTTCAAAAGGCATATTTCAAAAGGCATATTAGCGTGGGCTAATTTTTCCGCTAGCTTGTACCAAGTGTAGTGGTAATAAACATTTTTTTCTGCCTTTTTGACACAAAAAGTGAGTTTATACAGTATATTTTGCAAACCTTATGCGTGCTGCGACTGTATAATACTTAATATGTGTCTCAGCTATGTCATGTAAGTACAGCAATACCCCCATAAGTACCTTTGCCAGGTATATGTGGACATGGAAGGGGCATATTTGAGACACAGTCATTCCAGTTTTTTTCAAACTTTGAATTTTTACGCAGCGTCTATGTCTCATTTTAGAGTATTTTAGTAGGCTATATAATCCAGCTACCCCATAAAGGCATACCATTTCTTAAAGAAGATATCCCAGGGTATTTCAAAAGGCATATTTTGAACCTTGGCGTGGGATCAGTTTTCCGCTAGCTTGTACCAAGTGTAGTGGTAATAAGCGTTTTTTCTGCCTTTTTGACACACAAAGTGAGTTTGCACAGTATATTTTGCAAACCTTATGTGTACTAACTGTATAATACTACATATGTTGTCTGAGTACAGCAATACCCCCGTATGTACCTTTGCCAGGTATATGTGGATGTTGAAGGGGCACATTTGAGACGCAGCCATTCAGTTTTTTTCTAACTTTGTAGTTTTACACTGTGTTCATGTTCAATTTTGGAGTAGTTTAGATGGTTGGTTATTGAAGCTTCCCCACAAACACATACTATTTATTAACCCCTTAAGGACACATGATGGAAATATTCCGTCATGATTCCCTTTTATTCCAGAAGTTGTGTCCTTAAGGGGTTAATGAATACACCCTGGGGTAATTCAAAAGGTGTATTTTGAACCTTAACGTGTAATCATTTTTTTTCTAGTTTGTTGCAGGTGTAGTGGTAATGAGCATTTTTAAATGTATTTTTTTACTTTTTAAAACTTTTTTACTTTTTAAAACTAGTTTTTAAACTTTGTTTTTGCTTATTAATTTTTTTAAACTTTCCTAAACTTTCTTAAAACTTTTTTTTACAGATTTAAAATTTTTATAAGCTTTTTTACCATTAACCC
Organism: Pelobates cultripes; assembly: GCA_933207985.1. Taxonomy (NCBI): domain Eukaryota; kingdom Metazoa; phylum Chordata; class Amphibia; order Anura; family Pelobatidae; genus Pelobates; species Pelobates cultripes. The sequence goes on from OW240919.1 coordinate 89,574,720, forward strand.
CTAACTAGGAGTAAGCAGCACTAACCGTAAATTCCCCAATTTCCCATAACTCCCACCCACCTCAGCTAGCAAAATATATCATTTTAAAATATTTAAATTAATTAATTAAATAAATTGAACCCATGAGGGTTAAAAAAAAACAAGTTAATCCTAAGGGGTTAAAAATAAATAATCGGATCACAGTATAATACTGTGATCTGTATTTTGATCAGGTAGTTTGTAGGTAGTGATCAACTGGCAGGGAAGGGGTTAAATTTTATTAGGACTGGGTAAAGGAGGGTGGGATTTTTTTAAAACTTTTTTTAAAGTTATTAAATCTTTTTTAAATTTTCAAAACTTTTTAAAAAACATTTTTTAATGTTAACCCCTAGCTAGCCTAACACCAAATTCCCCAATTCCCCACTAACTTCCACCCACCCACCCCAGCTAGCTAAATATATAATTTTAATATATTTAAATTAATTAATAAAATAAAATTAACCCCTGAGGGTTACAAAAAAAAAAATATCTCTAATGAGACAGAAAGGGGTATTTTTATATACACCCCTATATACTTGTTAACCCTTAATAGGGAACACATGGGATGGGCGGCAGCATTGTAACTTAGCTGTGTGATACAAAAAGTGAATACAAATACAAAAAGAAAAGTCCTGCGCTCACTCTCATCACTCCTGGGCGGCTACAGTACACATCAGCTAATACATGTAGTAAAAACCAAAGGAAAAAAGTTACCTGCACTCTCTACTTAATCCCTATGTATATTTAAACAAATGGAGGTAATTTAGAACATCCCATGTGTTCCCTATAAAGGGTTAACAAGTATTTAGGGATGTATATAAAAAATACCTCTTTCTTTCTCATTAGAGATATTTTTGCCAGAAGCTCAAGGAAGCAAGGTAAAGGGTCAGAGTAGAACCCGTCTAGGGGGGTCTGCTTTGATGTTGGCAGGCGGGCATTCCCTCTAGTGGCCATTGGAGTAACTAAATGACCTACATATATATAGGGATTAAGGAGAGAGCGCAGGTAACTTTTATTTTCTTTGGTTTTTACTATATGTATTAGCTGATGTGTACTGTAGTCATTGCTGCAGCCCAGGAGTGATGGGAGTGAGCCCAGGACTTTTATTTTTGTATTTGTATACTGCTTAGTGATACTTAATAGTAACTTAGCGTTTTGAAGAAAGAAGAGGGGAAACAGTAGAAAATCAAGGAGAGAACAAAGAGCTCAGAGTTCTCTGGTCATCCAATGCCTTTGGCAAGCATGCCATGCTGAAGCAGGTGGTCAGGACATTCAGGACAATCGAAGGCTGCATATCTCGACGCTGTTATCCAACTCCCACTGCTACATGCTTTCCTCGCAACAATCAGGCTGAGTCCTCGGGATTCCGAGGAGCGCTGGACTGCGTGGGTGCTTGAGCTGCGTGCTGGTAGGTGAGGTCGGTGAGTACCACGTCTGGAATGGTGTCTCCGTGTAGGAGCTCCACAATTAGGCTTTACCCCAGGTGCAGGCTGCGTGGGATGCTTGCTCTGTAGGGACCATCAAAAATGCTGACAGATGGCATCGAAGGCTTTGTTAAACTTCTCTTCCCAACTTTGCCTCAGAGTAGTTAGAATATGCTTTGCGGCAGTGCCGCCGTCAGCCATTTTAGTCAGGCTGCGTGGGAGCTGTCTGCACCAGATTCTCTCTGGAGCCTCAGGAAGTAAGTGTAATCAGCTTGGCGGGGAAAGGGATAACCCTCACTGGCCCAGAGGGGCGGAGCACAGGGCACCAAGGTCCCTCACCAGGGAGATGCACTAGGCCGCAATCAGTTGGAGAACACAGTAGGAGTTCAGCAATAACAGCCAGGCCCAGGATCAGCACCAATGCTGCCCAGTAGGTGCCAGATTCGGGTACAGTAGTATGGTATCAAGAATGAAGGTAAATATAACCCTTATAGCACTGAAATTTCAAGAATGAGTAGGAGCTCAAGTTTGCTGCGTCCTATCACCATGGTGGTCATGCCCCGCCCCCATATTTTAGTTTTTTTTATCAAGTTTATAGTAACAATTGCACGTGTATTTTTATACATATACTTTTTGAGTGTGTTTTCACTGCAATTTTTTATGGTAACTATTATATGTATTTTTATACCTATACTTATCAAGTGTGCTCTCACCATTATTGTTAACTTGTTTTATTCACTTTGTTTTGTGTGATTATGTGACCTACATAAGGTGATAGTAGCACTTACGTTAAACATTTTAATTCTTGTATTTTTTGTAAAAAGTGAAAGAGAGACTTGGAGAGAATGGTGAAAACACAGTTGTAGAGACTGATGGAGGTTTAGAGAGCAAAAGGCAAGGAGAGAGTGGGGAGGAGCAAATAGTGTCCCTTAAAGATGTGGGGAGATTGAGAGATATTTTTGTCTCCTCGCATCTGTCCGAGGTTAAAATGTTGTGGCGGATCAGTGTACATTTTTGTGTAAGAAAATAAAGCATGTGTAGTTATAAATTGTGTTAAATAAATTACATAATTACATCCCAGCAATTATCAATTTGAATATAATTACCTTCTTTCTATTATCAATGTTAACATGGACATATGGGAAGATCCAGGAAACACCTGATAAAGCCACAGGCAAAAGGCATAGGGCAGATGTCGCACAATGCTGCAAGGCGAGTATCCAAGTGGAAACCCCATAAGAGAGACACTAATCTATGGCGTGTAGCTGTTAAACAAGGGTCTTGTAGTTACAAGCTCCACACTGCAGCTGGGATTGTTGATAAAAATCTCCTCATGAGAATAATCTCTCTGAGGTAAGTGACATCCATGTTTTGACTAATTATATAGATAATGCATTAAAAATATGCAAATAAAAACAAACACATTAAAATTAAAAAGGAACTATGCCGCTGCTTTTGCCCAGGAAATCAGCCACAGTGAGCCCTAGACAAAAAAAAATGCTGCCTCTATGCTCTGACATCACATGAACAATTCACCCTTATGCTGTGCCCATGGTGTGACATCACAATGTCCCTCCAATATGATTATGGGGTTCAGGTGGGATCTGCTGGGAATTTGCAACAATATAATAAACAGAGTTGCCAATAATTATTTTCAATATTTTAGAATTTCTCAACTGGAAACAGCTACGATTTAAAATGGATGGATAGATAGATATATAAATTAGATAGAGACAGAGATACAAAGAGACAGATGGACAGACATAATGCTACCTTTTGTAAACTAAAAGACGTGCAAATGTTAGAATAAAACGTGAGATAAAAACCCAGTTGAGGTTTGCTAATAGAGGGATGAATGAGTAAAAAGCTGGATAACAGATGATTGGTGGATGGATGGATGGATGGATAGATGACAGTGAGCTTTGCCCAGATCAGGAGAAGGCTCTAGCAATCAAGAACATCTCATTTTACAATATAGGGTCTGACAGTTCCACTTTAAGGAACAAGTAAAGAGCGATTTTCCTTGATAGTTAATACACTAACGGATGTTACCTTGACCAGATTAACCCAGCTCCCACAACATTGTTTTCATCCTCTTTCTCGAAAGTGAAAAAATACTAAGCATGAAATGAATGAAAGAACCTTTACACTTGCAGATTATACTACCTTCATAAGCAAACTGAATTTAGTTAGGTTTGGCTATTTATTTATTTACGATTAGACATGATGTAATTAGCAGCCAGTCTTACCTTACCGCTATATGGCCTCTATCATCACAGCCTCCTCGAATACATGTCAGAGCACAAGACTTTCTCTATGATCAAAACAAGTCTATATACACTGGTCTTTAAAATGTATAAGATGGCACATGACCAGTGTTATTTGTGAAGATTCAATAAAAGTGTTCCACACAGCATAGATCACATGCAATGAATTTGCAAGCTGGATAACTAAAATTGGGTTAGTTAAAAATTGTATATGAGCATAGACTTCCACTTCTACTTTAGAGGTAGGATCATTGGTAGATGTTGCTCCCAGATTAAAAGTAGAGGTTAAGTTTTGTACATCTACTGACCTTCTAGATAGTTTTAAGTTTAGGATGCTAGTGGTGGAATATCATGAATGGTAAAATATTCTTTCCTTGACAAGGAAGCAATTGCAAAAATGTTATGTACTGAGTCCAAAGGTTAATTATAATTGCTTTAATGAGTGGAAGGCTCTGGCAAAAAGAACAAGTTAAGTGGTGAGATAAACGTCCAAGTAAGAATGCTTTTTGGTGACACGAGAGTCATATAGCAGTCCTGTAATGGAGCTCCCTGTCTCCTGGCTGGGTATCTCTGCCAAGGACCGCTTCCTAGCCAGAACAAGGAAAAAAACTCAGCGCTTCTGCCCCCAGTTGCCGTGGCTTGATTGGAGTCCTGGAACCTCTCCGTCCTGGATAAAACTCAGTCCCGGGAGCTCTAGTCCTTACAAGGACTTTCCCCGCTGAATCCTCCATGCTGGAACAAGCCCTCTCCCCTCCCAGTAACTAGACAACAAATAGTTCTGGGAGTACAAACTGGAATGTTTTTATCTGGCCAGATAGCCTACTTTTATACATTTCAGAGTCACAGTAAACCCTCCAGGACACTCCAACATACACACCCACAAAATGTCTCCAAAGTGCAGTGTCACCATGACTCAGCGATAAAACATAAAATATGAATAACACATCAAAATACATATATCCCACATAGAAACCCCTACAGTCTATATATCTCCGGATAGCCTGAATGTGAGTGCCCAACATAATCAAAAAGTGCTCAGATCCAACGAACCTAAACAAAGCTGAAATGCCACCGGGGTAATGTTCTGACTGGCCACACACAGGGTCCTATGCCCAAAACAGTTCCAGGGCGTTTGGTGCTCTTGCCGGTCAAGTTCGGGAGTTCCATCCAAAAGAAATACTGAACGCACACTCTGGCTTGTTGATAGCATTTATTCGTCGGGTTCATACAAGCAAACCTATCGAACGGTGCTCTCCTGACATGTGTGGGGCAGAAGCAGGCGTTTGTCAAAGTACAGCAATGTTCTGGAGTTTAAGTGTCCGATTTGAGTTCCATGCGATCGACGCCCAAACTCCCCTGCCTGCATTCTCATGAACAAGATGGCTGCTGACACAGTTTCCACATGTTTGTGCATGCGAACGGCCGCCACCAAGCAGTACCATTAGAACCCACAATGATAGAAGTGTCAGGAGAGGTTAACAGGAGTTAACAAGCACAGAGGTGGTCCGCAGTTCGTGAGTTGGTTCGGTTCCTGAACAGAACAAATAAATCCCACAAACCAAGTCATTTTATGAGCCGGTTCCATGGCCCATAGTCCTGCAGTAGGAGGCTGGCTAGCAGGCTCCTCCGGGAGCTCGTGGTGAATGACCAGACCAAAGGGCGTTCGTCACAAGTCCTAAGGAAGTAAAAGCAAAAAAACTTAGCTACAGCTAACAGGTGAGTTATATTTAACCTGTCAGGATCCTATCCTGACAACCATGATATTGTTTTATTTTATTACTGGCCCTTTAAGGGAACTTTATGATCTTCACCTCCGGTGGCCTCCCTAGCCACTAATCTCTTCACTCACTTTAACATCCTCACCTGTATTAAATAATGAGGAGGCTTCATAAGTCTACACCCTGCACACAACAGGGCCTTGACATTGAAGTCAGTGTTCTGACATAGAACGTCTGATCCTGGCTCCTGAAAACAACCTGTATTTATCTGCATTATTTCAATCTGAAGAGACTTACCTGCTTGATCTACCATATTGAAGATCCTTAACTGCTTCAACTGCTGCAACACTCCATGATCCTGTAAGCAACCTGTATTACTTTATACTGGAATCAACTCACCTGCCTCAACTACTGAAACTCTGCATAATCCTGTAAGCAACCTGAACTATATTATACTGAAACTTTTTACCAGCTTTAACTATTTCAACCCCGTATCATCCTGAACCTGACTGCAGTGTGACATTCCACAAACTACTAATCTCCTTGGAATCAATTCAAACCTACTTGTATATAAAAGATTTAATTCATTTACTTTCAAGATATCCCATTTGAGGCATATTGCCTTTATTCGGTTTTTCTTACAAAGTATCCTGTTTGTGGCAGATTGCCTTAATTCTTTATTTTAAGTAAATTGTTATGTCTAAAAAGACAAATACAGTTGCAACCAATAACCCTGGCAATCGTCTCCTATCTGACCTACTCTGGAACATGACATAACCTTTTATACTTGGTGGCTGTTGTTGTGGTGGTTAAAATAAAGGTTAAATGAAAAGTTCAAACCAATTCAATTTGACATATTTCACTAAATAAAGGGAACCATCTTGACTTTAGGATTGCATTAGAGTGTTTCCCTTGATTAACAGGCATAACCTCAGTTTTATATGACTGTTTAAGAAGCATCTAGCCATCTACTGTTTTTAACAGATCAACTCCATGAGACCAAAAATAACATATATATTGTTCTTGCTGTACAGAAACCACTAAGCGTGTTAAAATCTATCTGCCATGACAGCTTCCCACCCACTCCCTCCAATATCCCCTAGACTGAAGCATTGGGGAATACATAAATATAGAAATAGGGTTGTCCAGTGGTTTTAATATGGACTGAGGGGGAACTGATCAATGGTTAAAATTAAGTGTGTTTAAGTGTGCTCGTTTGAGCAAGGTCCTCTTCAACCTATCGTTCCTGTAAGTTTTCTTGTAATTGTCCTATTTATAGTTAAATCACCCCTCTCGTAATATTGTAAAGCGCAACGGAATCTGTTGGCGCTATATAAATGGAAATAATATTAATAATCAATCAAATCTCCAGTTATCATCCTGTGAGATCCCAAGCCCAGAACAATAATGGAAAATCCCTTCTGCCAGGGCAGGTCCAGTCCTAATAGGACTATTTAATAGTCACTATTATAATGTCTCTGCTCCCCAAACTATATGTGCAAAAACATATGTATGTATTTATTTACTACACTAGTTAAGCATCCTTTGCTTAAATTGTGATTAAAATGTTCTACTTTCTATCATGGAAAATGCATTGCATTTATTTTCTTCTTATGTTTTATTAAAATCAGCAGACATACAGTTGTGTTCAAAAGTTTGCATACCCTTGGAGAATTAGTAATATATGTACCATTTTTAAAGAATACAGAAGTGAGCAGACAGTACTCACTTCTTTTATTTCTTATAGGATTCATATTCAACTGTAGGTTATTACAGAATGGCACAATCATAAAACAAAACATGGAAAGAAATAAAATGAAATGACCCCTGTTCAATAGTCTGCATACCCATAGTTCTTAATACTGTGTATTGTTCCCTTTAGCATCAATGATAGTGTGCAGTCTTTTGTAATAGTTTCTATGAGGCCCCTAATTCTTGCAGGTGGTATAGCTGCCCATTCGTCTTGGCAAAATGCCTCCAGGTCATGCAAAGTCTTTGGTCGTCTTGCATGAACCAAATGTTTGAGATCTCCCCAGATTAGCTCGATGATATTAAGGTCAGGAGACTGTGATGGCCATTCCAGAACTTTCACTTTTTTCTGCAGTAACCACTGGAGGGTCAACTTGGATCAGGCTCATTGTCATGCTGGAAAGTCCAAGAGTGTCCCACGCGCAGCCTTTGAGCAGAAGATGCTAATTGTTTGCCAGTATTTTCTGATAGCATGCTGCATTCATCTTGCTATCAATTTTCCAAGATTTGCGTGCCTTTAGAGCTCACACCCCCCAAAACACCAGTGGGTCACCACCATGCTTCCCATTGGGGATGGTATTCTTTTCACTATAGGCCTTGTTGACCCCTCTCCTAACATAGCGCTTATGGTTATGACCATAAAGCTCTATTTTGGCCTCGTCACTCCAAATTACAATTTTCCAGAAGCTGTGAGGCGTGTCAAGGTATTGTTGAGCATATTGTAACCGGGCTTTTTGTGGCATTGGCAGTGAAGGCTTCTTTCTGGCAACTCGGCCATGCAGCTCATTTTTGTTCCAGTATCGTCGTATTGTGCTCCTTGAAACAACCACACCGTCTGTTTCCAGAGCAGCCTGTACTCCTCCTGAGGTTACCTGTGAGTTTTTCTTTGTATCCTGAACATTTTTTCTGGCAGTTGTGACTGAAATCTTTCTTGGTCTACCTGACCATGGCTTGGTCTCAAGAAATCCCCATATTTTCCACTTCTTAATCAGTGATTGTACAGTACTGATTGGCATTTTCAAGGCTTTTGATATCTTTTTATATTCTTTTCCATCTTTATAAAGTTCTATTACCTTGTTACGCAGGTCTTTTGACAGTTCTTTTCTGCTCATCATGGCTAGCAGTGCATGTACCCTTCTCAGTGTATCCACGTAAGAGATAACAAACACATTGACTATTCATACACAGACACTTATTGCAATTTAAAAAGCCACAGGTGTGGATTAAACTTTAATTGCCATTTTAATCTGTGTGTGTAACCTTGTGTGTCAGTAAGAAGGCCAAACATTCAAGGGTACGTAAACATTTGATCAGGGCCATTTGTGATTTCTGATTTATCATTATGATTTAAAAAGGAGCCAAACAACTACGTGATAATAAATGGCTTCATATGATCACTATCCTTCAATAAAATACTTTTCTTTTTCTTTTTTGCATGATCAGTTATATCTTCAAAAACTTTTAAGCACAACTGTATCCATACATCAACATGAAGCTACTTTATTTTTTACATTAAAATATGCTTTATATCACTTAATCAACCCACCTTGTATTACAAATAGCACAGTATTACCAGTGCAGAGGCTGGGAACACACAGGCAATTATTCCACTTTCATGTTTGCCTTGTATTCCATAGGACATTACAGTGCTCTTTATTTTCTTGAAATAGAAAGTGAATAAAATATATGCTAATCCTACTAATTAAATAGAAATCCACTTTCTTGCAAAATTACCTTTCAACTTTCATTTACTGATTCACTATTCAAACGGTTGGGATCAGGAATGTCACACCTCATAACATTTTATAGCAAAGGAAAGAACAAAAGACAAAAATAAACTATTAAAAGGAATGAGAAATTATTATCAAGGCACTAAGCTGATACATCTATACATCTGTTTTGAACTGTGCAGTTTTACATTTAGTTAAGTAATATGTGTTTTCATGTTTCCATGTAATAGAAGTCTCTTTCCCAATCTGCAATAAACTATAATGTGCTCATCTTTACTGCAATCAATATTAGATTAGAATTAGCCAGTAGGGATGTATCTGTACTACATTTTGACAGATTTACAGCACTTTCAGGAGTAAAACACTTTAAAGGACAGAAAGGGCTTTAATTTGATGTAATATATATATATATATATATATATATATATATATATATATATATATATTACATCAAATTAAAGCCCTTTCTGTCCTTTAAAGGGTATATATATATGCTTATTTATTATAAAAAAATACAGAAAAATGCAAAAAAAAAGAAATATTTGTTGCAAAAATAATGTGTGCATAATTAGTGCAGGTTAAGGAAAGTAATTAAAAATAAATTCAATTAGTTGTTCTGATTTACAGAATATATAATGTGTCTGGGATTTTAAGATTTTTTTGGTAGTTACAGGTCACAAAGCACAAGGAGTAAAATAAACTTTTAATGTGGAGCGATTTTAGAATTTGGTATGTTTGTTTTGTAAGCTTAATAGCCATAAAATAAAACAAAATTGACACACAAAAGTATATATTTATATAAAGTAGACATCACAGGCTATTTACCTAAGGTTGTTTTGACACTTTCTACGTGGCCATTTCACCACCAATCTCTGCTAAATATTGGAGTAAAATTGTGGGTTTTTTTTGGTTTTTGGCACACAAACTTATAACAAAGAACTTCTCATGTTTATTTTGTAAAGTTGGTGCGTGCTATTCCTGTACAAAACTGTATTTGTGTTAATCTACATCTGCTGAATACAACGATACCCCCATTGTATGTCTTTGGCACTATTTCGTGAAGCTACAGTGCCATATAGGAGACCTGTCCTTTTCAGTATTTACAGTAGAATTTTGAGAGACGGATTTAATGGACCTATGCTTCAATTTGGGGTATTATAGCAGTTTGACTGTTCAAAAAAAAATACCACAAGGGCCTACCATTTGTAAAAGTAGACACTTCAGGGTATCTCATATGGTGCATATGGTGCTTTAACATGCCCCCATTTTTTCACCAATATATGCCAAAGTATGTGGTAAAAAATTGTTTGGGGCATTTTTTGAATACGGATTACATTTTTGCTGGGCATTTTGTATATTTCATTTGTGCCACTAAGTTCAAACCCCCCAAATTATGCTCAGCTAAGTCTTCTGAGTAAAACAATATGCCCAATGTATGACCTACACTCTATTTTGTGAAGTTACTGTGCTGTAAAAGAGACGTGACAAGTTCAGGTTTTTAAGTGTGAATTTTCATGAAGGGTTTTGATGGGTCCATGTCGCACTTTGGAGTACTTGAGCAGGCTACATATTACAACTACACCATGAAGGCATCCTATTTCTTAAAGAACACATACCAGGGTATTTCAAAAGGCATATTTTGCACCTTAGCGTGGGATAATTTTTACGCTAACTTGTACCAAGTGTAGTGGTAATGAGCATTTTTCCTGCCTTTTTGACACACAAAGTGAGTTTGCACAGTATGTGTGCTACAACTGTATAATACTTCATATGTTGCTCAGCTATGTCGGCTGAGTACATAATACCCCCGTATGTACCTTTGCCAGGTATATGTGGATGTTGAAGGGGCACTTTGAGATGCAGCCATGCAGTTTTTTTCTAACTTTGAAGTTTTACCGTGTGTCCATGTTCCATTTTGTAGTAGTTTAGATGGTTGGTTATTGAAACTTCCCTACAAACACATAATATTTATTAAAGAAGACACCCTGGGGTAATCCAAAAGGCATATTTTGAACCTTAGCGTGGGATCATTTTTTCTCTAGTTTGTTCCAGTAGTAGTGGTAATGAGCATTTTTAAATGTATTTTTTTACTTTTTGAAACTTTTTTACTTTTTAAAACTAGTTTTTAAACTTTTTTTTGCTTATTAATTTTTTTTAAACTTTCCTAAACTTTCTTAACTTTTTTTTACAGATTTAACATTTGTATAAGTGTGTTAAGGGTCTCCCCAGGATGACGGACCCTGTCCGTCATCCCTCCTGAAGGGGTTAAGCAAGATACATTTTGGGCAGTTTTGAAAAATTTCATAATAGTTATTAAATATTAATTATTGTTTAATAATTTCATTTCAGATTTTCAGATTAATTATTTAATTTTGTTTGTGTTTTTGTTTTATTGATCTTTATTAGATTGACAGAGCAATATTGTTAATTGTATGTTAGTCCACTCTGTGCCACCCTTGTTTGCCATAAGATGCCATTAAAGGATGCATTCATAGTTTACATTTATATTACACTGAGAATCCAGAACAGTACATAATTACAGACAAAAATAATATTGACAGATACAAAAAGTGAAGAGGACCCTGGTTTACTTGGCATACAATCTAGGAGGTGTTTGAGTGAAGGATCAAGGAAGAACATTTAATCAGATGTTGACAAGTTTGGTGCATGCATCTAGTAATTGTTTACTAATTATTTACTAGTAAACTTTTCTTTTTGTTTTTTTTAATTTTGTGCATAGTGTAAAGCCCTTTGGTTTTGTTATCTAGAAGTTTGTAGGCATTTATAGCAGGGCCATTACAATATTTTGTCATTAGCAGGAATCTCAACTAAGCTTGTGACATAACTCCCTCTCCAGCTCTTTTTTCTTAACAATTGGTGAAGTGATGAAACATGGTTAATTCCAGACAAAAGATTTGTTTCCAAACTTGTTGCAATCATGTAGTGACATGATAGTAACAGTGGCAGCTAGTAAAGTTTTAAGATGGTGGGGTGCAAGACTGCATCCCCCGAATTTGATTCTATTCCTTACTCTATAGCCACCATTTTCTGAGCAATGGCATCTGTCTGCTTACCTCATGTACAGAATTCCTAATGGTAGTCCCCATAAATGGAACTGCATGCAATACAGAGATATTTATACAATATTTTAGCTTGATATATTATAGAGATATTCATAGCGTGAACACCATCAGGTCAAAGAAATACCTGGGTATGTTGCCATACCTCTAAAATTACCTGGCTTACTCAGTAATCTGGAGTCAGAAAAAAAAAAAAAAATTAAATAACCTGAACAAGAGCCACGATTGTACACACCCTGCTTACTCTAGCAGCTGCCACTCTAAAATCTGTAGGGCTAGGTATAGTGTATTAGGGCCTAAGGGCATAACTGTATCCATTTTCATAACTGCAGAGCATATACACATCATAGCAAAACATAAAGTGCAACAAAAGAGAATATGATTACAATAACACCCATAATTATTCTCCTCCCCAGTGCTCCCAAACAGTCACCTATTCCCAAAGTCCAATCAAATCCATCAAAAAATATGCAGCCCGGTAGGAGGTGATCGAGGCTGCAAATTAAATGTTTTATTTCTACACTAAGCCTACATCAAAACACACATTCTACATCTATCCCTGGGTCAGCTAACACTTCTTCTCTCTGGCTAACTCTACAAAAAAGAAAAGAAATTGTTATATAGTTCAGAAAAAGGAAAAATATGTATTTTCAAAAAAATATATTTAAAAAAAAACACCAGTTTGTACACCATAGGTTGTGTTCCATAAAATGGCTAACAGTAGCAAGACAGCTGACAATAAGACAATTTTAAGTTTCACATAGTTATTAGTACTTCCATTTCTTGATGGATTTTCACCACAATGCTCTTGCCCCACTCCAATTATCAAGAGGGTTATTTCAGAACTTGTGGTATTAGACAGCACTTCACTTTCCTGACTGCAGGTACTTGCGTCAATGTTTATATCCTCATAAGTAAACATCTCAGTTTCTTCCGCCTGCATGTGTTTTGGTCGAACAGACACCATTGCAAAATAGTTAGTAGATAGTTAGCCATAAGAAATTGGTAAGCAGTTCCCAAGGATCAGGTAGCACAAGCACACTTCAACAATCATTGAAACATGCATCCGTAATACAGATTAATCACACTGCAAATGAGCTCCTGCAGATGAACAAGCAACTGAAAAAAATTGGAAATCTGATATTGCAACCACAATATCTGCTGCATTCTTTAGATTACACCACAGAGCTGTTAGAATGTAAATATTCTTAAAACTATCTTGCCCTTAATTCATAAACTTGCAGCTGCAATGAAAGAGAAAAAATATTAATCATTAAATTAGGTTAACAACACATATAAAGTGTGGACTAGTCTTAAATAATGTGGCAAGCAAAGGATAACCTTTGCACCTCATGTCCAGTCTGTTGCTAAAACCTCTCAATTCTATCTTAATGAAGCACATGGTGAGAACAATGGATGGCGGCCATTTTAACTCACAGACACTGTTTGGACTTTTCTACACGATGCCATCTTGCCGGTATTTGGTGCAGTAGTTTTAAACTATACAACAGGGGACACATTATACAGTAATTATTTTTCATATAGCCTGTATATGTTCTGCGGAATCTGCATTAAACTGTATCTACCAAACTACTGAACGGATCTGGGTGAATTTTGGATATGTGGTTTACCCAGATCCCCTGGTTCTGAGGATATTGTCTGTTTTGGGGTCCCTGTGATATGTTTTATAATACTGTATTTCTCTGCCTGTGATAATTATATTAACCATTGTGTTCAGTAATCATATCACAGGCAGAGGGGAGGATTTTGTGTGGGAGTGTCTGTGTATTAAATGGATTGATTGGTTGTACTTCAAAACCCTGTGGGCAGTACTATGTTTGTAGATTGTGAATAAAAGAAGCTGTATGTGCCAGTACAGTCAGTTCTGCTTGACCCTCAAAACGAAGTGTCGTCTCGTTACTGGGGGAATTTGCTACAAGGGATTGCTATGCTAGTCATACTCCCTTGCTATATCACTACTAAGCTCTTGTAAGAGCCTGTTCCTCTCTTGCTCTCTGGAGGAGTCTACAGTGGTTATAGTGTTGGCTGGAGTGCTTGGAGCCCTCAGGAAGCACTAGGAGCACCCTTCAACGGAGGTACCCAGTCGGGGTGCCAGGTGATTCGTTACACTCCCAGAGTAACTTTTATCTCACAAACCTGCCTCTTGCACTCTCCTAAATGGCCACACTCCATTTTTACCTCCAGTTATGCTAGTTTCACACCATGTTTATTTGCTGTCTCCCTCCATACCCTATCTATTGTGTTCTATGCTCCACCTCCTCTAGACTTTAAGCTCATTTGAGCAGGGTCCTCATCTACCTATTGTTCCTGTAACATTTCTTTATTGTCTCATTTGTTAAATCCCCTTTTTAATGTAAAGCGATGCGGAATAAGCTGGCGATATACAAATACCAATAATAATAATATTAATAATAATACAGCAGTAATAGTGTCTCAACACTTATATAACACCTCAACAGGTATAAAACCCTACAGTATTATCTCTGATAATACTACATTACACACTCTACATGCTGGTAGAATGTGACTACAGCCACTGCACGCTGGCAGGGTCTCACTACTTCACAGTATTACTTACAATAATAGGTTCAAAACCAACAGGAAGACAGAGCACAGCTGGGAGTATAGAAACTGACAGAAAATAAATTCAGTTTACATACCAGCAGATGGCACTATCTCATGTTGATCCCGGACGAGCCCCCAAAGTTGTAAATATAGTTAAGAATGCGTCAAGAAAAAAACCCACTTAATTTGACTTGGACTTATTTATGAATCTCTGGTTTGTCCTTTAATCTTTTTCTAGCGCTGTGGAACTCACCATTAACTGACACATTAACAAGTTGTTCAAAGTGACTTCAAAAGATTTATTGCAAATCACATTTGTATATATGGTGTTCTTTAACAGGGTGTGCTTTTATTCGTTATCCAATCATATAGGAACACCTGGTCTTAATGTATTGAGAGGGTAGTAAAAGGGGGGTGATTAGGACTTTACTGCAGACAAGCAGTAAGGGGGTGGTTTGTTGGGACTTTACTGCCGTTACTAAGCAGATTAGCAGTAGGGGGGTGAGGGTAGGAGGACGGAAAGAATGTATAAAGTGCAAACTTGTAAACAACTTACACCCTTTATACATTATACAGAACTTAGCTTGTTAGTCCAGGTGCTTATTCACTAAATGTTGCTAAACACAAGACTGAAAAAAGCCAGGTACCTTCAGATATCCATACATTTTACCTATATAATACACAGAACAGAGAACAGTACAGAGATACACATACAAAACATGGTGCCAGAGTTACAATACAGCGATACCCATACAATACAATAAGTAATTTGACACACACATAGGCAATGGCTGGAGTATGTTGATATACATTTTTCCATGTTTTTTTTTTTTTTTTCGCTCCACCCCTCCCCACCAAAAAAAATAATTGTGGCCCTAAACTACTGCAAATATTTTTTTCCACATAAAACTTGTAGGGTGCTGTGCCAAGTGTCCCTATGGACAAGACCTAGTTGGTAATCTCTTACATTAACATAAAGAAACTGCTAATTTAGCAATTTGCCGTGTTCATAAATAGTCAGCAAAGGCTCATGGCCTTTCAGGTTCAAATAGTTCAAACTGTATTATAGAGAAATAAAAGATTAAAACAAAAATATACTAAAGCCAGTATTAAAAGAACACTCAATCATAATCACAATCATTTTCTTGGTTTAGTGTGCTGAAGTGATCTCATGTGTCTAATGCTACTGTCTAGTGACCAATCAATGCACAATACAGAGTGCAACTAATAACTACTATACTTTAAGTCCAATATTTACTTACTTAGATTGTATTTCCAATATTTTAGTTTTTTTCAAACTTCTCTTATTTGTAAAATAAAAGCATGCTGGTTATGGGCTATACGTGAATAAAAAAGAAACTGCACAATTCCGTGTGATATTTCTCATTCTGTTAACTTCACAGGCAGAAAAAATACGAATGAAAAGTAAAATAAAAAGTAAAAATTAAATGTTTATTTTTATGAATAGAATTTTGAAGACATTCAATGCTACAATTTGTTTTGCTCCCTGCCAGAGTTGATTACTGAACCTTGTACAGACATTCAATACCGAATTAAGGGATGAGTAGTACAGGTAAGATATCCAGTCAGAGATTTAACAATGCATGCGTTATTTGATGACCACAAGAGTGAAGAGATTACCCATGAGATCATATTTCTGGTGATTAGGAGACAAGATATGCTGAGCATATGAGCTCCTGTCTTCTCACTGAATCCATTGACCTTTTCTGGACCTTTTCTGGACACAAGTTCCACACCTCCTGTCTACAAAGCTGCCAAGAGCAAAAGAGCAAAGCTGTTATCTTGGGGGCATAACCTACAGGCAGTTAGAAACGAAGAACAATAGAAGAGTTTGGGGAATGGACAGGAGGAGGATGGGAATATTAATATAGTAGTTTAAATGTGTGTATGTATATATACATATATGACATTACTAACAGAAACCAAATAACAAAAATAATAAGAGGACATAGACTTAAATTAGAGGGACAAAGTGTTAAAAATAATATCAGGAAGTATTACTTTACTGAGAGGTTAGTGAATGCATGGAATAGCCTTCCAGCTTAAGTGGTAGAGGTTAACACAACAAGTGAGTTTAAGCATGCATGGGGATAGGCATAAGGCTATCCTAGTTATTAGATAAGACCAGGGACTAATGAAAGTATTTAGAAATTTCAGCAGACCAGATGGTTCTTACCTGCCATAACATTCTAAGTTGCTATGTTTTTATGTTTCTCAGACAAAATATATATTTATATGCAGGTGCGCATAGTAATTTCCTTCTAGAAATATGGATACAAAAGGTGTGTGTGTGTGTGTGTGTGTATATATATATATTTTTTTTTTTTATTGAGAATAGCCCAAATAGCCCCATTATCCTTACATTGGCTCTAGAGTTATGTATTAGTGTATTGGCAACATAATGTTTTCATAGTCTTGAGATTGAAAGATCTAAACATGTTGCAACATGGATCATGTTATATAGTGCCAGTGGGACAAATGGCTTGTGACAACCATCAATGTACCTTAATATTGTCCTTAATAGGTCCTACGCTATGCCATCCTAATGTAACCCTTATGAGATTACATACATACATACATACATGGGACATCCATCCGTTTGGGGCTTCCTCCAACGTACAGGTTTAAATATGACACATTAATATACCTTTATAGATAACTTTTTAATCTTTCAGAAAAAAATCAATACTTTAATAGGAATAATAAGCTGAAAAGCATAAATAAAACTTTCACAGGAAGTCCATCATTGTAATCTGATTTCTCAGTCATCCGGGCAAGAAAATTATTAATATACTACTGGCAGGTGAACAGTTTGGGGCCTCTATTCATTCTTTAAAGCTGCCTGAGGTCAACTTATAATTAATCCTGCTCTGAGTTGGACGGTCATAGACTGGCAGAGGAAGTGAACCATAATCTGCTTCATTGGATAAAATCAACATTGCTCCTCTAACTGAGGCTAGATAAGTGGGAACAAGCATGTACTGTATGTCCTTTCTGCCTATCTATGATCTACAAACAAAATAGGGAATTAACTACTAATACATTGAAAAATACCATACCTGCTGCAAAGGTACAAAAATAAAAGGTGCACATTATCTCTTAAAGAAAACTACACAGAAAAGAAAAACACAAACTGTGATCACAACACAATGAAAAAGTGACACTCACTTGAATATAATATAGTTATTTAGTTTATTATCTAACAAAGATACATTAAAATGCATAAAAATGGAATTAAAATAGAGCAGTACCGTCTGAGCAACTCTTCAGTAAAGTGCTTATCTCAATAAAAAAAATTGCTCACATTCATAGACTCCTACAAATACCCAGTGTCACAAAAAGCAGCCTTTATTCTTGCAATGGTTGGCAAAATAAATTGCTCACAGACCAAAGTATACATAAACAGCAGTGTAACAATACCACCATTGTTATAGCATACATAGTACCCTCCACTAAAATTGGCACCCTTGGCCAATAATTGTGCCACACATATATTTAACAATTATTTTTTATATATATAAACCTGTGTTTGCAATTTTGTTTGTGTATTTTTTGAACAAAAAATCAAAAGATTAAACAATGCAGATACTTTTTCAGAGCCTTTTTTGCTTATATTCATCAAGGGTGCCAATATTAGAGGAGAGCACTGTATGTAAAAATCGACCAGGCTTTCATTTCTACACCTAGAAAGATAGAAATAGTGTTTGTTAATCAACAGGAATAACAGTACAATTTATTTCCAACTATCAGTGAAAATAAAGGAACAGATAGAGAGCATTGCAAAAAGAAATCTGGGGACTATATATGAAAACAAATACTATATATAAATATATATTTTTTTTTTAATAAATACCTTGCCTTCTCAATGTAATGCTAACAGGTAGATTACCCATCCTTTACTCATTACAGCTAAATAGTGAAGTGACATACTGTGACAAAAAAACATGTGACAATCTACTGTACCGGCCAAGAGACCTACAATATCTGCACAGTCCTAAATATCAACAGTGTTAGATGAATTGGGTGTAAGGGAAGCCACTCCAGATATCATTGGCCTAACAGGAGGATTAACCAAATCCTTATGGATCTATGAAAAAGGATACATATATGGGTTGGAGTGGCAGAAAACAACACAAAATTAAACTCATCTTTATTTAAAAAACCTTTATTGAGGTATTTTTCCAAAAGTGTTTTTAGTGCTAACAAGTATCATTCTTTAGGATCTCTAGATAGTTTAAAATATGTGCAAATATCATTCAAAATTCTTCTAATTATTTGTTTCTCTCCACCAGAACTCCTGCTTATCCATTGGCTTGGGGACCAACTTTTCTGGTAATTTAAATTCTGATTAAACACATCATCTATTTTTTCAAATTCTCTTAAAATTAAATTGTAAAAAAACTTCCAAGTATTCCCCTTAAAAACAGTGCAAATATGTAGAAATATAGTACAGATATTCATTCATCACATATATTTATGTATATTCTGCATGTATAACTTTACGTGTGCTTATCATATCATGCTTGATGAATCTCCAAGCCTATCCCACCGCTGGTCCTCTTGACTCCTCTTCTCTCAGCTGTTCGTCTTTACCAGTGATCCGTTCGTAGTAAGACAGGTGCTTCCTCATGATGACACACTTCCATGTGTTCCATCTCTAGCTGAATCCAATATGGCCACGTGTTCCGTTGCAGCACATTTTGTTTGATCACCTTCTGGAGTTCTCCAGGGGTATAGCCATGATGTCGATGGAATTTAATCAAACTGGTAATTAACTCCGGTTTCACATGTAAGAGGAGACATAATTGTTTACATTAAAAAAAAAAAAAATGTATTTCATACTTAAAATTCACAAAAACCTCCAGACCCCACTGGGCTGCCCTATCATCAGCGGTATATATTCTATCTTCCTTTGTAGACTCTTATTTGCAAACATATGCACAGAATGCTCTATCATACACTAAAGACACAAAGTAATTTTTACAAGAAGTGGAAAACCTGGAATGGCAGGTTTTAGTTGGGCCAAGTTGGATGTGGTATCACTATATACAGTCATTAGTCATAATCTAAATTTTTTATGAGTCAAATTTAGGACATATCGAATCATATGAAAACATTTATTTTGACGGCATTACAGTTTATTTTAGGTAGCCAAGGGACAGCTAACAAGAGTGAGGCGTAACTGTTCACACATCCAGGATTTCACACAACAGGCACAGCACATCAAAAATAAACTTGTAAAGAAGGGTTATAACAAAAATATGATTGAAAAGGAGATTAGGATTATGTCAAGGAGAGATAGGAATGAATTACCAATGGACAGTCAAACCATAAAAAAATCAGGAGATCAATTTAGATGTGCATTTGTTACACATTTAAACACAGATCATTGGAAGATCAAAAAAGGTCTGCAAAAATATTGGCTAATTTTGTTGGAGGACCCAATATTGGGAAAAGCATTGCCAAAACAACCAACATTAATTTATAAAATAAAAAAATAAAAAAATAAATAAAAACTTTTTGGCTCCTAGTTATGCCATTAAAAGGAAGCAAGAATTAAATACTGGAGAGAAAGGGTTTAAAGGGTTTAAACAGGTGCAAAGCTTGCCTTAACAGTGTGTTTAGGTAGATCTTATTTAATATGTGAAGTAACAGGTGAATGTTTTCCCATCAAGGTCAGTATTGGTTGCCACACGGACCATGCTGTATATCTATTGCAGAAAGAGCCTTAAAAGTAAGAACAATAGTACATATTAATAACCTCAAGAAGGGACTGATGTCACATTGTAATGCTTGTCCAGTCTTTCAGTTGAAGGACCTTATCTGCGTAGGTATTGAAAGAATCTCACCACTTTGGAGAGGGGGTGATAGGGGAAAAAAACTGGCACAATGAGAAATATATTGGATTCATAAACTACAACCCCTCACCCCCAAAGAACTCAATGTGGACATAGATTTTGGTTTGTTTTATGCATTAGTTTGGAACTTTCTCTTTTTTCCATTTTTTGAATCCAAAAATCTAAAAACATTTTTTTACTTTTTAAGTTTATTTTTTGTACTTTATTAGCCTCAACCTTTTATGATAATAAATAGGTATCCAAAAAAAGGGAAATAAGAAACAAGCACTTTGCAACATAGAATTTATGGACACTACTAAATTCAGCACTTCATTTTAGGATAATCAAAAGCATTATTCACTTTAAAATATGTAATATTTAAAATGCTGTTTGTAATGTAGCTCCCTGTACCCCTGGCTGGTAACCTCTGCCAAGGACCACTTCCTAGCTGGAACAGGGGACAAACTGCAGCACTTCTGCCCACAGTCGCCGTGGCTTGACTGGGGTCCTGGAACTACTCCCTCCTGGACTTGAATGGGGAACTCGCTCTATCCACCCACAGGCACTGGATGACACATATATAATTTCAGACACAGTTAAGCACGCCCCTGACACTCCCACACAAACAGGATAATCCCTCTTATGGACCTGAGAGGGGGCTAGTTACAAGTTACAAACTTCTCCTCTGTGCCTGAGAGATAATTTAGTCAGGAACAGAACTAACTCAATTATCTCAAGGCACAGAAAAACATAAAAAAGAACCAAAAAAAGCAACAAAATACCTTTAAAACACATAAAAAAATTATAATGCTATGCTTCATTTCATTTATCTGTTTTAGTGATATCAGCTGGATCCCTACATTTTGTAATTTGTTTATATTCTCTGAGCTTTTGCCTGTTCTCATATTATCTGCTTTTGTTGCAGAACATGTAAGTGACACATACATGAAGAGTGCTGCCCGTCAGTAAGTAAGCTGTATTTATATGTTTTAAAAGAGTTTAATTAAATAACGCTCTGAAACCCAGTCCTCGCAAAAATGAGAGGACCTTCCTCTGGAGGTGAAGGCTGAGAGCCTCATGGTTCCCATATATAACTGCAAAGACCCGGGGAGGGAGATATTTGATTTGTGCATATAAGGCCCACGCTTGCCAGGCCCCTTACATGTGTAGGGGCTTTGTCCACTGATGGCCGCCCTGCTGGCACTAAGGCAAAATGAAGCTAAAACGTTTTTTTTTTTTTTTTTTTAATCAGGAAGCAAGTGCTATGAAGAAGTACTTATGTTCATGCTTCAAAAACCTATAATAAAAGGAGTTCCCAAGATGATTTGGCAAGTGTTCGCAATGTGCCTTTTTAGATGCAAAATGTCAGGTATCCTCTTTTTATTATTTATTTGCAGAAATGAATCTCTTTTCACCAATCTCCATTTGATTTTCCATGGAATTATCTGTATCCTGTTTTGGGTGGTGGAGGTGAGTGCGTCAGATAATATTAATCTCTAATATATTTAGTGTTCCAAAAGGAGTCACATGACGGTGAGTGCCTCCAGATCATCAGGAGTCTTCTGGAGGGTAATGGCATAAAGTCTTGTAAAACTCTGCAGAATGCTCTGATCTAACATAGAAGCATTCTGGTTGTTTTATATGTGACTGTCCTGAATACTGCTACATGCCAGCGTATGCTATATGGCATGTGAAGAATTTTCTTATGCTATTGTAGCAAATGTTAAAGCTGCATTTGTAAAGAAAACTAAAATGATTGTACCTGCTAAGTGTTTTGTAGTTGATAGAAAAATATATGAGAGCTGGAAGAAAAAGTGTTTTTAGTATGTAACAGCCAGTCAAGAAGAAATATAGTTTATATATATATATGAGGTTGATGTCAGAATTGTTCTTAAAGGGACACTATAGTCACCAGAACAACTACAGCTTAATGTAGTTGTTCTGGTGAGTATTATAGCTCCCTTCAGGCATTTTCATGCAAACACTGCCTTTGCAGTGTTTGCATTGACCCTAGCGACACCTCCAAGTGGCCACTCCTTAGATGGCCACTGGAGGGGCTTCCTGGCTCAGAGCTGCACAGTAAGCAGCCCTGCCATATAGCGTCCCCACGCTCTGCATGGAGACGCTGAATTTTCCTCATAGAGATGCATCAATTCAATGCATCTCTATGAGGAGGTCCTGATTGGCCAAAACGGCATTTAGCCCCGTCCTGTGCCGATTTTAGAAAATCCAATGCTTTCCCTATGGGCAAGCATTGGATTGGCTAAAAATCGGCCATTTTGATGATGAGACAAAGGGGGCGGAGCCAGTGCTGGCAGACCTGTGCGGCGCTGGAAATAAGGTGAGTTTAAAACTATAGGGTCAGGAATACATGTTTGTGTTCCTGACCCTATAGTGATCCTTTAATGGTATCTTAATATCTTATAAACTGCTACAGGAAGGAAGGAAATCTTATTTGTATTGATGGATCATCTTCAAATTGAATCTCTATTGTTGCTTGTGTGTGCTAATTAGGCAGACAGACAGACAAAAATCTAAATGCTACCATTTGTAAATTGTATACAGTAAAACAAAACATGTGAGATAAAAACACAGAAGATAGATAGACACTGGAAGGAGGACTTACAAAAGACTCAATACTCAATTACAAGACGTTAGCATTTCAGTTGTGAATCGGACTTTTAATAAGGCAAAATATTTATGCTAGATATTCATTTAAATAGACGCCAACACAGCGAAATTAAGGGAAAACAAGAGAGTGTGCGTAGTGAAACCAGGACAAGGACAATTAAGAAACCAAGCGTCAGTGCCTTGTAGTGCAAGGTGAAATATTGGAATAGACTACCTAAAAAGACTGGTTGCATAAAAAAAAATAAAAAAAAAAACAAGCAGAGAACGTATATTGCCTACATTGTTCCTTTTATCAGTTTGCAATGCATGATACTTGTGGCTTGGTTTTTGTTCTGGTTAATTAACAGACCTTGTCCTGTTTTCGACCTCTGTGATGGATGTCACTATCCTCACTATCACTTTTACCCTTTTGGTGTCTTGGCATGTCTTTAGACGTCTCTCCAGCTTGCCTGCTTTGTCTTGATAAAGTCCCATTGATGACGGAAATCATGACAAATATGTGAGCTGCATAAAAGAAGAAAAAAGCAGTATTAAGTCTCCTGAGTGCTTAAATACACACTGAAAAATTGTTAATAGAATACCAAATTGCAAACTGTAAAATACTAATTTTAAAAAAGGACTTAACAAATCTAGAGTCACAGCTTGGCTGAATTTAGTCTTGTGAAAAAATGTTGCAGTTACATTTTTGCATACATTTAATTTTCATACATTTAGTTTTCAATAGATACATTTGGCCACTAGATGGCAGTGAATCAACAATAGTATTTATATTTAGAACAACTTTAAGAAAGAGCTTGCCACTTAATTCATATTTATTCATTTATGTTTAATTATGTGCGTTCCCTGTGAGTGATTCATTTGTGCAGGTCCATTGATGTTCTTATTATTTCATGTGCGTCAGCAAAAACAAACAAAGACAGAGCAACAGCAAATAAACAAACAAAACATTTAAATAAATGTATCCAGAAATATAGGCAGAAATGTAATCTCACAAACACACAGCAATGAAGCGAATTAGATTAATTACCACACAGGGGTTTATGAAGCAGAGAGGGTTATAAGGCACTAACTTAACCCTTGCACTGCCACAGTCTTGTTGATTCTATGGGAGTAGGCACCACAATGGACAAACACTAGTGAAAGGAAGTGAGTTGGCAGCTTGTTAGGGGTTCCACTGAGAATTGGACGTCTTGTATAATAATGGGTGTGTTCTTAGCCAAGATCCAGAATCCTAAGACTTTTTGGGATATAACTTATTTTTATTTAGAAATGGACTGTAGAACAGCTTGGTACATTGTTGGAACATACTCCGAGGTGATCACCAGACCTCTGCCATGGACTGTAAAGTATAGTTTTATCCAGACCGTGCCATACCCAAAGTACTTGGAGACTGTGAGTGGAGTGTCTGCTTGATGATATTGATTTAAAAAATAAAAAAACATGTTTTATGGATAGTTCTGTAATGGGGTGGACAGGGATTTTGGTGAAGGGGATGAGCAGAGTTATTATAAAAAAGGAGGTGGGCAGGTGTTTTATAAAAGGGGGGAGGACAGGGGTTTTGTAGAGGGGGGTGGACAGAGGTTTTCTAGAAGAGGTGGGCAGCGGTTTTGTAGAGGGGGTGGGCAGAGCTCTTATAGAAGGTTTTGTAGAGTATGGGGGCAGGGATTTTGTAGCGATAGGGTCGGCAGTGGTTTTGTAGAGTGGGGGTGGGCAAGGGTTTTGTACAGGTGTTGGGGTAGGGTTTTGTAGAGGGGGTGAGCAAGGGTTTTGTAGAGGTGTTGGGGTAGGGCTTTGTAGAGGGGGTGGGCAAGGGTTTTGTACAAGGGGTGGGCAAGGGTTTTCTAGAGAAGGGGGACAGGGTTTTGTAGAGGAGGCGTTACAGGTTTTTTTTTAGAAGAGGATGACAGGGGTTTTAAAGAGAGGGCAAGGGATTTGTAGAAATGGGTGACAGGGGCTTAGTAGAGGGGTAATCAGGGTTTTTTAGAAGGGGGTGACAGATTAAACAAAGAGGAATCCTGCAGCACATACATCTACAAAAGTGTCTTTCAAAACGCATTACACCTACAAAAATGAGCAACTAATGCAACTTCATTATACCTCTCACGTAATTGGTAGCCTATTTACGTACAGACCTATCACAGTTGTATCTTGACAATTTTGTTTATAAAAAAAAAAAGTTTGAATGTAAACATCAATGTAACTCAACACAGCATTGAAATAACATACAGTGTATGACTGACACATAGGTTGATTGGCGCAAAACTCACTGTAATCAGTAGTCGGTATATGTGTGTCAAATTCATTCAATATATGTAAGTGTGTTGTAATGCAACCAACTGTATAATTCACAGAATGAGGTGGGCAAGAAAGAGGAAAATGCCCAAATAACTATTAGGGTAGTAGATAGAGGATGAGAACGTAAAAGGTTTGGGGACTGAAGTGACATACAGCAAAGTGGCTTTGAGTGGAAAGACATGTCAACAGAGGTTAGATGAAGAAATTAGAGTAACATTAATTTCTGATTTGTGTGGTGTCAGCATCATGTGATGTCATAACAATTCTCTGAGAGAACCATATGGCCTTAAAGGACCACTCTAGGCACCCAGACCACTTCAGCTTAATGAAGTAGTCTGGGTGCCAGGTCCAGCTAGGGTTAACCCATTTTTTCATAAACATAGCAATTTCAGAGAAACTGCTATGTTTATGAATGGGTTAAGCCTTCCCCTATTTCCTCTAGCGGCTGTCTCATTGACAGCCGCTAGAGGCGCTTGCGTGCTTCTCACTATGATTTTCACAGTGAGAGCACGCCAGCGTCCATAGGAAAGCATTATGAATGCTTTCCTATGTGACCGGCTGAATGCGCGCGCTGCTCTTGCCGCACGTGTGCATTCAGCCGACGGGGAGGATTGGAGGAGGATCGGAGGAGGAGAGCTCTCCGCCCAGCGCTGGAAAAAGGCAAGTTTTAACCCTTTTCCCCCTTCCAGAGCCGGTTGGGAGGGGGTCCCACGAGTATGTTTTCCTGGCACTATAGTGGTCCTTTAACTCAGACCCATGGGGCTAGAGTAAAAATCTCAAACTCTACTCCTCCCTCCCGATGTTGATGGCATACAGCTCCCAGAATTCTTTGTTGCAATAGATGATGGCCAGAGAACTACATGAGTTGTAGTTCATCAGCACCAGTTGGCAAAGTGATTTACGTGGTCTGTTATACTATACCTCCCGAGTGTCCCCATTTAGGAGGCACAGTCACTATTTTGGGCCAAAATCCATGTGTCCTTCTTTTCTATCCTAATGTCCCACTTTTCTAATAGCTCTTTCTTGTTGGTGTGCATGGGTGTATAACAGAGCTACAAAGCAAAAATATTCACAGCTGTGGATCTTTCGACTACAATAAATGTGTTTAGAAAGCAGTCTGTGTAAATATGATACATTGTTATTGTTCGAAATTATATTTTAGTTGCACAAATTGTTATTAGTGTCATCTAAGGTTTCCCAGAACAGCCTGTCCCTCACCACACCCCCACTCACACCCCTAAAATAAAAGTGTCCCTTTTTTGTCCATTTTAAAATTTTAGGGGTATGTTGTACATTGTCCACGTCTAATTTCTATAGGCCTGTTTACATAAGTGACTAATTAAGGAGTTAGCTAAAATAAACGTAATTAATTCTATAACCAGGTGTGCAAAGGGATAGAGATTAGAGCTGGTGTATAAAAAAATATTTAGAAAGAAAAAAACAAGACTAGGTAACAAATATAGGAAAAACAAGGAGAAATCACCAACATAACTTTAGAAACTGTTGTAGGAATCAGTTTGATATTTACCTATCTCATTAAATCAAATCATGTGTCATAGTTTATGGGCATTACAGCTATAAAGTTTTACTTTCCTGAAACTTGAATTATATTTTGCTGCTCATTAAATAATCCATAATCTTCATTCTGCTCCTGTGCAAGGAGGTAAAGATATTTATTGCCCTTTAGTGATATGCACATACAAATCAATGGAACCTATCATATTTGTTGTTTAATTGTATGTGGTGACTATTTTTCCACATTATATTGCGTAATTTTTTTCTCACCAATTTAGAATTGGTCTGAACTGATCCGCTCCCAGTAATAACACAATTATTATTTTGCTACCAAATTAACCCTCTAAAGGAAAGACACATTTGTTTAACCCCTTAAGGACCAAACTTCTGGAATAAAAGGGAATCATGTCATGTCACACATGTCATGTGTCCTTAAGGGGTTAAACAAAACAACATGGTATACTTTTAAAAAGAGGTGGAAAACAAAAATATGTCCCATACTTCCATAGCTCTTGTGCCCTTCATGGCCCACTGATCCTGCAGCATAGTTTATAACACCTCAGATGCTCTAGAACAGGCTTCTTCAAACTCCGGCCCTCCAGATGTTGCCGAACTACAACTCCCATGATTCTATGAATGAAATAGATAGGCTGAGAATCATGGGAATTGGAGTTCAGCAATGTCTGGAGGGCCAAGTAAACGTGGGGCTCTTAGCCCATGCAAGAGCACTCCAGAAGCATGTTCTCTGAATGTAGCTAGCCACTACAGTTGCCCCTCAGCTATTCCTCACAGTATTGGGAGGTTAGCTGCAGTCAGGCACATCACACACATGATGAGGGTTTAACCCCTTAAGGACTGAGGCAATTGTACACGTTCTGATGAAAATAAAATCAAAACAAAATCTGGAATTTGACTATGTCTGTTCAACTGTAATTTAGGTCTTTCATATTAAGTGCACCCACACTTATTATATCATGAAACTATTCATATGCGAAACATAATATAATATGAATAAAAATTAAAATTGTGAGAAATTAAGAATTATTTTTTTTGTTCTGCATGGCATTTTAACTGTGACTGTCATAATACTATTAGCTTTTACTGCAATAAAATACATATATTTGTGTTCAGCAATATAGAATAGTACCCCACATGTACAGGTTTTATAGTGTTTTGGAAAGTTACAGGGTCAAATATAGCACGTTCCATTTTTTAGTTTACACATTGAAATTTGTCAGATAGGTTATGTTGCCTTTGAGACCGTATGCATTGGTGTATTTAGGATTTGTGCTGCCCTAGGTAGGACGGTGCTAGGGCAACCCCCCTCCAATTTAAATTTTCCCCACCCCTTCCTTTCAAGGCCGCACTTTGACTGACAGATGCTCACTCACTGACAGCACCACACTCACTGACAGACGCACACTTACTGATAGATGCATACACTCATTGACAGACACACACTCTCTAATACACTGACAAACAATGACATACACACACACTATTACTTGGACACACACTGACAGACGCACACTCTCACTGACAGACGCATGCACTCACTGACAGACGCATGCACTCACTGACCAACATAAACACACTCACTGAATGACACATACACACTCACTGACCGACACACACACACATTCACTGACCAACCTACACACACACACACACATACACACTTACAGACACACACACACACACACACATTCACTTACAGACACACATACACACTTACAGACACACACACATTCACTTAGACACACACACTTACAGACACACACCCCTCCCCCAATTTAAATTTTCCCCACCCCTTACTGTCAAGGCCGCACTTTGACTGACAGACGCTCACTCACTGACAGACGCAAACTCACTGGTAGATGCATACACTCATTGACAGACAGACACTCTCATATACACTGACAAACAATGACATACACACACTATTACTTGGACACACACTGACAGATGCACACTCTCACTGACAGATGCACGCACTCACTGACAGATGCACGCACTCACTGACAGATGCATGCACTCACTGACCGACACACACACACACACACACATTCACTGACTGACACACACACACACATACACACACACATTCACTTACACACACACACTTACAGACACATGCACACACACACACACACACCCCAATTTAAATTTTCCCCACCCTTTCCTGTCAAGGCTGCACTTTGACTGACAGACGCTCACTCACTGACAGACGCACACTTACTGATAGATGCATACACTCATTGACAGACACACTCTCATATACACTGACAAAACAATGACATACACACACACTATTACTTGGACACACACTGACAGACGCACACTCTCACTGACAAACGCACGCACTCACTGACAGATGCATGCACTCACTGATCGACACATACACACTCACTGACTGACACACACACACACAGTCACTGACCCACACACACACACACACACACACACACACATACACACTTACAGACACACACACACACATTCACTTACAGACACACATACACACTTACAGGCACACACATTCACTTAGACACACCCACTTACAGACACATACACACACACACACACACACTAACAGACACATACACATTTCTCCTAACACTCACAAACTATTATTTTAATTTTATTTTAAATCCACCCAGCCTCCCTGGGAGAGCTGGAGTGAATTACTTACCTGTCCAGTAGGGCTGCTGGGCGGGCAGGCAGGGGGCGGGCAGGCAGTGATGCTGGTCTGATGTCATATTTTGGCTCCTGGCTTCATTAAGCTGTGCTGAGGGAGCTGAGCAGGAAGAGCTCGGGTGAGTATGCTCCCTAGCCGCCTTTCTCGGGGGAATCAAACATGGCCAACTGGCTAGCTCTTATGCCCCCCAGGACACGAGGCAAGCAAGGGATCTGCCTGGGCATTTGAGGGCGGCTTTTTTTGCCGCTTCTGCAAAGTGCCGCCCAAGACAGATGCCTTGCTTGCCTCATGGAAGACACGTCCCTGACCGTATGGCATACTATTTGCAAAAGTAGATAATTGAGGGTATTCAAAAAAGGTTATGTCCAGAATTTTTTATAGCCACTTACTCACAAACCCTGACCAAAGTTAGCGTTCATATTTATTTTTACATTTTTCACACACAAATTTCACTGATAATATTATTGTCATGATATGTTTTACTGTTTTGAAACACAAGTGTTTGTGTTCAGTGAAGTCTCTCAAGTACAACATTACACTCATGTACAGGTTTTATGGTGTCTTGGAACATTATAGGGTTAAAAAATAGGGGATGATTTAGATTCGAGACAGTAACATTAAGAAAAACTGTTTAGCAACAGATTGCTTTCTTAACTGGGTGCCTACCGGACTCCAGTGCTCCTTTTTGCACTGGTGATGTGCTCTACAGAAACCGGAATCCAATCCAGTTACCATTAGTCGGCTGAGAGCGTGTGCCTGCCACCCTTAGCCAATAAATGGCATAATGCGCATGAAATTTGCAAGGAATTGACATTAGCCAGCCTGGAACTCAAGTTCCTAGATTGGCTAGCAATGCCAAATGGCATTGACTGTGGTGGGGTTATAACTCCACCAGCAAAGGAATTAAACTCTGTATCTGTAGCATTTCATAATGAAATGCTACACATTCAATCACCAGGCACAATGACCACATCAAGTACCCCTTTAAGACCGACTAATTCTGGGTTCTGGGTTACTTTGATGTATTGATGTGCTTAACAAAGTATGGTCATATTGTCTTACTAAATCATTGCATATAGGAGAGGGTGATTTAGGTTGTCTTAAGATAGGACACAGTTGTTTTTTTTTATTATTATAATTATTATGTTTTTTTTAATATATATTATCATTATTGTTTTTTTTATATTATTATTATTATTATTTGGCATTTATACAGCACAAATTTATTCAGCAGTGCCTAACAATATTAATATGGGGATATAGCAACAAATAAGAGACAAACTATTAAAAATGTTAACAGGAACAAAAGTTTGTTTATTTTCTGGCTCAAACGAGCTTACAATCAAGAGGAGGCAAAGTAGAGGAAGAGGTACGGCAATGTGGCAAGTGTGGTGGAAAGCATTGGAGCTGGAAAGTGAAAGAACTAAGTGGACTGTGTAGAGTTCAGGAAGCCAAATGTCCAAATTGGCTAAGGTGGTGGGAAGGGACAAAGAAATTGGTAATATAAACCCAGTCACGACATTTATTAAGGACTGTAGAGGGGCAGGGTGGACTGTCAAATAAGAGAAAAGCAACCTTCATAGAATCTTTTGTGAGAAATATTTTTAAGTTGAAATTAACAGTATTTGGTGACAGACTAGATATAGGATGTAACCAAAGACAATAATAAAGGCAGTGAGTTTACAACTATGAGCTGATGGATATGCCAGGGCATAAGGATCGGTAGGAACCTAAAATCACAGGGCATAAGGATCAGTAGGAACCTAAAATCACAGACCAAATCCTAATAAATATACTTTCTGTATACTGGTTCTTAGAGTGGCCGGGTTAAAGGTAAATAGAGTCATAGAGGATAGCCGAGGTCCCAGGAGTACAGAAGACAGGAATAAGGATAAATCAGACACGGGATAATAACCAGAAATGAATACTACTATAATAACGTGCTATTTCGCAAACACGAACCATAACTCAGCAATAAGGAGTGGGAGAGGTGAGTTAATACAGGCAGGTCTTTATTCCCATTGGTCCACGTTAATTTGAAATTGCATATGATTCATGGGAAATATTTGACATTTCTACATTGAC
Organism: Pelobates cultripes; assembly: GCA_933207985.1. Lineage (NCBI taxonomy): Eukaryota > Metazoa > Chordata > Amphibia > Anura > Pelobatidae > Pelobates > Pelobates cultripes. The sequence goes on from OW240919.1 coordinate 89,606,374, forward strand.
ACTCCACATTTGTCTGCCAAATTTGGTCCAGCAATTTCAGAATTCGGTTCAACAAACTTCGAATTCAGACCCGAATTCGGTCCCACAGAAAAGCATGCTGTCTGCAAGCGTGTAGTGTCAGGAAGAATGCCTAAAGACTGAGGTAAGCAGGCAATGGTCCTGGCACAGGGAGAGCAACAGCAGATAATTAGAATTTTAGAAAGCAGGAAGATAGCCATTGGAGACAAAAATAGACAACTAGAGGCACATGCTAGAAGGGTGGGAGAGAGATCAGGGAAGGAGAGGTATATCTTCGTGTTATCGGTTTAAAAGTGGTACTGGTATCGAAAATTTTTAAAAATTGTTTACCAAGAGCAGCAGTATAGAAATGGGCAAGTACAGTGCCTTGGTGTACTCCAACTGTGACAATTCGAGAGGAGAGGTGTTACAAGAAAAGAGATGCTGAAGTATGGTAAGAGATGTAATACAAGAATCAAGAAAGGACAGTATCATGAAGACCAAGGGTGGAAAAAATTTGAAGAAGAAGAGTGTGATCAGCAAAACAGCAGAGGGGTCAAGAAGAATTAGTATGGAGGACTAACCTTTGGATTTTGCTGTGATAAGGTCATTAGTCAGTCATCTTATTTAAAACTGTTTAGGTTGAATGCAGGGGTTGGAAGTCAGAATGAAGAGCATCACGTAGAGAGTTGAGAATATAGGTATGCTAGTACAAGTTGTTTAAGACGTTTTGTTCATTTACTGTGCTAATACTCATATGGCTTATTGAAAGATGTAATGTTGCACATGCTGTATGTTAAAAAAAACACAATTAAAAAACCAAAACAAAAAAAAACTTCTTTTATTAAGCGTTCATCATTTGTCAACATTAACACCATGTTTATAAATTGGGTGAAGGATCTTCTGGATGTGTTTCTCGCTGAGATAGTGCTTTGTCAGCAGTTCTGCCTGTTGACAAAGCTCTCTCCGAATGTGAAACATCTTGAAAGACCACCCATGCTTTAATAAAAACAAAATTAACAACTCATTGAAAACTGGAGATCATTAAATAATCCGCCACAATATGTCTGTCAATTATGAGCCAAGCAGGAAATTGCATTATGAAGGCTAGATTTCCAGAGCTGTGCAAATCTTGTAAAATGATTTCCAAATATGAATTTAAGAACAGTTTTAAAAACACAGTCCCATTAAGACACCAATAACCATAATAATGAAATAAAGCATATAGCTGCCATTTTCTTTCCTGAGAATGATTGTTGGTGCCTCTCCCCTCAAAATCAGGAGTTCAGTTTCCCTTTTTTAGGTGATGTTGCCTAATTGTCTATTTCTTCAAGATACATTTTTAAAGCGATCATAGCCCTAGCCAGTTTTGCTTTCACTTGTTGCAATCTTGCCATGAATATAGACTTATCTGTGTTCACTTTGGTATATGGCACTGTTACTTTTTTATTATTTAATATGCTTTATTGAAATTTTGCATTTTAATTGAGTTTAGAACTTTGCCTGCAGATGTATATCAAAAAGTGAACTAAAACTTATGTAGTTTAAAACTTGTTTTTATTAGTTATATTTAAAAGAAAGATATATCTATAAGTATTACACAGTGAAAAAAGGGAGGGGAGGTACTATTGTGCAGATTCTATATAATTGATAGACCCTAAAGGAAAAAGAAAAGATGAAAGGAAAAGATATATATATATATATATATATATATATATATATATATATATATATATATATATATAGTCTAGTTTACAACTATTATCCTGTCAATCAGCCAAAAACATGTAAAATGTAGGAAGGAAAAAAAACAAACAAAAAGAGGTAATGACTGAAAAGGGCTGTTTAAACTAGAGTATCAGCAGGAAAAATATATCTTAAAGTCCATAAGGTGTTATCCTGAACGTTATGGAGCTATTACTAAGGGTGCTTTGAAATTGGAAGCAGATGAGATTAATAATTGTAGTTAGTTAATGGACTTAGCTGTGCCTTATTGGGCATCTAATAGGTACTAGTAGTCTGCTTCCAATTTTGAAGCACCTTTAGTAGAGACACATTTGTTGCTAATCTCTACCATTTATTTGGCTGATTGACAGGATAATAGTTGTAAACTAGAATATAGGAATATATATATATATTTCCTTTTATCTTTTCTTTTTCTTTTAGGGTCTATCAATTATATAGAATCTGCACAATAGTACCTCCCCTCCCCAACCCCTTTTTCACTGTGTGATACCCATAGATATATCTTTCTTTTAAATATAACTAATCAAAACAAGTTTTAAACTACGTAAGTTTTAGTTCACGTTTTGATATATATCTGCAGGCAAAGTTCTAACCCCAATTAAAATACCTATTACCAAGGGTTATTCACTTACAAAGCCTGAATTATAGAGCCCACTTTTCTTTCCATTGACATTTTGCATATTGACACAAAGAAAAAAATATAAGATAAGAAATCAGGTTAGTTAGTAGGTGTCCATGACTTCCAACTCTAGCGTTCTTGAGAATTAGGGACACTGGAAGAAAAGACAGAAAGGAGGCAGTCCAGTGATGCAATCTAGCCACTAGCTCTGCCCCCAGGTTGGCTGACCCACCTGCAAAGGGGATGGGTCAACTCAAGTTAATGTCAGGCAGTGTCGTACACACAATCCATGGGGCCCCGGTGCAAAACTGATCCATACCGCCGCTGCCACCCCATACAGACACACACAGAGATACACACAGACACAGACACACATGCATACAGACAAGCACACACAGATACATACAGACACATACACAGACAGATACAGATACAGACACATACATAGACACACACAGACACACATACATAGACGCTGACACACATACAGAGACACACACACAGACATACACACAGACACATACATACAGACACATACATACAGACACACACACAGACACACACACAGACACACTGTCAAGTATTCATCAACTTATAAAAATGTGGTTAATGACATTTACTGTCCACACAGGAAAAGTTGTGCCGAGCAGCAACCTAATCCACAGAAGGGTTAATGCTGAGCAGCAATTATGCAAATGGAAACCTGGTAACTGACTTTGGGGTCAAAGGCCAGAGGAGGGGTATTTAGGCCCAGTTCTCATCCTGCTCAGTGCCCTGTCTTGGTTTCCCTTGTGGTTGTCCGAGAGCGCATTATTTATTCTGGTAATTCTGGTTATTTGACTTTGGCTTTGTACAGAACATAGCTAATATTGCGTCACATATAATAGTGGTGTTATCTTGTGTTCAGTGTTTTCACTGTCTATATTGCTTCCTTTGTATCATGTTTAATAAAATGTTTATTCGCAAAAAAAAAATATATATATATATATTTTTTTTAATATTGGCAAATAAGACCTATAAAGTCATAATTTGAAGAAACTAATCTTTGTTTTGATAAGCATTCAATCGGGCAAGTGGAAACTCATTGCTACTTCATGTTTATATTGTGTTACTTTGTCACATGTTTGTGTTACTTGGCTATTATGTCCCTTGATGGTTACAGGTGAATAACGCGGTCCTGCCATTGCAAGTGGGATTTCGTACTGTATGATATGCAAATAACTGGCTGGTATCTTTTCTTTGTACTTTCAAAGTTGATTTGGTTGAATTCTACCAGCATTGAAAAAGCTAGGGTTTGCTTATATTAGTTTTGTTAATATTCTAATAATTGCTATTGTGATCACTCAACATCTGGAGATCAAGCTGCAGTAGATATTGGCTGTCTTGCCAAATCACTATGTTGCCAGTATATTAACACGAGTATGTTTTAAATCCACACATTCTTCCATAATATGTTGTCACATCCAGTAGAGAGGTGCAGATTACCTGAGAATACTTGACTTAAAGTAGTAAGACATTCCATGTACTAACATGCCTCTGGCAGATTATCAATAATTGTCTTTACTGATTGACAAATTAGAAGAGTTACAAGAAAGAACAGGTTGAGCAAAAACAAAAACAAAATGTATATTTAAAAAACATATAAATCAAGAGATTATGTCAGGTTTTACATCAAATATATTCAATAGAACAATGATTCCCAACCCGGTTTTCAAAGAATACCGACAATCCAGAATTAGGCATTTCCTAATTCTTTTTGAATGAGTGTAGTGAGAAAACATGCACTGCTGGTGTGCCTAAAAGACTCAGTTGGGAAACACCAGTACTCCATTGGGAAACACTAGTATTAATTATGTGTAAGAGGACACTCTAAGTAACAAAGCCACTTCATCTTAATGCAATTTTATATACAGACCATGTCCCTGCTCTCTGCATACCTCCCAAGTGCCCCTGCTTAGAAGTGAGCTAAATATTGTTGGTGTGTCTGAGTGATTAACAGAGCAAGAATGTTTTCAGTAATTTGTCTTTAACCTACAATAATATGTTTAGAAATCAGTCTTTGTAAACAAGATACATTGTTCTTGCTCCAAATAACATTTTAGTTTCATTAATTGTTATTTGTAAGCCACCTAAAATTTCTAAGAACAACCCCACAATGCGGAGTCATTCGGACTTTATTCAACAATGTCTGGGTTTTGCAATTCAGGCTCAGAATGAATTAGGTCTAGATTTCAGATTGACTTAGAGCCAGACACAAATACTTCAAATCGGAGCCCAGATTTTAAAAAATCCAAGCTAATTGTCTGCTGGCAGTGTTAGCAACCAGGTGGCCAATAGATTAAACCCCTCTGCAATGCAAATATGTGGTTAAATACGTAGCGGCTGGCCAGAGCTTGCTAGCCAGCTGTCACATTAAAGTAAATAAATAAACCTATGAGGGACAATAAGACCTCCATATTCCTATAAGGGGGGAATATCTACTAAATATTTAAAACCAGCTGCCTCTCAGTCCACAATATATATATATATATATATATATGTAATGCTTCTTGTTGCACTGATACTCTGTGATCACACACAGCACACAGCAATATTTTAATGAGCTCCTGGCTTTCAGTGTATATTTATATACACGCTAGCTTCCAGTATGTGGGCAGTAGCTGAGGTCCAGTATTGGTCCAGGGTCGTCTTGTCTCTATTTCAATTAAATACATTGGGAGCTGAAGCCTCAGCTCACCAGTATACCTGGGGGGCCACGGCAATTAAAAAATACAGCTATTAAAAAATACTCAGCTCTGCCTACCTCTTCTTCTTCCACGATGTCATGGAGGAGGCATGGTCTCCTCCAACATGGTCCATTTCAATACTTTTTGTAGAGGAGCACTGAAGACCTGAATCAATGGTTGGGGGCTACAATTTCATATGACCATGTTTTGCTCAGTCGTTGCAGCGAAAGCCAGTGTAACCCTTCAAAGTAAACATTGCTGTTTGAATGTTTGACTTTAGTGTCCCTTTAAACTCCACTGAGCAATTACCTGATGGGCTAAGTGGCCAGTCCAGGACAGGTGATCACACAACAAGTAAAGGTTGGCTTCATCTAGCCTGAAGGATACAAATAAGGAATATTAATATAATTACCACATCACTAATATTTTTTTTTTATTATGATCAGCATGCACATTTCAATTGCTAATTCTAACATTTACAATTTTTATTCTTTAGAAGTGTTTTTTATTTTCATTAAAGGAACACTTTCAAGGGTTTTCACTAAAGTGAGAATTTATAGTGAATTCAAAGTAAATTTCAAAATAGCATAAAGCTATGTTTTTATCTTGGCTAAGTTGGTCTTAAATTTGAAATTCACTATTAATTCACTGAGAGTTCTCACTTTAGTAAATCACCCGATCTAACATTAATTGTTGATGGGTTGGATTGTGGACTCAGGACAGTCTTTTCTGATACCATTTATCTGCTTGATCTCTGGTCTGATCTAATACTTTTCATAGCTACTGGACATGCACAGCAATTGCCGTGCCCAGTCAATGCATTATACATTATATTCCTCAAAAGCCTTATGTATTATTCCTGGTAATTAAATATTGATATTAAATTTGTATTGGTGCAGAATAAGTTAATTCTAGATTCATTAAAAAAAAAAAAAAAAAAACATTGGACTGGTCCTTTCTTTCCCAGTTTTGCTCCAGATCACTGAAATTCTTGCTTTGTTTGCAGAGTCAGGGTGGGGATAAGCAGAGAGGTCAGGATCTCAGTTGCAACAATACGTGGTATTGTTGGAGATGCCAAGACTACGCCTTAGGGTGAGGCTATAGAAAGCCAGGTGAGAGATAAATAGCAAGGCACAAATTTATCTGCCATGTCTAACAGCCAAATACATGCATTGCTCACAAACAGTAGTGATATCCATGTGAGAGATATATTTTATGTTGGCAGGCAAAGCAGCAGAGATACGGAGAAGGTAGTGATTATTGTATGGAGAAGGTGTGGTGGCTTTGCTGTTGGAACGCTACATGTTTAAAGAGATGATCTGTTTTGACGTGCAGTGAAAGCTATATGCACATCACTTGCAAAACTATTTGGTTGTGATAGTTTACTATAGAAAACTATTTAAATTCGATACGTACACATTATACACAATCTAGTGAATCCATCCTCCAAGCTTCATAAAAGTTTAATGAGAGCGACCAAACGCTCTCTTAGGGTTATGCACTAAACTCTGAATGGATGCATATTGGATTGGGCAAAATCATCCAATTGCGAATGGAACAATTCGGACTGAAAAATTTGTACATTGTTTATACTACTGTCTAGATTTTGCGCTACAGTTAAATAAGTCTGAATTTGGTCCCGATTTCAGACAGATGGCTGAATAGCAGACCTGGATTGTTAAAATTAGGGCCGTATGCTTCAATTCTGGGCTTGAATTTTAAAAATCTGAACAATTTTCCTGCTAGCAGGCAAACCGTTTAATAACCCTAGGCAATGTGAGGTCTAGCTATGTGGTGGCTAGCCAGTGCTTGCTATCCAGCTGCCACATTAAAAGATCACTATAGGGGCAGGAACACAAACATGTATTCCTGACCCTATAGTGTTAAAACCACCATCTAGTCCCCTGGCCCCTCATGCCTCCATAAATATAGCAAAATCTTACTGTATTCAAGCATGAAGCTGTAACTCTGCATGCTGTTTGCCTCAGAAAAACAAGCAGTTTGCTGACATCATCAGAAGTGATAGTCTGATCCAATCACATTGCTTCCCCATAGGATTGGCTGAGACTAACAAGGAGGCAGATCAGGGGCAGAGCCAGCATGATTCAAATACAGCCCTGGCCAATCAGCATCTCCTCATATAGATGAATTGAATCAATGAATCTCTATGAGGGAAGTTCAGTGTCTGCATGCAGAGGGAAGAGATACGGAATGTTTGGATGCATTTTAGGCAGCCATGACCCAGGAAGGATCTCTAACAGCTATCTGAGGAGTGGCCAGTGAAGTTATCAATAGGCTGTAATGTAAACGCTGCATTTTCTCTGAAAAGACAGTGTTTACAGCAAAAAGCCTGAAGGTAATGATTCTATTCACCAGAACAAATTCAATAACATGTAGTTGTTCTGGTGACTATAGTGTCCCTTTAAATAGCTAAAAAAAAAAAATAGAAAAATTAAAAAGAGCCTTTGGGGGTCAATATAACTGTGATTAACAGGTGGGGGGGTATTACAATTTATTTAAAAATGAAAGGTAAATCCTTATGCCCTCACCAGTGGCAAGTGGGTGGGACCACTTACTAAATGGATTGAACCTAACGTCAGCCCACATTCATTGTAAGCTCTAATAATTATAAAAGGGAAACCTAGTGTCCCCAACCCAGTCACCACACAGGGGTGGCAAGTAGTGGCTTTAAAGCGGCACGGTCATGCCGAACTTACCTTTCCCCAATCGATTCCTCTTCTCTCCCTCTCTCAGGATCTGTTCTTCATTTCTTCCTGTTTGCTCTAGTTTTCTTTAAAACTTTAGAAAAAGTAGGGACTATTTCTCTTATGGAGGTTTCCTATGCAGTGACCAGCGGTGACCAGCGAAGGAGCAAAGTGTGCTTCGTTTCCGGTGGGCACAGCAATTGTCCCACAATCCATAACTTTCCTCCCTGTTCCCTCGATGCTTCCTGTCACTTAGGACGCCGGCAAAACTGCTGAATTGCATTCTAACAGTTTCTCCATTCATGTTAGAACGCAATTCGGGACTTAGTTCGTATCGGAATTTCATTTGAAAGTAATGAAACTCCGGTCCTATTCATTGCCGCGACTGCATCTTGCAGCTGCTTAGTAGATAACTCCCAAATTTCCACGGTATCAGGGAGTTATCTACTAAAAGGCTGAAAGACCTAAATTGATCTTTCAGTCACATTTACTGACACTAACTAAAGATCAATTAGTATTAGTAAATTCAGCCCCTACTCGCCATACCGCGAGTAGGGGCATGTCTGTTAAACAGTGAGCGGCCTGTGGAAAGTTCTTTGGAATTTTCCCATGCTGTGTAAAATGACACAGAGCACTCTGATTGGATGGCTTGAAATCTAACCAATCAAAGTGCTCTGTGTCCTTTTACACAGCGTGGGAAAATTCCAATGAACTTTTCCCATGCTGTGTAAAATGACACAGAGCACTCTGATTGGATGGCTTGAAATCTAACCATTCATAGTGCTCTGTGTCATTTTACACAGCATGGGAAAATTCCAAAGAACTTTCCCACGTTGTGTAAAATGACACAAAGCACTATGATTGGTTAGATTTCAAGCCATCCAATCAGAGTGGTCTGTGTAATTTTACACAGCGTGGAAAAGTTCTTTGGAATTTTCCCATGCTGTGTAAAATGACACAGAGCACTCTGATTGGCTTAAACCAACCAATCAGAGTGTTCTTAATTGCAGGTCGGGGCAAGGCTTTATAAGCCTTCCCCCGCCCTGCAGAGCTCAGTCTGCGTGGAGCCCTCCATGGGTGAAGATGGATTAATTTTTTTAGCGTCAGGTTTTTTCTTTTTCGTCATGCTTTTTTTTTTGGGCGCTCGGGTTTTTTATTTTATTTTAAGTTTGACGGGTATGATGGCTTTTTATTTGGCCTTTTTTGGGGCTGAAAAATGAAGATTTTAGAAAAAAGAAGACGTCAAATGGTAAGTTTAATTTTTCATTACAGGTTAGTTATTTTATTTCCCCCTCACTATTTTTAGGGTGAAGGGGGTAGTTAGGGGATAGTTTTATTTGGGGGGGTTGTTAGACTAGGGGCTTGGGACCCCTAGTTACCTTGATTGGGGGGGTGAATTTTAATTTAGGGACCCCATCCGCCGCTCAGGGGTGGGGGGCGAGGGGGGAGGACAGTAGGTCCCCCCCCTCATTTCTATTTAGGACCCCCACCCACCGCTCAGGGGTGGGGGCCGGGGGGGGCATAAGGTCCCCCCCCTTATTGTTTTTTAGGGCTCCCACCCACCCCTCAGGGGGAGGACACTAAGTCATTGTCCCCTTATTGTTTTTTAGGGCCCCCACCTGCTGCGCAGGGGTGGGAACCAGGGGGGAGGACAGTAGGTCCCCCACTTATTGTTTTTTAGGGCCCCCACCCGCCGCACAGGGGTGGGGGCAAGGGGGTAGGACAGTAGGTCCCCCCTCCTTATTGTTATTTAGGGCCAACACCCGCCGCGCAGGGGTGGGGGCCGGATAGTAGGCTTTTTTTTTTTAAACAGTGAGCAGCCACAGACTGCTCACTGTTTAGTAGACATGCCCCTTCTCGCGGTATAGCGAGTAGGGGCATTTGGGAGATTTTAATATATATTGACCCCCATAGAGTGAGGGGAGACATGGGAGGCTTAGAAAGTGGCGGGGAGCATAGCTCCCTGCCGCTTCTATCTTTACATATTACAAGGAGGGAGCTGCGCACCAGTAGCTCCTTCCTTGTAATAAACTGAATGAACAAACGAACACTGATATTTGGTGTTTGTTTGTTCGTCTGATATTTCTATTCATTCATTCGTCTTTCAGACGAAATGAATGAATAGATGAAATTCCCGTTCACATGTCCAAGTGTTTAACTGGGCATGTGCGGGAATCTCAGTGCTATCTATTGTTGGCAGATGACGTGTCCCACAGGGACTTCCTCTACCCACACAAAGATGGCGGCGCCCTGAGTATAGATCGGGGCAGAAAATAAAGATTAAAAATAGGTAATCTGGGGGGCTTAGGGGCATTTGGGGGTGACTAGGGGGTCAGTTAGATGTAGTGAAGGAGGGAGGGTGGTTAAAAAAAAACGGGATTCGACCACGGCAGTGCTGCTTTAAATAATTTTGCAAGGGAGTGTGGACATACCATTGTCCACACCTATATAATGGCATGGCCCAACCCCCTGTCCCCAAGTCCCTAGCCAAGCCCTTTAAATTAAATAGATACTACCTAGCCTGCTCATCATAATGATAACAGTGAGGCGGGAGCTTAAACTTATACTTGTAAAATAAAAAATATATACTTACCAACTGAAGTCTTCTTTCTTCTAAATCTTTAATTTTTCCGCTCACAAGAATGTCAAATTAAAATTCATTATACACGGCAGAACTCTTGAATATAAAATATTAGCACAAAACCCGACAAAAAATAAATAAAAAAGTTAATAAGAACCTACTACTACCACTCATAATAATAATAATTAATCCTCATTCCAAAGTTGCCTGTTATGATCTTGTGCCATTAAAGTACATTTTAGTTACTGTATTATAAGTGGAGCCAGCTTGAGATTTGTGGAAGTATCTATTTGAAAATTAACTTTAGTCATAAAGTCATGGGCAAAATCAGCAACAATACGAAGATACTTAATGGCAGTGAAATGCTGCTCAATTAGTTTTATGAAAAGAAAAATGTTTCTACATCGTTGCACAACTACAAACATTCCAATCCATTGACAAAATACAGGATGAAATGAATTAAAGCGGTTTAAGTCAAAGCTCAAATTAAAATTCATCAGACCAATAACTTTATTTCTATGGCTACTGATCACCCTAGCCTTATAAATATAACGCAATGTTATTTTAAATCCTTTCTCTAGAGATCTGTTACCCTACCCAATAACCACAGCATACCAGTTAAAGGGGAATAGTCTGACAGCCACAGCTTCTACTTAACAAAACACGTCAGCTCAATAAATAACTATATGCCAACAGAAGGGGTTCTCATCCAACAGACTGTTTTGTATCATGGCAAATTCGTTGCCAAAAGCAGAACACCACTCCGCAAGTCTCAGCTGAACACTTTTTGGTATTCACTGCCCTGTCCTGGAAGTACAGTTAACCTGTGACAAAATAAGAGAGAAAACAGACAAATATGTCAAAGATAACAGCAACAAACAAGAGATGAAGGAGAGACAGAAGGAGGGAGACCCGAGAAAGAACTTATTATGTTGTCCTAGTTCTAATGTTTGGCTAAACAAAAAGCATCTTAAAGAAACATTCCAAACACTTAAAGCACCTGCTGAAGTGATTTATGTGTGAAGAGTATGTCCTCTTTTTTATGTTTTACAAACAATTTTGGTTTCAATAGAAATTGGCACTTTTATAAATTAACCTTGCTTCACGAGGATGGCTGTCAATCGTTCACTTGGTCCTGATATTTCCTGCTTGTTTAGCTCAGTAGAGCTAAACTCAAGAGGCAGGCAACTGCCCAGACTGCCCAATTTGCAAAGACATCTCATTGAGCTGCATATGGAAGTCTGTGATCCCAGCCACAGAAAGTCTGGCATGTAGAAGAGTGGAAGGGCTTGAAAAGGCTGCAAATCTGCACTTTTTGCAAATTGTTTTTAGATAGAAAAAAAATTAAGCAATAAATGCATGCATGTTTCCATTGGGGATATATCTGCTAAATTGTTTTAAAAAAAATAATAATATTTTTTCCCATTGGAGTGTTACGTTACCAATTCAGCGCGCAGCTATATAATTTACTCTTTGGCAGTTTGTGTTAATTAATAGGTGCACCTAATTAACTAGCCAATAAGCGCATGTAAAACTCCTAAAATCAGACAAAATAAATATTAAATAAATACATACATAAATAATTACATGAACCCCAATGTTATACAGGCAATAATAGCTACTTGCAGGATTCAATTTGTGTAGAATGTATGAAAACAGGGAGCGAAGAGTGTATGAAAACAGGCTTGGTAGCTACTATTTGGTTTTAGTGATATTATACTTTTCTTTAAGTTACCTTATATTTTTGTTTATATTTGCACATAAAATTACGGCAGATTGGCCCAATAAGTATTCTGCCAGTTATTGTCACGTCGTTACTAATTAAACTCAGCAGGAGGCTGTCATGCATCCGAATATGCTCTATTAGACAAAGCTTTTATAGCTTAACATAAAAATGCAGCTGATTCAAAGAATTGCTAAAAATGTCCGTAGGTCATTGTAAATAAACTAGAAGTGGAATTTTAGAGAGTTTCTGCTGCCAATCCAGCTAAAAGGAATTTTTTCTTTTACTATTATGAAAATGATCTAATTTCTCTGGATAAGTATGCAATTTGCAAATAAATTGTTTGCTTTACCCTCAGCTGATCCTTTCCTAGATTAGTAACCGATAAATATAACAACAATTGAATGACAGGGTTTTTATCAAAATGTTTACATTTATTTATGCCAAACTTGAGCAACTTCAAGTAAGATCGGTAAGAGCAGAAAGATTATTGTTGCTTCCTACATAATTTGCAGTTTGTCACATTATTACAAATGGCCTAGAGATGGCACTAAAATAAAATGTATTTTCTTCCAAGGGTAAATGCTGAAATAAATCTCTAACAGGGTTCTTCACAGTCTCAAACTCCATTAGGTACTGGTGCAAAATATGTTAAGCCTCCCAACATCTCCTGGACCACCAGGTGTTCCAGAATGACATCTGAGCTTGGTCCATATCTCGTGGTCACATGGGGAGCATACAAGTTACTATAAGACAAAATCTAAACATAACTACTTTTCATAAGGTCTGATGTGACATATTACTGCAGACCTCAACTATGCAACACTGAACGCACAAATTGAACACTAGCTATCTAAGGGAACTGGATGTAGAAGTTGCTTCTTTTTTATCACATTTTTTCCTTTGTTTTCTATTACAAAAAGTAGATGTACTGTGTTTCGTTTGCAATGTCAACTGTATAACTGCTCGTTAGTCACAAATTTTTGAAGACGATATTATACATGATGTGTCACTTATATGTGACATTCACAATAAAAAAAAATAATCCAAAGCACAAAATCACCTAAACCAAGTCAAGTGTTTGGGGAAGCACAGAGAGATGAGTAGTTTTTCTTTTGTGTGTGTGTGTGTGTGTGTGTTTTACCAAACAATCTTACAAATGCCGTCACATTGGCATCCAATACACTTTAACTGTGTGCAAATTAATATGAAATATACAATTCATTATTAATTGAGATAAATAGACAAAAAGGCAGCCATAATCACCATTTTCATTTAACTTTGACATACTTACTTTAAATACAGTACTTTGATCCTTATGATCTTTTATATATAATAAATGTATAATTATAACACATATGTCTGAATTGATTATCTATCAATGCCATCAAACATGCAATAAAGTATAGGCAATACGTAATAAACAAATAGTGCAGTGCAATGTTCAAAACAATTAATTTATAATAAACATAATTGAAACAATTAATACAAATGAATAAAATGCAAACAATACCTATTAATGTGCATTATACCAATAGTGCTAATGCAATAATGAGAAATTATACAACAAAGTGCCATAATTAACTGTGCAAAAGCAAAGTGTAAACAGCAAAGTGCAACAATCCACTTACATCAGTAAATATCCACATACAATGGATTAAACAGGTAAATACCTTAAATTTTGTATCACATGTAAAAAAGATAAAAAGATAAAGCAACACAATAGGGCAATATTGCCAACTCATATAAAGTCATAAATTAAGGAAGGAGAAGCACTCACAGACACTAACTATAATTCGCTCCAAATAGTATGCCAAGGACTGTGGTAAAGGTACTGGTGTGGCTGTGAGCTGTTCCCTATGCTGTAATGTCCTCTTTCTGATAGACCCCTGTTGGATTAAGTAACCCCTAACGATAACTTTGTGGGCTAACCATGCTGTATGGATCTGTTCCTGGTCATGTGAGTTACAGCTAAAAAATGTGACTATGTACTCCTTTATGCATGTTTGTATGGATTTGTCAGTGAGCAGTGCTTTGTTTATATTCAACAGCCCATATCCCTCTGCACTGCGGTGAATGTTGAGAGAGTGAGTGTGTGGTCCAACCAAGTAATGGCTTGACTGGATGCCCTATCTAAAGATTGGAGGTTGTGAGTGAAAACGAGGCAAAGGTTATCACGCGAGTATCTGAAATGGGTTGTAAAATAGAAGGTATATTCTCTACTTGTAGACAAGTGTTCCATCCACATGTCATGCAGGCAGTATTTGTGTAATAGGACTTGGAATTTACTGTTTTATTTTATCGCCACTTTAGTCAGTGTCAATCCTTGAACATCCCTTGCATCCCTTGCCTCTAGTGTTCAGTTGAATTCCCTTCCACTCTTCATCAGTTCTATTGTGGCAAAGTAGAGCAAGATATGGTGACTTATTCAGGAGTTCTGCACATATACTAATGCTATTGTGACATGTTCACAATTTAGAAGGCCTTCCACCACCAACAGGTGACCTTCCGAGTCTTCCTATTTGGAGTTTAACTGAAAGGAAAAGTCATTATAAAACAGTATGAATATGCCTTTTGGGTTGTTTTTTTGTGAATAGGCACGATAGCTTGTTTGATATTGGTTGGAGAAAAGGCGAGGAGGGACAACTTTACTGAACTGTGTCTCCTGTATGCATATGATTGCAGCTTGGTAGCTTTCAGCTTCCTTGAAAAGAGTACGACACTGGTGGGGGCTATTCAGGCTATTCATGTTAATGGAATAAACTACAACATTTGCTGCCATGTTGAAGGGGTGACACACCTCATGTGAAGGGTATAAGTCATAACTTATATATGTAAATCACCTTTTTCATTTATTTTTTTTTTAGCAATTTTAAAAAAAATTAGATTTATTTTAAATTTATTTTTATATATTGTTTATTTATTTTTTTTATACATTCTATTCTCAAAACAATAACTTTGGATTTCTTACAATGCAACCAACTATCACTAAACTGGGGACAGTACATTCCTGTGATGTGCTGGTCTGCTGGCCACCTTGGTAGGTCTGTCCCACCAGATCAGCAGCTTCATGGAGTAACTCCACCTCTAGGCAATATTATTTATGGGAAGCAATGCAGTATCCTCCACAAATTCCTTTTGTTTTGCCATGATGGCAGCTGATAAATTCACAAATAAATCCGTAGTCATGATTTTTGCGTGCCGTTGTCATCAAGGCCTCCTTAGCTTTGTATTAGTGTAACTGAACCACAATGTCTCTCGGCACATCACCCTCAATGTTCCGAGGCTTTGGGATGCAGTGGGCCCTATTCCTTTGGGAATCAGGTATTACCAGTAGAAGGGTCTTGAAGAACAAGGTTAGGTAATGTTGGAGCTCAACCTGGGTAACGGACTCACCTATACCATGAATCATGATATTATTCCAGTGTGAGCGATTTTCCACATCCACCAACACTCACTCATGCTCTGAGGACAGGTAGGCCAGCTTATCTACAACCTCATCATTATGGGTGACACATAGCTTGTCCAGAGTGGTTTCAATGCACTCAGTCCACTTCCTCAGTGACTAGATGTCCCTATGGATATTCAACAGGAGAGCTTAAACGTCTGCATGCAGGGTAGTTCGCAGGTCCTGTAGCATAGCGTGTATCTTGCTCTCTGAGGCCAATCGGGTCTATGACAGCTGCACCCAATCTTTGATGTGAACACCATGTCCAACAATGGCAACAGCGACTTATGGTGGCCACCACCTATGTTCTCCCTCTGTTTATCTCTCTTCCGCGCCTCTAGAGATTGATGTTGTTTAGCGGGTGACATATTAGTTAGCTGTGTAAAGAATTGGAGTTTGGGCAGATAAAATGATGAGTAAACATATCAGGAGCTTCCAGAACACATGTCTGCTTGCTAAGCAGGTCAGGCCACAGCCCCGTTTCTGAATTATTATTATTATTTTTTTTAGCTGAAGTGATTTGGCCGAGTCTAAATTTTCTGCTGTGCATAACTTCCCATCTTACTATGCATAGCCTAAGTTCCTTACCCAATAATTGTTATATTTTATTAGACTGTTTATTATATATTTTTTAAAAGCTCATGCTAGCCACCACCTACGTAGATTTCTTTGTCACTGTTGTCCTCTTTGTGGCTCAATTTTAAGGGTTGAAGGTTCACATTTGTTAAGAAATAATTCACAATTGGACTAAATTATGAATTGTTGGATGAGTTTGAACTAAAAGACTCATTAAAGAAAGTGAATATCCATAAATCATAGATGATACCATGTTGACACATATTATGCATGTTTTTGCCTTTGTTGAATCAGATACCATGTCAGAGAATTGGTCCTGTCTTGCATTCCTCTACTCATAATCTGACTAGACACGCAATTCTGTACTCTACATTCTGCTTGACTATGGTGCGGTTTAATTTAATTGAATGCCTTGCAACTTCCATGTCCTGCTTTATATCGTAACTAGCCTATGATAATCCTACTAAACCTCTTCCTAACTGAAAATTGTGCAAGTACTAATGATACCTCAATGTTACCAATGTTTTTTAAAAAAGCATGAGGATTGCCGTTGGGGTTACACCATGTGCGTTTGTCATATTCATAGGCACTGCAAAAAAAAAAGAATTAAAAAAAAGAAAAAAAAGAAAGTGAATATCAGAGACGGATTTCCCATTAGGCTGGCCCTCCTTGAGCCGGAAAGGAGATCAAAAGATCTCCTTGCATGACCCTGTTTTACTACATTGAATGAGTGTGGTGGAGGGAGCGTGATCATACATACACACATACCACTCAGACATATTTAGCCATATTCAGACTTCCCTACATGCACATGCAATTCAGTCATCACACAGAGACAATCAGTCTTTCTCCATACAGCTCTTACCCTCCTACATGCACAACACTCAGTCAACACCACTTACAGAAACAAAACCCCGGACTCTATGAAGGGGCCCCAATCTGGCACCATACCCAGGGCCCTGGGCAACCTCAATCTGGCTCTAGTTAAAATTACATTTTCTACATACACTTTTTAAATTCAACCCTTTATGTAACCTTATGTAGTCTGAGAGATTCTAATTGTTACAACAAATGGTTGTACTGTAAAAGTAAATAGCAGTAAACCTAGCATACCACTTACCATTTTCTATGTAGAACAACAACAATATTAAGCCCTGTAACTGTAAACAGACTATGTGTAAAGAGCTTATATTGTTCTAAAAATAAAAAATTTGACTCAACAGGCTATCAGTGTGTGTTCTCCTAATACATGTTGATCTTATCAAATGCTTTTTCTGTATTTGACAATAAACGAATTTGAAAATTGTTAGTTGACTCTATGAATAAGCACATCAACTTTATCATTCCCTTAAGGGCCATCAAGTGTGCTTTGTGCATCTCATTCTTGCAGTACTGGTGGTGTTACTGATGACATGGGCCATTTTTATAATTTCCCATTACACCATTGGCCTCTAACAAAATCCACCTTAGTATTAGATTAGGTTCTTCACTGGCAATTTAGAGCTGGTCTACTTGCAAGATTAGAATGTGAGTTTCTGTTTGCTTGTGCTTAGAATTACAATTACAATAATTTATGTAGCACCAACAGATTGTGCAGCACTGAAGAATAGGTAAACAAGATAAACATTTAATTCTATCAAAATATGTTTGACATACGGGCACAGTAGGTGAAGTGAGCATACAATTAAAAGGAATGAATGACACATGCACAAAGGAAATAAAGAAATATATATGAAGAAGTATATTTTTAGAGATTTTTTGAAGGACTGCAGAGATTAGGAGAGTCGAAAATACTATAGGTGAGAATTTTTATAAGTTGGGAGCAGCCCTGGAGTCCTGAAGGCAAGAGTCTGTGGTGCGGATGTGAGAACGGGACAGTAACAGGTCGTCGATGGAGTGAAGAGGTCACTGGAGGAGATATAAGCAGGGGTACAGTTATGTAATTAAGCATGAGAAATTTCAACTGGATCCTAAATGGAGCAGGAAGCCAGAGTAGAGACTGCCAGAAAGAAGAGGTGTGAGAATTGTCAGACTCTCATTGGCAGAGGTATTCATTATGGACTGTAGAGGGGCAATCTGGACACTTTTTAGCCTGACAAGCAGAGGGTTACAATAATCAAGGACACAACAAGAGCATGGACAAGTGTCTTGGTTGGGACCTGAATAAGAAAAGGGCAAACGCAATAAATTCTTTTAAGGATTTGGGGACAGAATTTATGCAAGGGGTAAAGGAAAGTTCAAAATCAAAGAGCACACAAAGGAAAGGTACCTGTGAGTAGATGTTATGATAGATCTATTCAGGGGTCAAGTCCTGGGGAAAAAAGTGTGGGAACTCTCCCCAAAAAAACCCAAAACACTTGTATGTATATATATGTATGTATGTATATATATATATATATATATATATATATATACACACACACATACACACGCGTGCACACACACATACACTCACACAGTGGTGTATTTTAATTTTATGCTGCCCTAGACATGACTATAGAGCACCCCCCTAATCTAAATTTACCACTCCTTCATGTCAAGGGTGCACCACTTCCTGATTAAGAACCCACCCCTTCCTCTTTAGACTCCACCTTTCCCTGCTCCTTTTAAAGAAATGCTATAGTGCCAGGAAAACAAAGTTGTTTTCCTGGCACTATAATTCCATATAGTGCCCCCCTCCTCTCATGTCCTCCCCTCCCCCACTCGACACTGAAGGGGTTAAAATCCTATGGGTATTTAGCAGATGCTGGATGTCCTCATGCACAGGGTGAGGACGTCCAGCATCAGTTAGGTGACTTTGGTCACCTAACCACCCGAAAGTCCCTCTAGTGGCTGTCTGATAGACAGCCACTAGACTTGGAGTTACCCCTCAGGTAATTATTGCAGTTTCTGAGAAGGTTTAAGGGGACTGGGACACTGCACCCAGACCACTTCAAGGAGCTGAAGTAGTCTGGGTGCCTATAGTGTCCCTTTAAGCACACTCTCTGACAGACACTGGCAGATACACACTGACAGTAACACACACATTCAATGACAAACACACAGACTTCACTGATTTGACACACACATTCACTGACACACACTCATTCATTGACAGAGAGACACACACTAATAGTCACACACACACTAAATGACAGACTCTCACTTATTTGACAGTAACTTACAATAACATATGCACATACATGCAATTGCAAACATACACATGCATACACTAACAGAAGCACATACACTCACATACACACGTACAAACGCTAACAGACATAAATACACTCCTACACACACTGAGACAAACAGACATCCACAGACAGACATCCACAGACAGACATCCACACATCCAGACGTCCACAAACAGACGTCCACAAACAGACATCCACACATCCACAGACATCCACACATCCACAAACAGACATCCACACATCCACAAACAGACATCCACACATCCACAGACATCCACAAACAGACATCCACACATCCACAAACAGACATCCACAGACATCCACACATACACAAACAGACATCCACACATCCACACACAAACATCCACAAACAGA
>OW240919.1:89626145-89642398 GCA_933207985.1 Pelobates cultripes
GCAAGCACATTTTTCTGCCCAAAACAGTTCCATAGATTTGGGCTGTGAGGTCGGTCTATTTCAGGCTGAAAAAACGACTAAGTCCCATCGCCGAATGGGACTTAGTCTCTGCAGCTGAAATAAGGCTGAAAAAACGACTGAAAAAAAAGACTAAGTCCCATCGCCGAATGGGACTTAGTCTCTGCAGCTGAAATAAGGCTGAAAAAAACGGCTGATTAGTCTCTGCAGCTGAAATAAGGCTGAAAAAAACGGCTGAAAAAAAGACTAAGTCCCATCGCTGAATGGGACTTAGTCTCTGCAGCTGAAATAATTTCCGGTACTGAACCAGAGTGGGGAAATAGCAAGGCGAGAGCACAAAGGGTTTGCACCAGGTCTGGGGACACAGGGACACCGTCTTAAAGGGGCCCGTGTCTAACAAGTCTGAGGAACCGCGGCCTTAAAGGGGCAGTGTCCCAATCTTCCTGATGTCCCAAAAGGTGTTTGGGGGCCAGCACCAGTCATAAAAGAGTCCATAAGCCCCAATATGCCACCCGACAGTCTTAAGGGGCCATACACGCAAATAAAAGTGCATACATTTTTCACAATCTCCCAGGGCCATAGTCATGCGGAGGGAGGCTGGCAAATAGGCTTCTCCACAACCCAGCAACGGTGCCATTTAAAGGAGCCCGTTACAAATAGCAGTTTGTAACAAGGTGTCAATCCATATCTACCAAGTGACCCGATGTAGGGGGACCAGTCCCTATTCTGCTCTGTGTCAGTGTGTATCAGGGAACCTTAGGACAGGTGTCAATCCATATCTGCCAAGTGACCCGATGTAGGGGGAACAGTCCCTATTCTGCTCTGTGTCAGTGTGTATCAGGGGCTCTGAGGACAGGTGTCAATCCATATGTCAAGGTGTCAGTATGTCATATGTCAGGTGTCAATCCATATTGATTGTGATTTAGGAATGTTAGGTGATTTCTGCCCTTTATGGATTAAAACCAGACTCTGTATCAACTGTGTAATTTTTCCATGGGAGTTTTGCCATGGATCCCCCTCCGGCATGCCACAGTCCAGGTGTTAGTCCCCTTGAAACAACTTTTCCATCCCTATTGTGGCCAGAAAAAGTCCCTGTGTGTTTTAAAATTCGCCTCCCCATTGAAGTCAATGGCGTTTCGGGCGGTTCGCCGGTTCGCGAACATTTGCGGAAGTTCGCGTTCGCCGTTCGCGAACCGAAAATTTCGGGTTCGCGACATCACTATACATGATGTGTCACTTATATGTAACATTCACAATAAAAAAAAATAATCCAAAGCACAAAATCACCTAAACCAATTCAAGTGTTTGGGGAAGCACAGAGGGATGAGTAGTTTTTCTTTTGTGTGTGTGTGTGTGTTTTACCAAACAATCTTACAAATGCCGTCACATTGGCATCCAATACACTTTAACTGTGTGCAAATTAATATGAAATATACAATTCATTATTAATTGAGATAAATAGACAAAAAGGCAGCCATAATCACCATTTTCATTTAACTTTGACATACTTACTTTAAATACAGTACTTTGATCCTTATGATCTTTTATATATAATAAATGTATAATTATAACACATATGTCTGAATTGATTATCTATCAATGCCATCAAACATGCAATAAAGTATAGGCAATACGTAATAAACAAATAGTGCAGTGCAATGTTCAAAACAATTAATTTATAATAAACATAATTGAAACAATTAATACAAATGAATAAAATGCAAACAATACCTATTAATGTGCATTATACCAATGGTGCTAATGCAATAATGAGAAATTATACAACAAAGTGCCATAATTAACTGTGCAAAAGCAAAGTGTAAACAGCAAAGTGTAAACAGCAAAGTGCAACAATCCACTTACATCAGTAAATATCCACATACAATGGATTAAACAGGTAAATACCTTAAATTTAGTATCACATGTAAAAAAGATAAAAAGATAAAGCAACACAATAGGACAATATTGCCAACTCATATAAAGTCATAAATTAAGGAAGGAGAAGCACTCACAGACACTAACTATAATTCGCTCCAAATAGTATGCCAAGGACTGTGGTAAAGGTACTGGTGTGGCTGTGAGCTGTTCCCTATGCTGTAATGTCCTCTTTCTGATAGACCCCTGTTGGATTAAGTAACCCCTAACGATAACTTTGTGGGCTAACCATGCTGTATGGATCTGTTGCTGGTCATGTGAGTTACAGCTAAAAAATGTGACTATGTACTCCTTTATGCATGTTTGTATGGATTTGTCAGTGAGCAGTGCTTTGTTTATATTCAACAGCCCATATCCCTCTGCACTGCGGTGAATGTTGAGAGAGTGAGTGTGTGGTCCAACCAAGTAATGGCTTGACTGGATGCCCTATCTAAAGATTGGAGGTTGTGAGTGAAAACGAGGCAAAGGTTATCACGCGAGTATCTGAAATGGGTTGTAAAATAGAAGGTATATTCTCTACTTGTAGACAAGTGTTCCATCCACATGTCATGCAGGCAGTATTTGTGTAATAGGACTTGGAATTTACTGTTTTATTTTATCGCCACTTTAGTCAGTGTCAATCCTTGAACATCCCTTGCATCCCTTGCCTCTAGTGTTCAGTTGAATTCCCTTCCACTCTTCATCAGTTCTATTGTGGCAAAGTAGAGCAAGATATGGTGACTTATTCAGGAGTTCTGCACATATACTAATGCTATTGTGACATGTTCACAATTTAGAAGGCCTTCCACCACCAACAGGTGACCTTCCGAGTCTTCCTATTTGGAGTTTAACTGAAAGGAAAAGTCATTATAAAACAGTATGAATATGCCTTTTGGGTTGTTTTTTTGTGAATAGGCACGATAGCTTGTTTGATATTGGTTGGAGAAAAGGCGAGGAGGGACAACTTTGCTGAACTGTGTCTCCTGTATGCATATGATTGCAGCTTGGTAGCTTTCAGCTTCCTTGAAAAGAGTACGACACTGGTGGGGGCTATTCAGGCTATTCATGTTAATGGAATAAACTACAACATTTGCTGCCATGTTGAAGGGGTGACACACCTCATGTGAAGGGTATAAGTCATAACTTATATATGTAAATCACCTTTTTCATTTATTTATTTTTTTAGCAATTTTAAAAAAAATTAGATTTATTTTAAATTTATTTTTATATATTGTTTTTTTTTTTTTTTATACATTCTATTCTCAAAACAATAACTTTGGATTTCTTACAATGCAACCAACTATCACTAAACTGGGGACAGTACATTCCTGTGATGTGCTAGTCAAAAAACTAGAAAAAAGTTCCTGCCCTGGAAATGATTTTTCCCCACACAGGTGTATACCCACGAACCCCATTCCCCAAACTTGGCTATACCACCCCAAACCCTTGTAATTAATAGGGAACGCCAGAGTTGGGTGGACATACCTAACTGGACTCGACAGTCCTGAGGTCCGCCATCTCGTCCAGTGGTGCTGGGACTCCATTGCTAACGGTGATGTTCCTTGACATTTTCATTGCAGGGCCACTCTCATTGGTTGAGGAGTCTGGGAGCACCCTCCTGTGACCGCCAGATCCAGGTTCCATGACTGCAGCAGGATATTCCCATCACTGGGTCTGCTGGCCACCTTGGTAGGTCTGTCCCACCAGATCAGCAGCTTCATGGAGTAACTCCACCTCTAGGCAATATTATTTATGGGAAGCAATGCAGTAACCTCCACAAATTCCTTTTGTTTTGCCATGATGGCAGCTGATAAATTCACAAATAAATCCGTAGTCATGATTTTTGCGTGCCGTTGTCATCAAGGCCTCCTTAGCTTTGTATTAGTGTAACTGAACCACAATGTCTCTCGGCACATCACCCTCAATGTTCCGCGGCTTTGGGATGCAGTGGGCCCTATTCCTTTGGGAATCAGGTATTACCAGTAGAAGGGTCTTGAAGAACAAGGTTAGGTAATGTTGGAGCTCAACCTGGGTAACGGACTCACCTATACCATGAATCATGATATTATTCCAGTGTGAGCGATTTTCCACATCCACCAACACTCACTCATGCTCTGAGGACAGGTAGGCCAGCTTATCTACAACCTCATCATTATGGGTGACACATAGCTTGTCCAGAGTGGTTTCAATGCACTCAGTCCACTTCCTCAGTGACTAGATGTCCCTATGGATATTCAACAGGAGAGCTTAAACGTCTGCATGCAGGGTAGTTCACAGGTCCTGTAGCATAGCGTGTATCTTGCTCTCTGAGGCCAATCGGGTCTATGACAGCTGCACCCAATCTTTGATGTGAACACCATGTCCAACAATGCAACAGCGACTTATGGTGGCCACCACCTATGTTCTCCCTCTGTTTATCTCTCTTCCGCGCCTCTAGAGATTGATGTTGTTTAGCGGGTGACATATTAGTTAGCTGTGTAAAGAATTGGAGTTTGGGCAGATAAAATGATGAGTAAACATATCAGGAGCTTCCAGAACACATGTCTGCTTGCTAAGCAGGTCAGGCCACAGCCCCGTTTCTGAATTATTATTATTTATTTTTTTAGCTGAAGTGATTTGGCCGAGTCTAAATTTTCTGCTGTGCATAACTCTAATTTTAACTGGCCAGTGCAATGCTAAGAATTGCTTCATGAGATTGTCTTCCCATCTTACTATGCATAGCCTAAGTTCCTTACCCAATAATTGTTATATTTTATTAAACTGTTTATTATATATTTTTTAAAAGCTCATGCTAGCCACCACCTACGTAGATTTCTTTGTCACTGTTGTCCTCTTTGTGGCTCAATTTTAAGGGTTGAAGGTTCACATTTGTTAAGAAATAATTCACAATTGGACTAAATTATGAATTGTTGGATGAGTTTGAACTAAAAGACTCATTAAAGAAAGTGAATATCCATAAATCATAGATGATACCATGTTGACACATATTATGCATGTTTTTGCCTTTGTTGAATCAGATACCATGTCAGAGAATTGGTCCTGTCTTGCATTCCTCTACTCATAATCTGACTAGACACGCAATTCTGTACTCTACATTCTGCTTGACTATGGTGCGGTTTAATTTAATTGAATGCCTTGCAACTTCCATGTCCTGCTTTATATCGTAACTAGCCTATGATAATCCTACTAAACCTCTTCCTAACTGAAAATTGTGCAAGTACTAATGATACCTCAATGTTACCAATGTTTTTTAAAAAAGCATGAGGATTGCCGTTGGGGTTACACCATGTGCGTTTGTCATATTCATAGGCACTGCAAAAAAAAAGAATTAAAAAAAAGAAAAAAAAGAAAGTGAATATCAGAGACGGATTTCCCATTAGGCTGGCCCTCCTTGAGCCGGAAAGGAGATCAAAAGATCTCCTTGCATGACCCTGTTTTACTACATTGAATGAGTGTGGTGGAGGGAGCGTGATCATACATACACACATACCACTCAGACATATTTAGCCATATTCAGACTTCCCTACATGCACATGCAATTCAGTCATCACACAGAGACAATCAGTCTTTCTCCATACAGCTCTTACCCTCCTACATGCACAACACTCAGTCAACACCACTTACAGAAACAAAGCCCCGGACTCTATGAAGGGGCCCCAATCTGGCACCATACCCAGGGCCCTGGGCAACCTCAATCTGGCTCTAGTTAAAATTACATTTTCTACATACACTTTTTAAATTCAACCCTTTATGTAACCTTATGTAGTCTGAGAGATTCTAATTGTTACAACAAATGGTTGTACTGTAAAAGTAAATAGCAGTAAACCTAGCATACCACTTACCATTTTCTATGTAGAACAACAACAATATTAAGCCCAGACTAACTGTAAACAGACTATGTGTAAAGATCTTATATTGTTCTAAAAAGAAAAAATTTGACTCAACAGGCTATCAGTGTGTGTTCTCCTAATACATGTTGATCTTATCAAATGCTTTTTCTGTATTTGACAATAAACAAATTTGAAAATTGTTAGTTGACTCTATGAATAAGCACATCAACTGTATCATTCCCTTAAGGGCCATCAAGTGTGCTTTGTGCATCTCATTCTTGCAGTACTGGTGGTGTTACTGATGACATGGGCCATTTTTATAATTTCCCATTACACCATTGGCCTCTAACAAAATCCACCTTAGTATTAGATTAGGTTCTTCACTGGCAATTTAGAGCTGGTCTACTTGCAAGATTAGAATGTGAGTTTCTGTTTGCTTGTGCTTAGAATTACAATTACAATAATTTATGTAGCACCAACAGATTGTGCAGCACTGAAGAATAGGTAAACAAGATAAACATTTAATTCTATCAAAATATGTTTGACATACGGGCACAGTAGGTGAAGTGAGCATACAATTAAAAGGAATGAATGACAAATGCACAAAGGAAATAAAGAAATATATATGAAGAAGTATATTTTTAGAGATTTTTTGAAGGACTGCAGAGATTAGGAGAGTCGAAAATACTATAGGTGAGAATTTTTATAAGTTGGGAGCAGCCCTGGAGTCCTGAAGGCAAGAGTCTGTGGTGTGGATGTGAGAACGGGACAGTAACAGGTCGTCGATGGAGTGAAGAGGTCACTGGAGGAGATATAAGCAGGGGTACAGTTATGTAATTAAGCATGAGAAATTTCAACTGGATCCTAAATGGAGCAGGAAGCCAGAGTAGAGACTGCCAGAAAGAAGAGGTGTGAGAATTGTCAGACTCTCATTGGCAGAGGTATTCATTATGGACTGTAGAGGGGCAATCTGGACACTTTTTAGCCTGACAAGCAGAGGGTTACAATAATCAAGGACACAACAAGAGCATGGACAAGTGTCTTGGTTGGGACCTGAATAAGAAAAGGGCAAACGCAATAAATTCTTTTAAGGATTTGGGGACAGAATTTATGCAAGGGGTAAAGGAAAGTTCAAAATCAAAGAGCACACAAAGGAAAGGTACCTGTGAGTAGATGTTATGATAGATCTATTCACCTTAAGGGAAAAAGGACTTTGAGAATGGAAAGACAAGCAGGACAGTTTTGGAGAGTTTGAGTTTTAGGAATCATGAAGTCATCCAGCTGGAAACAGAGGACATGAAATCAGTGACACGGTCTAGCAGACTAGGAGAGAGATCTACTGAAGAGATGTACATTTGGTTATCATCAGCATACAAGTTATATTGAAAGCCATAGAATAATATTAGGCTGCCAAGTGATGAAGTGTAAATTGACAAGAGAAGAGGTCCCAGTTCAAAGCTTTGAGGAACTCCAACCGAGGGAGATACAAAGGAGAAGTAGAAGATATTAGAAAAGTGCACACCTGACACCAACAGGAACTAGACTTTCCAGCTCACATTTTTCACACCCAAAATCTTTTTTTGCAACACAAATAAATCCACTGGGGGAAGCAAAAATATGAGTCAAATGCCTGTGTGGCGAAACCGACCTCGCCACTGGGCATTGGAGAAGACTGATTGCCAGCCTCCTGCCATGTGACTATGGCCCCTGGGATGTATTGCCCTTTAAAGACATGATTTGGGCATAATGGATTTGTGTTGTGCTGCTGCTGGCCCTTTAAGAACCATCTGGGACATACTGTGGAGTTACTGGGTGGCCACCATTTCATGTATCAGAGGCACATGGTGAGAACAATGGATGAAGCACATGGTGAGAACAATGGATGGCGGCCATTTTAACTCACAGACACTGTTTGGACTTTTCTACACGGTGCCATCTCGCCGGTATTTGGTGCACAAAGACATCATGCAGTAGTTTTAAACTACAGAACAGGGGACACATTTAACAGTAATTATTTTTCATATAGCCTGTATATGTTCTGCGGAATCTGCATTAAACCGTATCTTCCAAACTACTGAACGGATCTGGGTGAATTTTGGATATGTGGTTCACCCAGATCCCCCGGTTCCGAGGATATACTTTTATGGGGTTATTGGATGTTTTGAGGTCCCTGTGATATGTTTTATAATACTGTATTTCTCTGCCTGTGATAATTATATTAACCATTGTGTTCAGTAATCATATCACAGGCAGAGGGTAGGATTTTGTGTGGGAGTGTCTGTGTGTATTGCACGGATTGATTGGTTGTATTTCAAAACCCTGTGTGCAGTACTATGTTTGTGGATTGTGAATAAAAGAGGCTGTATGTGCCAGTACAGGCAGTTCTGATTGACCTCAAAACGAAGTGTCGTCTCGTTATTGGGGGAATTGGATTGTATGCTGATTGCCAGGAGT
This sequence comes from Pelobates cultripes, assembly GCA_933207985.1. Taxonomy (NCBI): domain Eukaryota; kingdom Metazoa; phylum Chordata; class Amphibia; order Anura; family Pelobatidae; genus Pelobates; species Pelobates cultripes. Next base: position 89,634,362 of record OW240919.1, read on the forward strand.
GTAAGCTGATTGTATGCTTTTCCTGTTCAGCTGCTGACAGCATTCATATGCTTGAGAGCATTCGTATGCTTCTCCAGTTTGGTGGTTGTGGTGTCTGCTGCAGTGCTTGGAGTGCTCAGGAAGCGCTAGGAGCATCCTTCAACGGAGGTACCCAGATCCGTTTCAGCCTGCTCAGATAATCTTTCATATGGGTCACAGATATGTGCGCCTCCTGTGTTTTGTGAGTATAAGGTATATTTTGGAACCTCCAGCTGGTAAAGGAACACTATAGTGTCAGGAATAAAAATATGTATTCCTGACACTATAGGTTAAAAATAGCCATTTCGGTCACCACCCGCCCTTGCCCACCATTAACAAAGGTAGTCACCTTTACTCCAGTGCCTCTCGGGTCTCCTTGCAGCTGTCCCACCTCACTCTGCCTTCTTTGCTGAGATCATCAAAGATGATCATCTCAGACAATCCTATGCCTCCCGTAGGAAAGTACTGGGAGACTATTGATCATGTGCAGTAAAATGCAGTGCTGCTCCAATCAGCATCTGCTCCAATCAGCATCTGCTCATAGAGATGTATTGTAATGTGAGTGAGTTGGCATTTTTAGATGTTATCGGCAGTGTACAGTTAAATGGAAGAGGATCTCTGTAGATCCCTGGTTACATAATATGATTAAGACATTCAGCATTCCACATGAGCTACTGATCACAAAAAAACACCATGCTGGTTGGGCATATAGTAACATGTGGGCCCCGGAGCTTTTGATCCAATAGCCTCTATGTTACTCTGATTTTGGTCAGCCTGATATAATTCATAACAATTAATAATTTTCTGTCTTAAATATTTTATTCAAGGGGTACATAGATTCAGGATGAAAGCACTGTAGAAGCTGTATATAAACATACCGTTTAAAAATGTTATCATAACTGTGCATTTCTTAACACATAACGGACAGCTTTATACATAAGAGGCAATATAATACAGTGTAGCATGACATTTTCTTCCAAACAATGTACTAAATGACAGTAAGAAAACATGCAGACTTTTGCATCAAAATAAACTATAACCTTGTGGAACTCCTTGCATTATTTATCTTTTATAAAAATAATAATAAGCTATTTTTCAACCTGTTCCTCAATGTTGTTATTATTTTTATATTTTTTTTAAAGGTACCAAAAACTTCACACATTTTTAAGTTGGTGAAAGACAAAATTATGTTTTCTTTCTACGTACTAATAATAGCCTTTAAATGTGAACTTTCTATGGAGGGGAGCGTGATGACATGAGTGCGTGAGCACGTCGAGAGGCGGGTCTAGGAGGAGTACGTGAGGCGCGGAAGGGGAAGGTGAGGGGAGGCGAGGTCCGATGGTGAGGACGAAGCAGTTGGCGTAGATGAGAAATTTGGATGCGAGGGCAAAGCGGTTTTGGATGTGAGGACAGTACCCCAGTGTGTGTCCAGAGCTCAGAGCCTAGAGTGGATCCAGAGAGATCCTGACATACTCAGTATTATTTAATCGCAACAGCATAAGACGGTTTACCCCACGAGGTTGGATGCAGAAAAACCGAAGAATCAGAGGGGGCTAAAAGAAGCCCATAAAACGGGAGAGCAAATTACGGCTTAAAGATAAGTGCATGAAAAATTTATTGAGAAACTCTACGGAGAAAGCTGTTAAGAAGCCTGTTAAGCGTGGGACTGTTTTATATGCTATATGATACATGCTGTTTATGTCAGTTGTTTTTAATTATTGCTAATGCACACCACCTATGCACATCATTGATACATCATTGATATAACTAGTGCATATTTAAAAAAGGAAAAGAAAGATAAGAAAAGGAGAAAGGACAGGAGAAAGAAAGCTTCTACATAAAAAATATCTGAGTATACCCGAGCACACTGCTATAGGGCATTTAAAAAAAAAAATTTTTTAAGATTAAAAGCTCCAGAAATGGCGTCTAAGAAACAAATAAAAACTAGAGATAAAAAGGATGACTCTCAGCCAACAAGATTGTCGGGGTTTTTTTCTCCCAATAAAGAAAAATTAGGTCATAAGGATATCGATACGATATATCAAGATCAGAATACACAAACAACAATTGCTCATAATGCAGAACAGAAGAATTACGTTTCTCAAGATTTCTTAGTGAACAAACTGGACAAGCAAATGGCACATATTGCTAATCAGATCATAAATAGCTCTAATATAATTAAATTGGAGATGGAGAAAATAAACACAAAGCTGAGTTCTGCATTAGAAAAAATTAATATAATGGAAGGTCAAATAAAAAACCTGCAAACAGAGAACATTCAAACAGAAGTTTTAATACAGCAAATTAATCTGAAGATTAGAGATCTGAAGGATCGATCGAGGAGATGTAATGTGCGTCTTAGAAATATACCGGAATCTGTAACTCAAGATCTATTGAAAGATTTTTTGCTTTCTTTTTTTCAAGAAGTTGGTCTGCAGAATGAAGCCCTTCTGCCTATAATTGAAAGAACACATAGACTAAGAAAACCTAGTGAGGTCCCAGCTCATTACCCAAGGGATGTTATCGTTTGGTTTTTTTCCTACTCACATAAACAACAAGTGGTTAATTTGCTGAGGAATAAAGTTAACTTACCGGAGAAATTTAAAGATATTATTATATTTCAAGATCTGTCAATGCAAACAAGAACTTGGAGAAACACTTTTCAGCCTTAGACCCATTGAAGCAAAATAATATGAAATATAAATGGGTACAATCATCTAAAATAATTGTGTGGTGGGAAGAAAGATGGAGACAATTCACTTCAGCTAAAGACCTAGAAGCCTGGACAAAAACAATATTCCCTTAAAACTAAAGGACTTTTTTTTTTGTACAACTGGTTAAAAGACCTAAGAAGTTGAGGAAGGCAAACCCTCTATCAAGATAAATGAGTTTAAAAGAACTATACAGGAGGAAGAAAAATGGAGAATATTTATTTCAACTAAAAAAAATTTAGAAGCCTGGTTAAAATTGCTTATACTCCTAAAATTAAAAGACCTCAAGCAAAAAGTCAACGAATAATAAGAAGACTATTCACCTTAGTTAAAAACTAAGAAGTCTGGTCAAAAAATATTATCTTATCTAAAAGATAAAAGAAAAAGGAAGGAAAAGAAAGAGAGAAAAAGAAAGGAACAATTTTTATTTATTTATTTTTTTTTTGTTAGAAATATGTGTCAGAATGGTATTAGGTATAGGAGAAAATATTACAAGATGGTTACTCACTGTTAAATTATGATCAATGGGAAGAATAATTTTAGTATTGAAATATAGAAAAGGTCTGGGTTGATAATAATCACTATAATTTTATTGGTATGTTAAGAGTTAGTACAAATTTGTATAAGGACAGATTGTAATATCAAATATGAAAAGTTCACAAATGTTAATATATTCACTACAGAGTAAGATATCGGTAAAGGGAGAAGAAGTACTAATTAAGATTAAGTACAATTCGACATAAGATAAAATAATATATCAAGGTAGTTAAGTGATAAATTTGGTATAAGGGAGTATCACAGAAGTACAGAAAAAGGTTTTGCAGAGAAATAGTCACTATAACGATAAAGAGGTAGATGCTTACACTAATTGATAAATGAGTTAAAAAATTTTTTATTTTTTTTCTCCTTTTCAAATATGCTATAGTAACTTATAAAAAATTTAATGAGAAAGGGAAAGGGGAGAGAAGAAGAACCAGAAAACAGGAAAGGGAGGAAGAGGGTGCCTATAGAGAAATAATAGCTGTAAGAGAACCAGTTGGTAACAGTTCTATAATGTAATATAAAGACATTTTTTTTTTCTCCCCCTCCTCCCCCCGGGCCTCATGACTCCAAAATATAGATCTGCCTGATGCTTGTATTAAGCATAAGTCTCGGAGTAGCTGGCTTCTCACGGGACGGGGTCTATCTACAGGAATTAGGGTTAGTTCTCTGTTAGATGGGTTAACAAGTAGGACGACAAGATGTCCTTAATCAATGTAATGTTGTTTGTGATAAATGTCTGTTATCTGCGGGGTCTTAAGGGCAGAAGGGATGAAAATGGAGGCAGAGGATTAAAATATGGTTAAATTTAATTTCTATTAATGCTCAGGGCCTCAATACGATGTATAAAAGATCTCTGCTACGAAATCAAATGATAAAAGAAAAAATAGATATCTGTTTAGTTCAGGAGACACACTGGAGACAAAATGAGAAATTAACATGGGGAGGCAATAAGCTCCCAATCTTTCTACATGCATCCATGAAGGATAAAAAAAAAAGAGGTGTAGCAATGATAATTTCAGATAGGGTTAAGTGGGAGAACATTTACCAGGAATTAGATAAAGAAGGAAGATGTATGATTTTAGTAGGTAAGATAAATGATGTTAAATATACGATAGTTAACATATATCTACCAAATGTAGCTCCAGTTTCTCAACTGAAGAAAATATTAGATAAAGCGGATTCAGTCAAAACTGGGATATATATAGTAGCAGGAGATTTTAATTGTATATTGGATCCACAAAAGGATAAAAAACTGCTGAAAGGGAGTGTAATGAACAAAACAATAATTAAAAATGCGAGCTTACTGACCAATGCGAAAAACAATTACGATTTATTCGATGCTTGGCGTCTTCAAAATCCTGAATTAAGAGACTACACCCATCTATCTAGAGTACATTTTACATACTCAAGAATCGATATGATCTGGGGTAATATAACTCTAATAGACAATTTGGTAGAGATAAATATAGTGGAAAATGTATGGTCAGACCATAGTATGTACATATTTGAAATAAAAGATAAGATGACAGCTATAAATAATACAACATGGAAATTAAATAACTATTTGTTATATAATAAAAGGAGTAAGACTAAGTTAGAGAAACTGATAATATGTTTCTTTAGGGAGAATGATCCTTTAGAAACCTCATATCTGAATACATGGTGTTCATTTAAAGCAGTTGTAAGAGGCTATCTTATAAAGCTAAACCATGAAGCTAAAAGTAAAGAAAAGAGACTTGGTGATCTATACATTGAACTTTATAAGCTTACAACAGATAATAAAGCAGAGCCCACAATGGAGAAAGGCAGACGAATATCAGTAGTGCAAAAAAATATTCTGCAATGTTTAAATACTAAAACAATAGAAAATATTAAAAAACTGAAATTGAGATTCTATTGTAGAGGGAACAAAACAGATAAGATGCTAACTAATAAATTGAGGAAACAATATGCTAATGCTCGTATATCTAAGATTATATATAATCAAATAACTTATACAAACCCAAAAGATATTGGGGACTGCTTTAGAGATTATTATGGGTTACTATATAATCTCCCTGTTGAAGCTACTACAAATAAGATCAAACAGTATTTAACTAGTACAAATCTAACTAAATTAGATCAGATTCAGAAAGATAGTATTAATAATCCGATTACAGAAGCTGAGGTGAATAGGGCTATATCTAAAACCCAGAAGTCGAAAACACCAGGCCCAGATGGATTCTCTAATTTGTTTTTCCATACTTATAAATCTATTTTGAGTAAACAATTAGCATCAACATTCAATAATGCGGTTCAAATAGGAAGTTTTCCTGAAGAGATGACTAGAGCTAATATGCTCCCCATCTTGAAACAAGGAAAAGATCCAACTATTGTGGCCAGTTATCGCCCTATCTCTCTAATTAATTCAGATGTTAAATTATTCTCATCTATATTGGCAGACCGCCTTAAGAGTATCATTAATAAGCTCATTCACAATGATCAAATAGGTTTTATTCCAGATAGGTGGATAGGCTCTAATTCAAGAAGAATCATCGATATAATTGATAATGCTAATAAGAAACATATTCCTCTTATGACCTTAGCAGTTGATGCAGAAAAAGCCTTCGATAGGTTAAACTGGAAGTTTTTAGAATTAACTTTAGAAGCATATGGAATAGAAGGCTGGTTGTTAAGGGGTATTATGGCTTTATATAAAAATCCTTCAACTAGAATAGTAGGCCCAAATATTTGTTCACATTGGGTATCAGTAAATAATGGGGTGAGACAAGGATGTCCACTTTCGCCATTACTATATGTTCTTTCAATAGAGCCCTTAGCGGAAAATATTAGGAAAAATGTAGATATAAAAGGATATAGAATAAGAGATAGAGAATTTAAAATAAGTCTCTATGCAGACGATATCCTCTTGTCAATTACTGAACCAGCTAGCTCTTTGAACTATCTGATGGAGGAAGTTAGAGTGTATAGCCATTTGGCAAATTATAAATTAAATAATGAAAAAACAGTTGTGATGAGTGTTGAATTAGATAAGAAGATAAGAGAGGAAATTAGTAAGCAATATGTATTTACATGGACACCTCAGAAATTTAATTGCTTAGGAATATTGGTTACCAAGAATATAGAGAGGATGATGGAAGAAAACTTTCTAAATTTAATATGCAGATTACTTGGTGGGGCTGTATTAATGTCATCAATTCTTATATTATTCCTAAATGGAGCTATCTATTTCAGATGATTCCACTTAGGATTCCAGACATATGGTTGACGTTATTACAGAACAATTTAGAAAATTTCATTAATAATGGTAAGAAAAATAGAATTAATAGAAACATCCTATCACTAAAGATTAAGGAAGGAGGTTTAAACTTTCCTAATATAAGAGTTATATACTGGGCAAATGTGATCAATCATATGTATAGGTCCCAGACGGGGACAGCTCAAGAAGAAAGCTGGTTTAGTATCGAAATGGAAGATCTGAGACTAAAAAATCCAGAAGGTTTGCTATGGAATACGAAAACTCTAGACAATATGGGGATAGATATTAAAAATAACATTATTTGGGCCCAATTGTTGCCTGTCTGGGAGGAAATTAAAAAGAAAATAGGCCTCAAATATGCAATTATGGATACGGCAAATTTAAGGATAGTAGAAGCCAATATGAAAGATCTATCTCTAGAAACTTGGAGACTTAAAGGAATAAATAAAGTTTCACAGATATTAAACTCAGATAAAATATTGCCTTTTGATATTATAGTACAAAAATATCATCTTCCTCAACGAGAGTTATTTGCATATTTGAGGCTTAAACATTTTTTACAGAAACATCTTAATAAAGATTCTGGAAAAGCGCATATAATGATAAAACGCATATTTTCAAATCAGAATATATCGAAAGTTTTAGCTAAAGCAATAGAGATAATTAGAAATATTAATGAGGTAGTTAATTTCCCCCAGAAGACTAAATGGGAAAACGATCTGAAGTGTTCCTTAGAACAAGAAGATTGGTGTAAAGCTATAAATAATACTCGTCGACAGGTCCAATGTTTAAATTTATTAGAAACTTACTACAAGGTTATGTATAGATGGTATTTGGTTCCTAGCAAGCTTTCTCAGATGTACCCTGGAGTAACCTCTAGATGTTGGAGATGTGATAAAGAGGAGGGTTCATTTCTCCACATTTGGTGGAGTTGTTCAAATATTCAGACCTCTATCAAGAGAACGATAGGATTTATTAAATATAATACTGGAATAGAATTAGAAAAGAAACCAGAGGTAGTCTTGTTACATATGCATTGGCCGAATATGTCATATACAAATAGTTGTTTTATAATTCATTGTCTTGTTGCATTTAAAATTGTTCTAGCACGGAACTGGAAATCTAATCAAGCAGCTTACTGGGATGCCATTAAAGATCAAATCATCCTTCAGATGAGGATGGAAAGAGATCTAAGTATGCCATATTTGAATTCCCCAAAGAGAAGGGATCTATGGAAAAGATGGGTTAATAAAATAGAACCTACTATATAAATTAAACAGATAACCATTAGATCCGGTAATGCTTGAGGAGTAAGAGTCCTGAGCTAAGACATATTTTTATAATAGCCCGATCCCGCAGATAACAGTGTAATTTGTCTGTATATTGTGAATGTCTTAATGGTGTAATAGATGTTATGTGATTTGTGGTGTTGTGTTGATATTTGTATATATGTAAGAAATTGAATAAAAGAATTTACTTTAAAAAAAATAAATAAAAAAAATAAAA
>OW240919.1:89642498-89707544 GCA_933207985.1 Pelobates cultripes
GATCAAAGATAACCGCGGCAACGCTCAGAATCCCGCGAGAGGACCCGGCGGAGCTGCTGGTTAGAGCTCTCGCGGGATTCTGAGCGTTGCCGCGGTTACCTCTCACCACCAGGAAAGGATGGCAGCACGGCTCCTCCACATGGCAACAAGGCTCCCCCCCATGGCAATATGGCTCCTACCCTCCCAGGCTAAAGGTAAGAAGGGAGGGGGAAATAACTTTTTTTTTTTTATTATTAAAAAATATATTTTAATTTAAATAAAAAATACATTCACACTCACACACACAGCACCCACACACACACACAGCATCCAGACACACACAGCACCCACACACAAACACACAGCACCCAGACACACACAGCACCCAGACACACACACAGCACCCAGATACACACAGTGCACCCAGACACACACAGCACCCAGACACACACAGCACCCACACACACACAGCACCCCCAGACACACACAGCGCACCCAGAGACACACAGCGCACCCAGAGACACACAGTGCACCCAGACACACACAGCACCCAGACACACACTGCACCACCAGACACACACAGCACCCCCAGACACACCCACCCAGACACACACAGCGCACCCAGACACACACAGCGCACCCAGACACACACAGTGCACCCAGACACACACAGAACCCAGACACACCACAGCACCCCCAGACACACACACAGCACCCAGACACACACACAGCACCCCCAGGCCCACACACAGCACCCAGACACACACACAGCACCCAGACACACACAGCACCCCCAGACACACACAGCACCCAAACACACACAGCGCACCCTCAGACACACACAGCGTACCCTCAGACACACAGCGAAACCTCAGACACACACAGAGCACCCTCAGACACACAGCACCCTCGCTCACACACAGCACACTCCCACACATGGTAAATGTGGGATCTACTTCCGGGTATACACGCCAGCTCCACAAGCTCTGACAAGCCGTCCCAGCCTTTGAGCCAATGCAAGGATTGCTGCAAGCCATAGAGGATTACTGGAGAACGGATACTTTGCTAATTTACAAGTGGACTATAACTCTGAACTCTTGGAGGACAACTCACCTTAACCTTAAGTATATCTTTCAACTATTTTCTGCAATATCATTTATTAATGAACCAATTCCTGCTTGCTTAAATCTTCTTTGCTTCCAGTGGCGGATCCAGAGCCTGATCTCGGGAGGGGCACTTGTAGATTATTTAAAGAAATAATCCAGACACAATAAATACTACAGCTCAGTGTAGTGGTTATGGTGTCAATAGTGCCGGGACCCGCTCCTAGAGTAAGTAGTCAAACCGTTTAAGAACAGTTTGACAACTTACCTGAGGTCTGCTGGGAAATGGGGCGGTAGTAGGGCATAGGAGCAGTGGTGTGTGTGAGTGGTGCAATGTGTAAGGGGTGCAGTGTGTGTGAGGGGGACAGTGTGTGAGCAGTGTGTGTGTGTGAGGGGGACAGTGTGTGAGCAGTGTGTGTGTGAGGGGGACAGTGTGTGAGCAGTGTGTGTGTGAGTAGGGGGGGCAGTGTATGTCAGGGATGCAGTGTATGTGTGGGACAGTATGTGTGTGTAACAGTTGCAGTGTGTGTGTGTGAGTGTGGGCAATGTGTGTGTGTATGGGGCGGCAGTGTATGGGGGCAGTGTGTGTGTATGAGGGGCAGTATGTGTGTATGAGGGGCAGTATGTGTGTATGAGGGGCAGTATGTGTGTATGAGGGGCAGTATGTGTGTATGAGGGCAGTATGTGTGTATGCGGGGCAGTATGTGTGTATGGGGGGCAGCATGGGGCAGTATGTGTGTATGGGGGCAGCATGTGTGTATGGGGGGCAGCATGTGTGTATGGGGGCAGCATGGGGGGCAGCATGTGTGTATGGGGGGCAGCATGGGGGCAATGTATATGTGTGTGTGTTAAGGGGAGGGGGGCTTTTTTTTATAATATATATTTTTAAATATTTAATTTTTAAAAAAATATATATCCTATGTCCCCCCTCCCTTCTTACCTTTACTGGGGAGGAGGGGGGGACATATTTCGATCCCTGGTGGTCCCAGTGGTGATTCCCTGGTGGTCCCAGTGGGGAGAGTGAGCTCTAGCCCGCGCTCGGGCTAGAGTTCACTCCTTGAACTAGGCGTTGCTACTTGACAGCAGCAGCCAAGCTCCCATCTGTGAAGAACAGAGGAGCTGCAGCCTGAGCTCCGGGTCCTCCCTCTCCCTCCCCTGCCGGCTGCCAGCACAGTGTCTGCGGACTGGGGAGGGAGATCTGTGATCTCCCTCCGGTCCGCAGGCACATTGCAGGGCTAGCACCTGCATGTGCTGGCAGGGGAGGGAGACCGGCGGATTTCTCGGGGGGGGCAATTGCCCCGTTGCCCCCCCCCTGGATCCGCCAGTGTTTGCTTCAAGTTACTAATTATATGGAGGACAACTCCCATCATGCTTATTTACTATGAACTGTTTTTTGGAACCAATTCCTGCTTGCTCAAATCTTCTCTGCTTCAAGTTACTAATTATATGGAGGACAACTCCCATCATGCTTATTTACTATGAACTGTTTCTTGCTTTGCAAATACTCTCTGCTACCTGCTTAATGTTTCTATTGAAGATTATTCCCAGCAACCTAAAGAATCTTATTTAAAACTTCTCTGAGGAAATACTTATTAATGAACTTTGTATTGTTTGATAACCTGCACTTTCTTCTTATTGGATTATTGCCTGTATGCAATTCATATAAGTTTATCAATCATTAAAACTTTGTTTGATTCTCAAATTGCCAGCAATTTTTTTTTTTTTTCTCCTTTTCAAATATGCTATAGTAATTTATAAAAAATTTAATGAGAAAGGGAAAGGGGAGAGAAGAAGAACCAGAAAACGGGAAAGGGAGGAAGAGGGTGCCTATAGAGAAATAATAACTGTAAGAGAACCATTTGGTAACAGTTCTATAATGTAATATAAAGATTTTTTTTTTTCTCTCCCCCTCCTCCCCCCGGGCCTCATGACTCCAAAATATAGATCTGCCTGATGCTTGTATTTAGCATAAGTCTCGGAGTAGCTGGCTTCTCACGGGACGGGGTCTATCTACAGGAATTAGGGTTAGTTCTCTGTTAGATGGGTCAACAAGTAGGACGACAAGATGTCCTTAATCAATGTAATGTTGTTTGTGATAAATGTCTGTTATCTGCGGGGTCTTAAGGGCAGAAGGGATGAAAATGGAGGCAGAGGATTAAAATATGGTTAAATTTATGTCTATTAATGCTCAGGGCCTCAATACGATGTATAAAAGATCTCTGCTAAGAAATAAAATGATAAAAGAAAAAATAGATATCTGTTTAATTCAGGAGACAAAATGAGAAATTAACATGGGGAGGCAATAAGCTCCCAATCTTTCTACATGCATCCATGAAGGATAAAAAAAAAAGAGGTGTAGCAATGATAATTTCAGATAGGGTTAAGTGGGAGAACATTTACCAGGAATTAGATAAAGAAGGAAGATTTATGATTTTAGTAGGTAAGATAAATGATGTTAAATATACGATAGTTAACATATATCTACCAAATGTAGCTCCAGTTTCTCAACTGAAGAAAATATTAGATAAAGCGGATTCAGTCAAAACTGGGATATATATAGTAGCAGGAGATTTTAATTGTATATTGGATCCACAAAAGGATAAAAAACTGCTGAAAGGGAGTGTAATGAACAAAACAATAATTAAAAATGCGAGTTTACTGACCAATACGAAAAACAATTATGATTTATTCGATGCTTGGCATCTTCAAAGTCCTGAATTAAGAGATTACACCCATCTATCTAGAGTACATTTTACATACTCAAGAATCGATATGATCTGGGGTAATGTAACTCTAATAGACAATTTGGTAGATTAGTGGAAATGTATGTATAATGACCATAGTATGTATATAAAAATGCGCGTTATTACCATAGTATGCACAAGTCCTTAAAAATAGAAAAGAACATAGTATATAGCCTTGCAGAATATACAAAAATAATTAATGTAAAATTTGTCCTACTCAATGGACTATTAATTTTGATAAAGACCGTTTAGGTTGAAACGCGTTAGTGCAATAATTTGAGAGATTCCATTTTATATGCGATTGTTGGCGAATAAAATTTGATCCTGTATTTCCTGACTCGACTTTCCATTTAGTCACAAAAGGGAATTCCTACAGAGATTTGCCTTTCCAGCATTGTGGTCTCCATATTTTTACAAGGCGCCTATAGTCTGAGCCACTGAACGGCTCAGTACCACGTGAGTGGACAATTTTACATTGTATTATTTTTTGTATATTCTATACAGGCTATACTATGTTCCCTATTTTCTATTTTTAGGACATTGCAGCCATATGGTAATATTGCCTGTTTTTATATCCATTTTATCTGGTGTATAGAGTTTGCTCTCACTATATTATTATTGTATTGTATGGTTCTTTGTGTGATTTGGAGTGACTCACACTTGGTGATTTGAGCATTTTTATCAGCTTTTCCTTTCTAAAATTGTGTTTTACATAGTATGTACATATTTGAAATAAAAGATAAGATGACAGCTATAAATAATACAACATGGAAATTAAATAACTATTTGTTATATAATAAAAGGAGTAAGACTAAGTTAGAGAAACTGATAATATGTTTCTTTAGGGAGAATGATCCTTTAGAAACCTCATATCTGAATACATGGTGTTCATTTAAAGCAGTTGTAAGAGGCTATCTTATAAAGCTAAACCATGAAGCTAAAAGTAAAGAAAAGAGACTTGGTGATCTATACATTGAACTTTATAAGCTTACAACAGATAATAAAGCAGAGCCCACAATGGAGAAAGGCAGACGAATATCAGTAGTGCAAAAAAATATTCTGCAATGTTTAAATACTAAAACAATAGAAAATATTAAAAAACTGAAATTGAGATTCTATTGTAGAGGGAACAAAACAGATAAGATGCTAACTAATAAATTGAGGAAACAATATGCTAATGCTCGTATATCTAAGATTATATATAATCAAATAATTTATACAAACCCAAAAGATATTGGGGACTGCTTTAGAGATTATTATGGGTTACTATATAATCTCCCTGTTGAAGCTACTACAAATAAGATCAAACAGTATTTAACTAGTACAAATCTAACTAAATTAGATCAGATTCAGAAAGATAGTATTAATAATCCGATTACAGAAGCTGAGGTGAATAGGGCTATATCTAAAACCCAGAAGTCGAAAACACCAGGCCCAGATGGATTCTCTAATTTGTTTTTCCATACTTATAAATCTATTTTGAGTAAACAATTAGCATCAACATTCAATAATGCGGTTCAAATAGGAAGTTTTCCTGAAGAGATGACTAGAGCTAATATGCTCCCCCTCTTGAAACAAGGAAAAGATCCAACTATTGTGGCCAGTTATCGCCCTATCTCTCTAATTAATTCAGATGTTAAATTATTCTCATCTATATTGGCAGACCGCCTTAAGAGTATCATTAATAAGCTCATTCACAATGATCAAATAGGTTTTATTCCAGATATGTGGATAGGCTCTAATTCAAGAAGAATCATCGATATAATTGATAATGCTAATAAGAAACATATTCCTCTTATGACCTTAGCAGTTGATGCAGAAAAAGCCTTCGATAGGTTAAACTGGAAGTTTTTAGAATTAACTTTAGAAGCATATGGAATAGAAGGCTGGTTGTTAAGGGGTATTATGGCTTTATATAAAAATCCTTCAACTAGAATAGTAGGCCCAAATATTTGTTCAGATTGGGTATCAGTAAATAATGGGGTGAGACAAGGATGTCCACTTTCGCCATTACTATATGTTCTTTCAATAGAGCCCTTAGCGGAAAATATTAGGAAAAATGTAGATATAAAAGGATATAGAATAAGAGATAGAGAATTTAAAATAAGTCTCTATGCAGACGATATCCTCTTGTCAATTACTGAACCAGCTAGCTCTTTGAACTATCTGATGGAGGAAGTTAGAGTGTATAGCCATTTGGCAAATTATAAATTAAATAATGAAAAAACAGTTGTGATGAGTGTTGAATTAGATAAGAAGATAAGAGAGGAAATTAGTAAGCAATATGTATTTACATGGACACCTCAGAAATTTAATTGCTTAGGAATATTGGTTACCAAGAATATAGAGAGGATGATGGAAGAAAACTTTCTAAATTTAATATGCAGATTACTTGGTGGGGCTGTATTAATGTCATCAATTCTTATATTATTCCTAAATGGAGCTATCTATTTCAGATGATTCCACTTAGGATTCCAGACATATGGTTGACGTTATTACAGAACAATTTAGAAAATTTCATTAATAATGGTAAGAAAAATAGAATTAATAGAAACATCCTATCACTAAAGATTAAGGAAGGAGGTTTAAACTTTCCTAATATAAGAGTTATATACTGGGCAAATGTGATCAATCATATGTATAGGTCCCAGACGGGGACAGCTCAAGAAGAAAGCTGGTTTAGTATCGAAATGGAAGATCTGAGACTAAAAAATCCAGAAGGTTTGCTATGGAATACGAAAACTCTAGACAATATGGGGATAGATATTAAAAATAACATTATTTGGGCCCAATTGTTGCCTGTCTGGGAGGAAATTAAAAAGAAAATAGGCCTCAAATATGCAATTATGGATACGGCAAATTTAAGGATAGTAGAAGCCAATATGAAAGATCTATCTCTAGAAACTTGGAGACTTAAAGGAATAAATAAAGTTTCACAGATATTAAACTCAGATAAAATATTGCCTTTTGATATTATAGTACAAAAATATCATCTTCCTCAACGAGAGTTATTTGCATATTTGAGGCTTAAACATTTTTTACAGAAACATCTTAATAAAGATTCTGGAAAAGCGCATATAATGATAAAACGCATATTTTCAAATCAGAATATATCAAAAGTTTTAGCTAAAGCAATAGAGATAATTAGAAATATTAATGAGGTAGTTAATTTCCCCCAGAAGACTAAATGGGAAAACGATCTGAAGTGTTCCTTAGAACAAGAAGATTGGTGTAAAGCTATAAATAATACTCGTCGACAGGTCCAATGTTTAAATTTATTAGAAACTTACTACAAGGTTATGTATAGATGGTATTTGGTTCCTAGCAAGCTTTCTCAGATGTACCCTGGAGTAACCTCTAGATGTTGGAGATGTGATAAAGAGGAGGGTTCATTTCTCCACATTTGGTGGAGTTGTTCAAATATTCAGACCTCTATCAAGAGAACGATAGGATTTATTAAATATAATACTGGAATAGAATTAGAAAAGAAACCAGAGGTAGTCTTGTTACATATGCATTGGCCGAATATGTCATATACAAATAGTTGTTTTATAATTCATTGTCTTGTTGCATTTAAAATTGTTCTAGCACGGAACTGGAAATCTAATCAAGCAGCTTACTGGGATGCCATTAAAGATCAAATCATCCTTCAGATGAGGATGGAAAGAGATCTAAGTATGCCATATTTGAATTCCCCAAAGAGAAGGGATCTATGGAAAAGATGGGTTAATAAAATAGAACCTACTATATAAATTAAACAGATAACCATTAGATCCGGTAATGCTTGAGGAGTAAGAGTCCTGAGCTAAGACATATTTTTATAATAGCCCGATCCCGCAGATAACAGTGTAATTTGTCTGTATATTGTGAATGTCTTAATGGTGTAATAGATGTTATGTGATTTGTGGTGTTGTGTTGATATTTGTATATATGTAAGAAATTGAATAAAAGAATTTACTTTAAAAAAAATAAATAAAAAAAATAAAATAAATAAATGTGAACTTTCTGGTCTTAAAAACAAAACAAAAAGCCAAATAAAAAGCATTACAAGTAAACACTTTATAAACAAATGTGAAGTAAAACATGTATAAGGTTGCTGAAAATGGGACAGCCAATCATGTGAAACATAATGTCAATATCAGTCCTATAAACCATTATCTGTATTTTTTGACAAAACTATTTTTTTTTTACGATGGAAAGTTCTTTCTTTATATTGACTGCCATAAAAAGAAAAATGTACAAAAGACGACATATCACCAGGGACAGATAATATTCACCTCCTGTCTTTAATAAAATTTTGCCTTTCCATCATTTTGTTAGGAAAATCTGTTTTATTTCAGACAGGAGGCTCATATTATGCTCTATTAAAGTTTTCAATAAAATGAAAGCAAATATAGTAACATCATTATATTAAAGTCGTAGAAACATCTTTTCTGCTCTAAAATAAAATTTTTAAAGCAGTGTCTGGTGACCAGTCTACGGCTTTAAATCTTCATAGCCCTGTTGGACGAATGAGGTCAATGATTTGTCACATTTATTCCTGCCAGGGACATTTTTGATGACCCTACTTTGCAAACAAGAGCAAAGTAACTGGGTGAAAAGATTTAGAAAAGGAAAGTAAGAATTATAAGATTGCCTAATTGGCTGTTTAATTTAGTAAATGAGCAAATGTTGTAGCCTTGCATATTTTTAAACAATTAAATACACAACACTAGGGCTTGAGGGAATGAAGACTATAACATTGATTAAGTCAAGGTTTTATATTTCTAAAAATATATTTTTTTTTAAATTTCTCCTCCTGTAGCTAAGGATATCTTTCTAAAATCCTGAAATTACTGGAAAATCTCTGAAAACAGACACAGCAATTCAGCCACGTTCAAAGGAAGTAGTATCAAAGGTAAATATTCATTATCATCCAATGGATTCCAAAAGAATTTGTATCTAATCTACATCCAGACTAACATCCCAAGTGTCCTTGTGAACTATACATATTTATCCTAATTTCAGCGCATCCTGTTTGGTCACAAGATGGACTGGCAGAGACACAGAAGAAATATATTTTTATGCCAGCATCTGCTAATTCTTTTTCTTTCTTCTAACACAAGAAGCATATGTAGCACAGATAATACTACTCAACTGTTTAATCAATTATAAAAAGAATAATATATCTATAACTATTAATATTAATATGCTACTTGCTGAAAGGATCCAGAATAGGAGCAAGGCAATTTATAGAATTGAGACCTTGAAAGGGACACTTGTTGCCCTTACAGGGAACACATATATGTTATTTTTACTTTTACTTTATATGACTTTATTACATTAATCCTAAGTTATTAGAAATGTTCTTCAGGAAGATGTGTAGGAATACTTGGATGGGATGTTTTAAATTCATTGACCAAAAAGATTGCAGAATCACTAGATTCCTCAATCACTCTCAAAATCAAAAAAGGTAATCATCCCTGGTAAAGACAAAGGGCTTGCCGCTATGTTTCTACCAGGGGTGTGGCAAGATTGCAGATCCCCTAAGCACAAAGCAAAACTTGATGACCTCTAAATTAGGAGAGAGGTGGTGTCATGTCATACCACATCCCCACGTATGTTATGCCTTGTCCTCCCTATTTCCCATCTATCCATGTGGTGCTGATGCCCCCCAGGTTCTCAATAATACCATTGCTGGAAACAGGCAAGTGTTGAACAGCCAAGTATTCAATATAATCCTGCCATACAACCTAACAAATAGAGTGTGTGCAGTTAAGATCTATTGCCCAGCAAGCCCTCCTATGATTCACCTGAGGGGCAAACCCCTCCTACTATTTTAATCTTGTGGCACATTTTTCTAGTCTTCCTTTTTTAATCAGGTGGCTGCTTTGAGAAGAAGCTGCCTGATGTAAATTTTTTAATAATAATAAAACATCAATATACTCCTCCCCATCCACTATCTGTAGAGATCCAGGGCTAAAGAATCCCCAAAGCTTCCATAAGAACACCTATCGATACTACAACACTTTCAGCCACTAACTCTTACCAAACTTTGTCAAGTCATAGCTCTCTGCCTGGAGAAAACATCTTCCACTAAGACTCTTTTTCAGCAAATATAATAGTCCTACACATTGAGAAGCATAGAAAACAGAGTGGAACTATTTAATATAAAACATACCACTCACACATTCCAACACATTGGAATTCTATATTTTTTGCCAGAAAACATTTTACTGGATGAACTGATCCAAGCTACTTTGAAGAAAATGGGCATCAGGTAAATGAATGCAAAAATGGGACAGGTTCCTCTATATTTGTCCTAATGTCTAGGCTTGGTGGTTAATTGGATGTTATCTATTTCACCAGTTGTACCAAGCTAATATGTCCTCTATCACCCGTACTATTCACCATGTAACTGAAACTATTTTTTGTGGCAGGTATATTATTGATAACATTAGGAGCTTCTGCTATGGCTTCTTGCAACACAAAATGGCCTTCTATGAGGACAAAATGTTGTTGTGCATCTGCCACATAAAACTTTTCCCAACCTCGGGAATTTCAAGATCATAGCTTATTATAGCCTAATGCCCACATGAATTTAAATGTGAAAATTTGTTGTTTTTTTTTTTAAATTATGAATCATTGTTACACTTGGTGAAAGGATGATCGACAATAGTCATGGAATCTAAGTAACAACTAACTAATGTTTAATTTCTTTTTTATTTATTATTTTATTGATTTTCTATATTGACAATGCAGTTATTCTATGATGTACAAACAATATTTGGCAAAGGTTGACAATATTCAACAGCATTTGACAACATTGGACAATACCTGAAAAGATTTGACAAAAGAGCTGCATAGTGGAAACATAGTGGTCCTTCATTCAGATTATCTCTGGAGGCATCTGCCCCTGAACCCTATATTTTGCTGCCAGGGCAGTGCATTCAACTGATTGTATAAGCAAGAGTTTTCTCTGGAAGATATTTGGATGAACATGAGAACTGTATGGACAGTGGTTAGGAAAGGTGTAGGATGGGCGGGGGAGGGGTCCATGGTGGCCTGTTTTCTGGTCTTTGTCCATTACGTCCAGGAGGACTATGATTTGTTGAATTAGTCTGAGGAGCCTTGGAGTCAATGGGCCATTTCTTCCTATTCTTTCCCCACTTTTACTCAGCATTTCTGAAATTGAGGGAGGGTTCATAGACTTCCAGTGGAATTCTGTTGCGATCTTGGAAGCGATGACGATATGCAGCAGGAGGACTTTTTTGGGTCCTTTGATGGTGTTTGGAAAGTTGTCCAGCAAAAAAGCATCAGAAGAGTCAGGTGGTGTGAAGTATAAATGTTCAAACCTCGGACTAGACAAGGACAAGGAGCCCACATTCCTACCACATCACCAGCAAGTGTCTAGCGAGCCAGGACAACAAATGAATGTTATAAAAATTAACATCCTATGTAGAGCAGGGGTCTTAAACTACTGCAGTTAATGAATTAATGATGCTGGTGCGGGGTCACTGCTGCATGGTGCAAGGTTTATACTAGTGTGTCTCTGCATGTCAGTGTGTGTATCTGTGGGTGTGTATCCGAGGGTATGGATCTTTGTCTGTGTGCTTGCTTCTGAGAATATTAATCTGTATGTGGACATCTGGGATCACAACCTGTGGCCCCCAGGGTCCAGTAGGAGAGAGAAGCAGTGGTGGGATTCAGCCGGTTATTACCGGTTCACGTGAACCTATTACTAAAATTTAACAAATGAATTAAAATGGCTGACAGAGGTGTCGGCCCTCGGTCCATGACTAAGGGCCGACATCATGAGGGGGCCCGGTGGCTTGTCATGTATGCCACCTGGTGTGGGGCCCCTCAAAACAGAATGTTGCTGTTGCTTACCACGGCAATGCTCTGACACATCAAGTGTTGGAGATCGCAAGATCTCTACTCCATAGTCTGCAGCTCTGCACCCGGCGGAGCTGCAGACAGGGAGCCTCTGGCAGACTGGCTACCTACCCCACTGGACTACCATGGAGGAGGAGAGCACTGGGCCATCAGGGAGGAGACCACTGGGCCACCAGGGAATGGATAACAGAAAAAAAGGTATTTCACTATGCCACAGCCTCTCCACATGCTACCACACCCCCAGCTGTCACCATCCCTCACACTACCACTGTCACCATCCCCCCATTATCTCCACTTCCCCCACTGTCACCACCACCCCCACTGTCACCCCCCACTGCCACCACCAGCCACACTGTCAAACTCACTCCACTGTCACCACTTGCCACACTGTCACCACCCCTCCATGGTCACCAGCCCCCCACTGTCACTACTTCCCACATTGTCACCACTTCCCCCACTGTCACCACCACCCCCACTGTCACCACCAGCCCCACTGTCACCACCAGCCCCACTGTCAAACTCATTCCACTGTCACCACTTCCCACATTGTCAACACACACCCCACTGTCACCATCCCCCCACTGTCACCATTTCCCCCAATGTCACCATCCCTCCCACTGTCACAACTTCACACACTGTCACCATCCAGCCATTGTCACCACACCCACACTGTTGCCACTTCCCACACTGTCACCACCACCACTGTCACCACCCCCCACTGTCACCACCTCCCCCACTGTCACCATCTACCCCACTGTCACCACTTCCCACACTGTCACCACGATCCCCACAGTCACCACTACCCCCACTGCCACCCCTTCTCCCACTGTCACCATCCACCACACTGTCACCATCCACCACACTGTCACCAACACCCACACTGTAACCACTACCCCCACTGTCACCATTCCCCACTGTCACCATCCCCCCACTGTCACCATCCCCCAAACTGTCACCACCACCCCCTGTCAACACTTCCTACACTGTCACCACCTCCTCCACTGTCCCCTTTCCTCCAATGTCACTATCCCACTGTCACCACCACCCCACTGTCACATCCCCCCACACTCACCACCTCCCATATTGTCACCCTCCCACACATACTGTCACCCTCCCAGCCCCACTGTCACTTTCATTTCACATCAAATATTCATATATGAATATTATTTATGTAATTATGTGTATTTTTTATTATGATATATATATATATATATATACATATACATATATGTAAAAAATTCTAAGTGTATTTTGATACATGCATATATACATAAATACATACATACATATATATATGCTGGAAGGCCATTTGGCCTGAATTTGTGGGAGGAGTTATGATCCTATATCCTATATAAACCCTATCCCCCCTACTTACCTTTGTCGTGCAAGCTGTTTGTCTCCATAGTTACCTGCATTTTCGGCCGTTGTTCCCGCCAGTCCTGCCTCGAACAAACACTCTGTCTTCAGCAGCTCCTGCCGCTGACATCTGGGCTCGTCTACCAGCTGCCCCGCTGTATTCCTTACTCGTTACCCGGCTTTCTTGCTTCCGGTCACGGGATCGGCACGCACACATAAGCATCAACGTGGGCCTAAAAAGGCGGGGATAGGCTCCCTATATTACTTACCCGTTCGTGTACTTCTGCATTTGAGCGGCTATTAGCCGACTGCAGAGTATACACTCGTTCATTTTTCTTTCGTTAGTATTAAATATCGACCGCTTATACTCACCTATGTTCGCCTGTCATCACCTCTTGCCCTCCCATGACAGGGGCAAGAGGTGAAACAGGGGGCACTGAGTGCCTGCAGGAACGCTGTTCCTGCAGGACTCAAACCATAGGCGTGCCACGGGGATTAGGGTGTGCCCAGGCACACCCGGCACACCCCGTGCGCACGCCTATGGTGTCACTATTCATAACCTATAGTCACATTTAATTATGCATAAATTCCTAGGGGCATTTTCTTAAAGACACAGTTGGCCCCTTTACGTCTTTTTGATGTCAATAGGTAGCCCATCAAACCGCTTAAATTTATCCAGCTACACGCTCAATTTGTTCATTAGCTCTTATTTCTAAAATCTCTATTTATATTAAAAACACAATACTCTGGTTCCTTATTTTAAAATAATGAACGTGTTGTAGGTTCTACTACTCTTCTTCAAGAAAACTCCAGGAGGTGGTTCCAGTATCCCGTCTCACGGTATCAGGTAGAAAAAGGTAAAAATTTTTACGTTTCTCCTGAGGCCTCATTCAGCCTCCACTTCCTTTTTTTCTATCCACTCCCACCTCCCACAGTGGGTTCTAACTTCAAACACACCAGGTCTAAAGATGCCTCACCCTCCATTTACTATTATATTAATGTGTTAAATTTGTTTATCATTTCTGCATATCATTACTGAGACCTGCACCATGTCGCAGATTCACTACGCCATTAACAAACCAACAGGCTACCTGGCCCCGACGTTTCAGCATCAGGTATCATTAATCTTACTCACTACGATTACGTTCCTTCTAAGGCCTCACTTTGCCTTTGTATCTTTCACAAGTAATGCACATTTGTGGGAATCCAGGGGCTTGTCTCAAAATATTTATACCAACGTTCAGGTCCCTCAGCTTACACTGGTTCTTACGCTACAGTTTCGCTGTTACACTCCTTTCCATACGTTCTACATTTTTACACTTGGCATACTAGTGGCACGCCTCAGGCCTGCTAGCATCCTTTTACCCCTAGGTTCCTGGACTGGACCTGTTCTTCGCAGTATATATATATTGAAGTCGCCCTGAGCAGTGTCTAAATAATCAGGACAAACACTCAAGGTCAGTATTTACATACTTTACATACTTCCTTTCTAGAGACAAGCCCCGTCAGGTTAGAGAACTGCCTTTCAGGGTTAGGCGCTGGCCCTAGCTTTCCCAAATAATACTGCGGTCCGCGAGGTCTACACCCCCACCTCATACACAGAGGTTCAGCCCCACGACCAACTCATAGCTTGCCACCTTGCTCGCTCTTTTTTGGGCTACAGTTAGGGCTTCCCAAGTCACAGCCACACGTTTTGAATCTCTTACTGTCACCGAGAGGCCAACATCCTGACACCTCGTTCTGGTGGCCACAAAACCCCCTCGGCCCAAATCATAGGTAGAGCCTCTCACCGTCACTTGGAAATAGCAGGGCCTCACCTGTCACTTGGTCCTAGGTTAATTCTTCGCCTCGGCACTAGCTAGCAGGCCAGTTCTCCGGAGGTCTCATCCCCACCTCTACGACACCTTACTTATCCAAATCATTATTTCTTTTCAGAATGTCACAAGAATCCATCCCAATAATCGGTCTACTGTTGGACGAAATACCCAGCACACCAGTCAGGCCTGGGTCTCCGAAGGAATCTCTCACCCTTTCTTTGTTTGTTCCCTTCTTTGTTCGTTCTATACATCCATACCCCTCATACAGCCCTATTTCGCCACCCAGCAGCTCAGGACTAACATTAAGCACTCTGCCTTCCACTACAATACCTCTACACATGGCCCTCACCAAGCCTTCACTCCATACGTTTACACATAGTCCACTACGGGCACTATGGCAATTCTGGCCCCTCATTTGGGCAGTTACTTACATCAATTTCGACCCTACATTTGGGCAATTACATACGTCTAATTTCTAATATACGAGGGATAAAGAATACAACCTTTCATACTACATTCCTAATATTACGCATGACCTCGTTAGGCCCACGCATGTCTTTTCCCTCTCTCGGCACACACTCAAGAACCCGGTACCTATCACTATGCTTTTAACATATCCAGGCTTCTTGGGTCTGTCACAAATTTAACTGTTTAGTCCCTCTTACCACTCCTTCATCCCACGCACTAGACTGGGAGGCGGGCAGAAGGACAAGCGGGGCTGACCATTAATTTCCACGCAAAGCGCGGGCAAGCTATGACTTTAATGCTGGGGTATGCTATTTTCACTACATACAGGGTATCACACATCCGCTTCATCTGCTCCAGAACTCACACCTAGTCCACATATACAGCCTGTCTGTCACCCAAGATACGCCTAACTAGGTCAACATTGACATCCTGGTATACTATCTGCATTTACACCCAGCTGGGCATATGGTAGATTCTGATGCCGGGTTTCTCACAAAGGTCTCACACGGGCCTTGGCGCCAACCCCACGGGTACACTTGTATGCCCTAACCTATTATCTACATCTATTGACCCACTTACAGTGGACCACCTTCTGTCCACAGCAATCATATGCTGGTTTTACGATCGGCCCTTTCCGGTCTTCACATTTTCTCATCTTGGTGTACCACTCCCATCGGGGTAGCCATTCACAGTACCCAAATACGTTTGATCATAGACCTCTTTGCACCGCCCTCTGCAGAAACCCTCTGCTGGCTGCTCCTAAATATATTAAGGTGTCCATCAGTCATCCACGTTCTGGATACATTTTTGTTGATTTCACGGGTTCACAAACACCTAACAGTATTCACACCACTACAGACCCCCCCTTTTCAGTCGGTCCCTCTGTCAGGGTCAGGCTTGCTTTCTGAGGCATAGTATTGGACTCCACTACTTTCCAAGCCAGCCTCCCAGACGTTCTGTTCCGCATTAGGAATGGATTTGTCCTGCTCCTGCGGAGTGTTGCGCACAATAGGAGGGGGCTTCAGTCCTGGTTTAGGCCGCTCAACTTTGTTGTGCATATCATTCCGCAGGGTTAGTCTCTTGTCCCTGGGCTACTTAAATTTGCTCCACAAGGTACCAACCCCTGCTCAATCATTCGGGTGATTCAGCCAGGGCGGTTTTACACAATTGGAGTAGTTTTACGACCGAATGGATTGGGATCTCTTCGGTCATTCCCCCACTTTCAAAACACTCACTTTCAATTCACACAGACGCAGCAGCACACACAGGGTTCACAGCCTTTTTTCGGCAACCACTCGTTAGGGACGCCTGGCCCACTGAGTCGGATGCCTTGCCGGCCTTTGGAGAGACCTCTACTTTGTTGGAGATCTACCCTTTCGTGGTGGCCTCCCTCACTCTGAGTCATCTTTGGACCGGCAAGGCAGTGGAATGCTGCTCTGACGACTCCGCAGCCTGCGATTTCATTAGCAAGGGCGGTCATACTCACCGCCACTGTGGCTGATTCACAGGCTGATTTGGCAGACAGCAACCCCTCAGCTCTTTCTGGTCTACATTTACATTGCTGGTGTCCACTACACAGCCGCTGACACTCTTGCACGCTCTCATTTTAAGGTCTTCTTTCAGGCACTCCCTATCATACACTACATATCATCCGAGATACCACCATTCCATGAGCTAATCTTGGACTAAGCAGACAATTACACCACGTACTGGTGCGCTCGTTCACGCAGTTTCAGGACTACCCTATCACTCACGCCAGGGCCTTGTATATTGTACATGTCACAATTAGAGTTTGCTTGAATCAAGACTTTTGCAGTTAAATATGGTTATTTTTTGCCTTTTTCTCCAAACCTACAAATCAAGCATCTTACTTAAATCTCCTATGCTGTCACTCCACTTTACATCTCCAAGGTCAATCACACACTATCAGTCCTAAGCCACTACTTCACGCAGTGGTGTACACACAACCCATGGGGCCCCGGTGCGAAAATTGATCCGTGCCCGCCCCCCCCCGCGCGCTTACTCTGCGCGGGCTGGGACCGCAACACATGGCGTCAGGAACCTGGACGAAGGGGTCGCAGGGTTGCGACCCCTGCGACCACGGTATGTACACCAGTGCATGCAGATACACATACACTTAAAGGACCACTACAGACACCCAGATCACATCAGCTCAATTAAGTGGTCTGCGTGCCAGGTCCCTCTAGTTTTAACCCTGCAGCTGAAAACATAGCAGTTTCTGAGAAACTGCTATGTTTCACTGAGGGTTAATCCAGCCTCTAGTGGCTGTCTCATTGACAGCCGCTAGAGAAGCTTCCGCGATTCTCACTGTGAAAATTACAGTGAGAAGACAGTGAACGTCCATAGGAAAGCATTGAGTAATGCTTTCCTATGGGCGGTTTGAATGCGCGCGTGGCTCTTGCCACGCATGCGCATTCAGAGCTGAGAGGCGGATCGGGGCAGAGAGATCCTCAGCACCAAGGAAGTCCGGTGTTGGAGAAAGGTAAGTGCTTAAGAACACAGACGCATACACACTAGCTAACAGACACACACACACACTCTCACAAACAGACGCATACATACTAGCTAACAGACACACACATTTACTGACAGACACACACTCAGTGACAGACATACATACACACTCACTGACAGACAGACACATACACACTCACTTACAAAACACACACTCACTAACAGACGCACACAAACTAACACACTCAGTAACAGACACACACAGTAACACACTCACTGACACACTCTAACACACACTCTAACACTAACACACACACACACTAACACACACACACTAACACACACACTCTAACACACACATTCTAACACACACATTCTAACACACACTAACACACACATTCTAACACACACACACTAACACACACACACTAACACACACATACTAACACACACATACTAACACACACATTCTAACACACACTAACACACACATTCTAACACACACATTCTAACACACACATTCTAACACTAACACACACACTAACACACACACTCTAACACTAACACACACACTAGCACACTCACTAACACACACACACACCAACATTAACACACACACACTAACACACACACACACTCTAATACACACACTAACATACACACTAACACACACTAACACACTCACGTTTTTTTTTTATTTAATCCCCCAGCCTCCTTACCTTTTGGAGAGCTGAGGGGATTCCCTGGGGTCTAGTGGTACCACCAGGCGGGCAGGCCGGCAGGCAGGCACGTGAGGAAGCACTCAGGGGAGAGTGCTCCCTCGTGCGCCCGCCAGACTGCCTGCCTGCCCGCCCGGTGATATCAGGGCCAGCCTTGGGGACACAGTGGCATACACACCGGGTCGCAGGGCGACCGGGCCCCCTGGTGGGCCGGGCCTGGTCGCAGCTGCAATCCCTGCGACCATGGTATGTACGCCACTGACTTCACGTCTGACCTTCCATTAATGTGGAGCTACATCATGGCTTCCTTCACCGGCCTCTCTGTTACAAAGCGCTGCATCAGCAGCTTCAAGCTCTTACACCCCAGTCTACATCACTGTCGGGGCCACGGGCAATCCTCAGCGCAGTTACATATATACCTCAATCAGAGTAAAAGCTCCTCACAAGCTTTCAGTACCCACGCTGTTTAAACTTGCATAAAGTGTGTTTTCTTTGAATCCTCTTTTGCCCTCTTTTACAGGCCTACTTGTACGTTGGTTTCGGCACACCTCAACCAACTTTGCTTTCTCCTTCTACATCCCATTACATATTAGATAAACTCTGAGCACAAGTTGGAAGGCCATTTGGCCTGAATTTGTGGGAGGAGTTATGATCCTATATCCTATATAAACCCTACCCCTCCCCCTACTTACCTTTGTCGTGCAAACTGTTTGTCCCCAACCACCTACACCCATCTATATTAACAATTCACCTTTGTGGGTCCTCTTTTACAGGCCTACTCGTACGTTGGTTTCAGCACACCTCAACCAACTTTGCTTCTCTTTCTACATCCCATTACATATTAGATAAATTCCGAGCACAAATATATATATATATATATATATATATATATATATCTATGAGAG
The DNA here is from genome assembly GCA_933207985.1 of Pelobates cultripes. NCBI lineage: Eukaryota > Metazoa > Chordata > Amphibia > Anura > Pelobatidae > Pelobates > Pelobates cultripes. The sequence goes on from OW240919.1 coordinate 89,661,940, forward strand.
CGATCACATGGCCTGGGAGGGCCAGACCAGCCGGAGGGGTTCTGGGGCTGAAAGCAGTTACAACTTTCTATGCCGCTGCAATGGCTTTAAAGCTCATTAAAATTAGGACAATATAGAATGCCGCACCGGGGTTAAGGCATTAAAGACATTTTGAATCCAACGTTGAACCTGTTGAACGTGAAGACTACATTTTTGAAAACTTTCATGAGTCTAGTGGCTGTCAGTCATGAAAGGCATAATCTCTATCAAATATAAAAATTTACATTTTTCACAAATGGCAATGTTGTATATCACCAGGAAAAACGACAGCATCAATGCCCCAAATCCACTAATAAATACCAATAATAAAACTGAATTTAAATAATAACAAAATAACAGCAAAGTTGTATACTGGATGAAGCTCGCATTGCCATGGATAGAACTGTTTTAACACCCAAACGTACAGAAGTTAGTAGAGTGTGCTGATTTCACAGCAGCTAACACTGATAAAATTACAACTCTTATTGGTGATCTGATATTGACAGCCTGACATACATTGGGACAGCAGTAGTAGCAGTATACTAGTTCACTTTTTAATTCATCCACCAATGAAGTAGCATAATACTGGAGCAATGGACATTTTGCTCATATTGGCAAACACCGAACAAGCATTTCCTGTTCTCTGATCCTTTTTAAATGCATACAAATAAAGTGTATTAGATAATGTATGACTACATTGTATACGGCTGCAATCCTTGGTGAAGAATGTTGAACTTTGGAACCACTGCCACATTCCTACACACCTATTATGAACAGAAACAGGAAGGATTGTCTTCCAAGTGACGTGTGTGGTTCATCGTTATATCACAATGTGTAAATATTTAAACCTATAACTTGTACCTGAATAATGCAAAAGGTGAAATAAGGTTTTTAGAGCTTTGTTCTGTTTGAGATTTTGATGTGCAATGTTCTCAAGTCTAGAAATCAGTGAAGCAAAGTAATGGCAAGGTTTTGGTTTTGGTTTTGTTCTTGATGAAAATCAAGATGTAATATTTGGTGAATGGAATCAGTCTTATTTATTACTATTATCGCCATTTATATAGCGCCAACAGATTTCGGAGCGCTTTACAATATTATGAGAGGGGGGATTTAACTATAAATAGGAATATTACAAGAAAACTTACAGGAATGATAGTTTGAAGAGGACCCTGCTCAAACGAGCTTACACTCTAAACATGGTAGATTAGGAAGACAGACAGACAGAATTCCAATCTGCCTGTAATTAATCTGATCCATGTATTTTGACCACCTGTGATGATGCAATATTCTATCCTAGAATCCCTGTATGTATGATGTTATATGTATTGTATGTATGCAGGGACGGTGCGTACAAGTGGCTGCCTTAGGGCACACCGACTCTCGGGGGTGCAAGATTCGAGTGACCAGCAGGAAGGAAGTGCACAGTGCTCCCTCCTACCAGTCATTCAATGTAGCGTGGCAGAGCAGAGTGGACCGCGGTACAGGATCTTCTGTTTCCTATACCTGCCCGGTCTGACAGGAAGTGGACACTGAGAGAGCAGAAGCTCCTGTACCACGCGGCCATGCTACAAAGAGAAGTATTAGACACACAAGAGAGGGGAGAGAACCACCAAGGGAAGGGAGGGCAGAGGAACACTAAGGGGGGTGAGAGAAACACTAAGGGACAGGTAAGGGAGGGGAGAGGACAACTAAAGTGGTGGAGAGGAACACTAAGGGACAGGAAGGGGAGAGGAACACTAAGGGACATAGAGGGGAGGAGAGAAAAACACTAAGGGACAGGAAGGGGAGGGGAGGGTAGAGCACCACTATGGGACAGGATAGGGAAGGGAGAGGACCACTAAGGGAAAGCGAAGGAAGGGGAGAGGAACACTAAGGGGCAGGGAGGGTAAGGGAGAGAACCACTATACAACAGGGAGGGGAGAGAAACACTGAGGGGGGGAGGACCACCTAGGGACAGGGAAGGGAGGGGAGAGGAAACCACAAAGGGGGGGGAGAGGAAGACCACTAATGAACAGGGAGGGGATGGGAAACCACTAAGGGACAGGGAGGGGAGACCACTAAGGGACAAGAAGAGGAGACCACTAAGGGACAAGGAGAGGTGACACCTAAGGGACAAGGAGGGGGGGATACTACTAAGGAAGAGGGGGGAGGAAAGACCACTAAGGGACATAGAGAAGAGACCACTAAGGGACAGGGGGAGAGGAGACCACTAAAGGACAGGGAGGGGAGGGGAGAGGAGACTACTAAGGGACAGGGATGGGAGACCACTAGGACAAGGACAAGGGTGGAGTGGAAGAGATTACAAAGAAATGGAGGAAGGGGTGAAAGAGACATACAAAGGGGCTGGTAGGGGAGAAAGAAGCACACAGAGGGGACTGAGTGTGAAGAAAGGAACACAGAGGGACATGGGGGGGAGGGAACACACAGGTGGGTTGGGAATGAAATAAACACACAGAATGGCCTGGTGAGGAATACACATAGCAGCTGGGGGTGAAAAAGATAGAGGACCTGGAGAAGACACACAGAGGGGCTGGATGGGAAAGAGACACAGAGAGGGGCTGGGAGAACAGTTTGGCTACGGGTGAAAAAAACACACACAAAGGAGCTAGGAAGAGTAAAAGACACAAAGGCGCTGGGAGAGAAGGAGACACACAAAGGGGCAGGGGGGAGTAAGACACACAAAATGTGGGGCGATGTAAGAGTCATATAAAGAGGGGGATAAGAGACACAAGGTGAAATACAGGTGGGGTTTTTCCTTTGCGCTTATTGTCACCAACAAAGGCATTACTCATTCCATCTCAATGCAACAAGATGTAGCACCTTTTCTACAGGCATTGGATTTACCTGATACACAGGTTATGGATTGGTACACACCGCAACCTGTTCCGGACACATCAAGGCTCCCTCAGAGGCAGTGGTGGAACACACCAGCGAAAACGTGGAAGGCAGGCCTAAATCCTACAACCCCACAATGTGGCCAGCCACAAGGATGCTATTTAGGTTACTACACACACCGACAACTATGGGGATCACCGGATCGGAATGCTATGCTTATAGGCTCACTGAACCGGATGGGAGTATTTCCAGCATCGCGGAGCATGGGATGGCTGGTTGTTGGGCTTTATGGAGCTACCTGATGACACTGCTCTTCCCTAACGGATTACAATTTTCTGGTTACCCGAAGTGGAGTGAAGAGGCCAGGGCACAGAGAAGACCCCTAGCTCATACACTTGAACTCTGATCCAAGCCTAGTCAACGACCTACGTACACCGGGACAGTCGTATACATTATGTGATAATCCTTGCTCAGAGTACGAACCCTTTCCTTTCCCATATTTTGTTACGTTCTCCCCTTCCTCCCTAGAAAGCGAGGTACGCCAGGCAATCAAACACCTACCCTTAGGAAAAAGCCCAAGCCCAGATGGTTTCATGGGCAAATACTATAGGGTCTTGTCAGAGGTTCTGATACAACCATTCATGACAGAATTCAACCATCTGCTAAGGTCCCCCTATTTACCCAAGTCGTTATTGGAAGCTTCCATAGGTTTACTCCCGAAACCAGGCAAAGATCCCACCAACTGTCATAGCTATAGGCCCATTTCATTAACAAACATTGTTTTAAAAATGTTTACAAAAATCCTTGCCACCAGATTAAAGTCACTATTACCGGGATCGATTCACCCGTACCAGTCGGGCTTTGTGCCAGGGAAAGAAGCCAAAAATAACACCACCAAAATCATAAACTTTATGCATTGGGTGAGCAGATCCAAGGAAGCGACTGCCTTGCTCACGATCAATGCCGAAAAGGCCTTAGATCGGGTGGACTGGTCCCTGATGTTGGCAACACTACAATACATGGGTTTTGGCCTAAATTGCACTAGTTGGCTACAAGCCGTATACTCTATACCGACAGCACAACTAAGAATTAATGGACAACTGTCTAATCCAGTAACAATTACAAATGGCATGAGACAGGGGTACCCCCATCCCCTCTTATATTTATACTTGTGCTTGAACCTTTCCTCCAAGGGATATGAGGACCACATATCCATGGTTTCATACTTAATGGAGAGGAATATAAAGTGGCTGTGTTTGCAGACGATATCTTATTTACACTCTCAGACCCCTTTTATAATCTCCCACACATTATGTCGGAAATAGAGCTATATCAGGGGACATCTAATTTTAAGGTCAACCTATCGAAATGCGAACTGATGCCACTCAACACTTCCACAGACATGGACAGGTCACTAAAACAGTGCTTTCAGTTCTCATATGCTGCCACAGACATTAAATACCTAGGGATACACCTCCCTCTGAAACTGAATCGCCAATACAACTCTAATTTCCCTCCATTACTAGCGGCCATAACTAAAGACCTCAAAACATGGAACAAACCACAATTTTGCTGGTTTTGCAGATTCAACATTATCAAAATTAACATCCTTCCGCTCATATTGCACTTGTTGCAAACGATCCCCATAATACTCCCTAAAATATTCTTTATTACAATTCGGAAACTTCTTACCACATTCTTATGGTCACATCTTCACCCAACATTTGCTTACTCACTTCTCACAAAACTACGCTCAGAGGGAGGAATACGTCTCCCAAGTCTGAAACACTATCACATAGCCATTCATCTAGCCAGGATATATGAATGGACAAACACCAACACAACCACGCAGTGGGTTCAAATTGAAGCTACCTTCCTCTAGGTTCCCATACATACAATACCTTGGCACAAGTCAAGCCACGTGTATGTCTGCTCAAAACAACACCCGACTATCTCGGCCACACTCAGAATATGGGATACAACCAGGCAAAGGTTTGTCTCCACCCCTCATCTATGTATCCACTCACAATTCTCTATTTCAGGAGGGGTGGACGGGTACTCAATATCGCCAATATCATGACACACCAGTACTCACGCTCCAAGCAGTAGTCCATGAGACTGGAATGAAAACACTTTGTCACTTGTTGCCAAGTCAGGCCGTTACAGGCAATCAACATCTACATTACGCACAACTGTCCCACTTCATACACAGTGCAAACCTCCTCCCTAACAGTAATAGGGACCCCACAAAATTTGAAATGCTGTGCCAACAACACCCGTTAAAAAATAAATTCTTATCAACCGTGTACTAAACCCTGGTGGAGGCTGATACATAGACCCTTCCACATTTCGCTGCGAGGTGGATGGAGGAGTAACTGGTGTCCGTCACACCAAATCAGTGGAAAGCAGTACTCATGAGGGCGCATATCATCCACTAACCTGGGCACCCAAGAAAGCAATTATAAACACATTGTGCGCTGGCACTAGACACCCGCAAAAATCTTCAAAATCCATGGCACTGCATTAGATGAGTGCTGGTGATGTCACCAAGCCAATGCACACACAACAGATATATGGTGGCACTGCCCAGAGATTAAAAAATTCTGGAAACGTATACACACACTAATCCAAACAATAACGTCCTCCAATATCCCATTCTTCACGGAATATATTTTGTTCCTAGCACCATTACCAAACATTAAGACACCAACATCCAATATGGTAACTCACTTACTCACAGCAGTGAACATGTTTATCCCGGCCCTATGGAAACAAGCGAACGTTCCCACTATTAGGCAGTGGATACACAAAGTAGAATACATAAAACGAATGGAAGAGATCACATTTTCAATCCACAAATGATACACGAAGTTCACTCAGATCTGGGAACCATGGCATCCACTTCTACATAACTCTTAGCTCCAACTTAAAGGTTTTATTATTTTGCTGCCACTGGAATGTTACTGAATCCTAGTCAATGTTGTTTCTTCTAGTCTACATGCTGAAACCAGAAGAAAATCGTAGAACAAATTGTTTGATGCTATTGATATGTCCAGGTTAAGAATGCTTCTGTATAAATGATTCAGATCTATTGTAATCTATGCAAAATTGTTAACATGTTGTACTATGCTCTGATATCATCTTCCTAAAGTCCATACTCTTTGTATGCAAACAAAAACGAATTAAAAAAAATACATACTGTATACAAAATTTTTTATTGAAAAAAAACACCAAAATATTAAAATATTTTTCAAAGTATATATTAAAAAAATAATAACACAAGGTGGGTTGTAAGAGATACACAAATGGGGGTGTAAGACACACAATGGGGAAAAATAGGGAATAAGATACACTAAAGAGGGTAAGAAATTTAAAAGAGGGATAAGAAACACAAAAGGGGGTCGACACAGGTGAAGATGCTTTTCTGGGGGGGATGGGGCGTAAAATGTATCTTCGCCTCTGTTCCACAAAACTCCTTGCACCGACCGTATGGCAGTACCTACAGGATTTGAAAATACACAATACAACAGTTACAGAAAGTCTTGGCACAACAAAAAACAGATGGTAGTAGTACTGTGCACAAGGTTTATCTCCAAGCTGGATAGTGCCACATTGTATACAGTGGAAATTATGAATGCCTTGACCAAAGAAATCAGTTTTGATCTTCAGAAAGGCCCTAAACATTCTTCTTTCGGCCATTCTCCCCTAATGACTCAAGATCACATTAAAAAAATTCAGGGTTATTCACTAAATTCCAAATTGTAGTGGATTGTGTCAATTACTGTCACAGATGTGAATTTTTACCTGTATTTTACAATTTAGTTTTCATTTCACTACAACTTAGTGTTGAGTGAATTAACCTGTAACTGGTTTTCTTTCTTGGTCCAAGTAATAGATAAGTGGCGGGTCCCCGCCCACTAATAGATATATTTATGTAACACTCAAATATGCTTATATTGGTAACTCACCAAGAAAAAATTTATTGAGTTAAATAACCCAAAGTATTTTTAGTAGAATGATAAAGTAATCGTTAATTGCCATATTAGTACATAATAACCACATCCTGAGAACAATATGTTTCTCTGGGTGTTGGTCCTGAATTCTTGGGAGTCTATGGGTGTTTGCCAGAAACTGAATATCGAATTGAGGAGGTTCCTGCAAACCAAGTTGAACCAGGTTTTCAGGGAGCTGGGCTATAAAGTTGTCACAATATTTCACTCTGCATCACTTGTCTGCAGAAGGAGATAACTGTATATTGGATAACTAAATACTTTATGAGTTGTGTAATAACAACTGTCTGTCAGGTGGAAAATTATTTATGTCTAACAACCTTAAATGCCATTATATAGGTAGTTATTGATTATAAACAGTGAACATAATGTCCTTATTCTTTATTACGGGAACAAATTCATATAATTTAAGCAGGCAGTAAAATATGGAAATATAGCAACTGTGCAATGTTTCGGAAAGAAAATACGTTTTTGGATCTCACCAGAGTCCTTAGAATCTCTTATAAAAATGCTTGTAGCTATATGTTGAACAAGCAGCCAGAGGGTGGAGCACAAGTGCTCAGGAAGCTTCACTCAAGGAAAAAATACCACTAAAATGTTAAGCACATTTCATAGATATATATTTATATTTATGTGTTAAAAGTACACCTTTGAATAAAAAATGTAAATTCCCTAATAAAAAAAAAAAGATAACTTTTTTCTCCTAAGATGCTCTGTTTTCTTTTATTTATATAAAATATTTAGCAACTGATTTAATTATCCACAATAATAGAAAAAATTAGGGCAGCGCAATCAATTGCAAATGTATCAATGCATGTCCTTTAAAAAAAATAAAGGGGACTACCCGAAACGTTTGTACTTTATGTCTTGTAAATAAATCTTTTTGTAGCCCTTGGTATGAACATTTGAAATTGTTTGATCTGCCCTCATTTTTTCTATTTTTGTGGATTACTTTACTCTGCTTGAAGCTGCAGAGGGAGGTGTCAGAAGCAGAACAGGAAATGTTTGCATCTTGATTTTCTCTGGGTCCAGTTCAGACAAGGCAAAGGGCAACATTGCAGATGAAGAGGAGAAATAAAAACATTGTTTGTATTTTTTTTAGGTGCAAAGGACAGCGCTTGTAATAATGATAGGCAACAGGATAAGATGAAGGCACCCTGTTACAAGAGAAAATATGTGAATTTCTACATTTGATATTATTTTTTGCATATAACTAATACATATTTGTTAAATATAGGGATAAGTAGACATTGTATTGAAAACCCTGGGAATTGATAGTTAATTTTAGTAAAAAAAAATAAAATACACTGCTTGTTCCAACAAGTTAGCTTGTAGCTGATTAAACTTAACTTATATATCATGCATATGCTCAATGTCACGGACACTCTAAGCAAATCAGTAGTTCCCCATTCATAAAAAAGATAAGTAAATTTTTTATGAATGGGGTGCTACTGATTGATTTAGATCGTCAGCTGACCACTCTAGTCAATCAGCAGCGCCCCTGTCTGACACCGTGCTTCCTGAAAGTCACTTGAAGAAGCCGGATGCCTCTGGGAAAAAGGAGATCAAGCACTAGAGAGCAACCTTTTAGATTAAGAGAACAGTTTAGCCCCTTCTGGTAAGAAAGAACCAGGGACCTCTGGGCACCATAACAACTTTATATTGATGAAATTGTTATGGTGTCCAAACAGTTCCATAATACGTAATGTGAGTTTGGCTATTGTGACTAAAATATAAAATTAACTTTGAATTAATTTAGAATTCTTAACAATGTGCACCATTGTGAATAACCTTACTATAATTTGCATCATATTCCATTTTCATTACATCAAGATTCACTGTACCATTTCCTTTGCAATTTTTATGCCAGTTCTATTCACTGTCATTGTTGTTCACTAAACCCACAACTATCTGGAAGTGACCATTGATTTGCAAACGTGAACTATGGACAACACCTAAAAATTTGATAATTTCAAAGACCAAATAAGGAATACATTTTCTAGTACAGGTTCGGTTCTTCTTGGAATGTTGTCATACAAGTCTTGAAATGTTCAGATATTACACCGTACTTCAAGATATTAAGACATTCAATCCTTCGAGAGCTGAAGGATTTAGTAATCTACTTCACATTCCATGCTAAAGTTCAGTGATATTTAAATTTGATGATTAAGGAGGCCATGAAATGTGCTTGACTTCCTCTGGATGTTCACAAAATCACTCTCAAATGCATATTGCATTGTATATGTGAGTATCATCCTCATGGAATATGGCAACACCATGAAGGAGCATAATATAGTACACCTGGCCATGTAAGATATTATATTTCTTGGCCTTTAAACTATACTATAGTTGTAGCTCAAATATTGAAGTGAATGCCCAGGTTAGACATTTTAAGCATTCTGCCACCACCAGTGGATGTAAAAAAGGAAAAATTTTGTCTCTCAAACAATAGATCCCTTAGATCCCTTTGTATAATGAAAACTCTAAACACAAACAAAGTCAAACACTACTAACTGAAGTCGACCCTCATTTCTTAATGCATAATATGGGTGTAACGGTACACCCAGGTATAAAAGGGGTAAATACCGCTGAGGACGTTCACCTTCCGAATGCAGAGACAGCTAACGAAAGCTCCAATCAGCTGAACAGGAACCATACAAAATCCTTCACGTATCAAATAGCCGAACGAGTAAACCATACAAATCCAATACCCTAAGTACGAGACCAAGCTTCATATTGAGGGTTAAGCAGAGATCTGATTTATTGAGGGCTACCTGACCGGTATTTATGCAGGTCTCCCACCTGGTGGACACTCCCCTAGGGGACCAGATGGAAGACTGGGACAATATGGATACAGTAGCCAATCACAGTGGCCCAAGCATAAACACTCCCCTTTAGCTGAGAACAACCCTCCTCTCTATCCTGGAGATAATTGGGCAGTAATCCAATTATCTCCACGGATAGAGGCTAAACTCCATTTTGTACAGAATAATAAAAATACATAAAGATACATAACTCCGAATTACACAAATAGAATAACCACATTTAACATATCCCCAGATAGCTTAGATCTGAGCGCACTTTATTACTGAATGGCGCTCTGATCCTATACACTCAGTTCAATTGCTGTGGAGCCAAAGTATTTCACATTGTCTTTCGGTATATGAACGGGCTCCTTGGGATGGCTATCTGGGGTAAGTCATTTTGTGCAGAGAAGTACTGAACGGACCGGCGTTCGTATGCTGGAAGGCAGAGAAGGGAGGTCAGCGGTTTCAGCGGTGTTCGGGAGAAATAGTGTCCGTTTTCAGTTCCAGGAAATCATCGATGAACACCGCTGATCATTCGTGCGTCCAAGATGGCAGCCGATGGCATACGAATGACGACCACCCGGCATACCGTTGATAATTAGGAGGTGTCTGTGGTTAACCACAACGTTCTAATGAAGCCAAGAGGTTAACCAGCAGCACACTTCCAAGTTGGGTGGCCGGCCGTTCGGCAGTTTATTCGTGAGTTTAGGAAATAAACAAACGGGCGGTACGGACAGGCAATTAACCGAACAAACAGACGAAACCAAGGGGAATAGAAGTAGTTCACAGACAGATGGTTCTATCATAATGGATAATAAATCAGCTCAATAATTGTAGATAAATCGAATAAAACATGCCCCAAAAAAAATGTGTTTTTATTTTTTGCAAATTAATATTTTATTTATAAAATCTTACCCAAATGTATAAAAAAAAATGGTATGAACATGATAGTGACTAACTTTATCTTTAGTCCCGCCCTACTTTTTTTAAAATTGTTTTGCTTAATTTTAATGTAATGCATAATACATAGTCGGGACTATTTTTCCTTATGTATAACTAGACGGTTGACAAAAGTTGAAAAAGGGTGGTGCTTTAGTCAAGCACCACTGCCTTTGTCATTTTAGCCAATGGCTCTGTTAGCATTCACCTCCCTCCAGCACCAAATCATATCCTGTCTTCATACACTCAGTCAGCCCATAATGTTACTGATATTGTGTTTGGTAAACTGGGCATGCACGTGATTTGACAAGCTCAGCTAGCTATGGGCAAAGAATAAAATCAAATCCAAAAAAGGTCTAAGACAAGTTATAGAATTAGGACCTTAAAAGGGATTCTTGTTACCCTTTAAGGGGGGACATACATTAATTTAACTTTTACTATACATGGCTTTATAACATTAACTTTTAATTATCATAAACATCTTTTATAAAGAATATTTGGATGGGTATGTTGTTGGAAAACAATTTACCATGTTGTAGAATCACTAGATTCCTTAATCACTCTAGAAAAAAAATTATAAAAGGCAGTTCAATCATCCTGATAATGTTTTTGGTGAACTGGGCATTTGACGAGCATGCCAATCAAATTTCTGGGTGCAGTCATTTTATAAAACTGAAGATGGTAGTGTCCAGAAATAAAAATGAAAATTCATATATAATTATAAGCAAAGCCGATCCCATGGTCCAAAAATGAGGGATCACCACAGGGCACAGATGCACGGATCCCACAGTTTTCAGCCAAGGGATTCATGGGATGACAGAACCGCGTCAAGAACATTTCTTTGGGAGGTTAAACTGGGAGGATGGTTGGAGGAACTGATCTGTGGGATGAATAAGGGGGGAAAAAGGGGAACTGGATGTATATACCTAAAGAAATTTATTGGGCTTGATATTGTGATATATAAGGATACAGCTGGAAGATATAAATTGTCGGGTTATAAACTGGAGTATGTGGATTGGAGGAATATGATTGGTGAAGATGAATTGGACAAATATGACTTTTATTGATGAATAATTTTGGTATGGTGAAACATGGGAAAAAACATTGGAGATGCATTGAGAGAATGTAACAATGGGAGATGAATTTCTGTAAATGTACTGGAAATGCAAGAAGGGATCTGGGCTGATTAGACCCTCTTCTCAGATTTCAGCCCCTAAAGCCACTCCTAACACCCATACACACAGTTGGCGAGTTGTACACATCAAAAATACTTTTTAATATGTGTTTATAAGGTCTACAGTGGTTTAGTAGTTATCTCCATGTACATTTGTGCAAATGTTGACACTCCCCTGTACCTTCACAGCCACAGCATCTTCTGTTCCCTCACATCTTGCACAAGGCCCATCTTAAAGAACAAGCGTTCTGTGTCCCCAAAAGTCATACTATCCAGTAACATTAAACAATATGCCTCATACCATGGTGATATCACAGAAGGTACCTGTAACGGCACCCCCAAGCATAAAAGGGTTAAACCGCCATTTAGTATATCTTCCCTTCCAGAGACACAGGCACAGCTACTGCGGAACACCAAACTCCTGAACTGAATACAAGGTAATGCTCCAAACTCCCGAACTGCATACAAAATAGTACTCCAAACTCCCGAACTGTAACCTCATGAATAGCTGCTAGCAGACGAACAGGAAAAGCACCCAAGCAACTTACACTCCTGGCAATGAGTCTCTAACAGCATACAATAAATCCCCCCAAAGACGAGACAGAGCTCCATGTTGGGGGTCAAGCAGTGGTCTGGTTTATTCAGGGCTACCTGCCCAATATTTATGCAGGTCTCCCACCTGGTGGACACGCCCCTAGGGGACCAAATGGGAGACTGTGACAAGGGACAGACATGCACCAATGACAGACACACAGAAGTAAAACATCCCCACAATGCATCCTAATTCCCTCCCCTCTATCCTGGAGATAACTGGGAAGTAATCCAATTATCTCCCAGGACAGAGGCAAATCGCCATTACACATGTGGTTACAATAAAACACTAAAATACAATAAAATACATAATGTTACATTTCTCACCTAAAATATATACATGTAACCCATCCACAGATAGCTGGGATCTGAGCGCACAATTGTACCGAATAGCGCTCAGATCCTATACACACAATTCAATTTGCCATGGAGCCAAAGTCTTTAATTACACGAATAGGCTCCATAGCTGTGCTATCTGGGTTAAAGCATTCACTTAAACAAAGTCCCGAATGATCAGGTGTTCGGTTAAATAGCCACGAATAGAAGCAGGGAAGGCTGGAGGCTCAGAGGTGCCTGCATGTAAAAGTATCCGCTTTTGGTGTGCTGATTCCGGGCTGAGCACCGCTGGCCGTCCGGGGAGCTCCATAACACCGCCACCTAGCGGCCGCTAAGTGTAACCGTGGCCACCGAGTAACAGTGAATTAAGCTGCGGTTAACCGCAGCTACTGGGTGGTCAATTGACTGCACACGCTTGTTAAGCCGCGGTTAACCGTGGCTTCAGGGAGGTAGATTGGTGGCGCACGCCAGCTTATGGGCTGCCAATTAACAGCGCCTGCCGGCTCCCCACGGCTCTGGGGAGGCTAATAGAAGGCTGTTTGTTCGGTAGATAGAATCTACCCAAAGGCTGTGCAGAAAGGCACGAATGAGACTTTCTGCACAGTAAAATAGACTGTTTAACTGCCAGTCCATAGTCACAAGGGAGCAGGCAGGCAACCCTGCTCCTCCAATGTACAGTGGCGAGATTGGTCTCGTCACAGTACCGTACCAGTTCATTTTACCTCCAGGTTTTGGCATTGCAGTTCCTTTGAAAACACAGTAGACTTGCCTAAACACATTGCCTTTGGAACAACCTTTTTTTTTTTTTTTTAACTGGGAGATAAATTAAATGCTGGCTGTGTGCAAACGTTTGGGTGACATATAAATGTATTCATATCAAACAGTATCTGCATAATCATAGATACATTACTCATTTGTACAACCCAAACCAGTAAAGTAAGGTAGTGTCATACAGAGTAAGGTGCTCAGAATTGCATTAAAAGTGCTCAGTGCCTCAGATAGGCGGTTTTGCAGAGTTTAAACAATATGCATGTGAAACATTTACACAGTGAGCACTGAAAATATGAAGTATATCTACATATCTATTATACAATTGAAAAATATTCTTGTAGTTTAAGCACAGGTAAATTCATTGACACTAATGGATCATTGGCTTTGATCAATATAGGGTATATCTAGAACACCAAGTGACAAGAAAAAAAAATGATTATATTGCATGGTTTGAGCAGCTTCGACTTTTATGAATTAATTTATTTTTGTGTGCCAAGCTCTCTAGTATTTGAATAAATAACATTACTTATGTTTAAAATCTCCCTGTTGAATTATTCTTTGTATTCTTTGGAATGAAAGGATGGTAAAGTCAGAACATTTTCTTGTTTTTACTCTTTGCAGGGTTTACACTCCCCTGGACAGTGAATTTGTACCTGAATATTTTGTTTAATGAGTGAATGTCCATACACAAGGTGAAGCAGTATCTGATTCAATAAACTCACAGGCACTCATTAGGTAGCAAATATTTTGGTGCAGAATAAAACATATCTCATGTAATCCCAGTAATAAACATGTATTTGAATGTAAAACTGCAGGATTGCAATATCTGTGACATCTGGGGACCGGTCTTTTGGGCACCTCTGGTTTAGAGATTCACAATTAACGCCTTTTTTTACTGAAGGAATGCCATTAAAGTGTAGTATTTATTTAAACAGGACAGGGAAAAAGTGCAATTTTGTATATAGATTGTAGTTCAAGGATAGCTGAGAAAATCAAACATATGTATATTTACAGTTTTGATTTAAATAAGGCGTTAAAAAGGGGCCTGATCTCAGTGGTAAGTGTATGCATCTTTCTAGGCTGAACTTAACCCTTAACTACGCGGTTGATTTAGTTCAGATTTCCAAAATATTTAATTTCTCTACAATTTTGGTTGAAATATTTTCAGTTAGATTTTAAAAAATTGTCGATCAAACAAAAAATTGCAAGCAAATCCCTTGTCTAGGACTAATACCCATACACGCAATCAATGGAGGCCCTTTACACAAAGACGTATTACTGGGCCTTAGGGTTGCCGGACGTAGCGACGTAGATAGGCAAATAGAAAAAGGTAGAGAATAGACAAACAGGCCAAGGTCAGGAGAGGAGACGAAAGGATAATCATAGAACAAAGCCAAGGGTCAAGGATACCAGAGTAATGGATAAACCAGATACAAAGCCAATGATACCGGAAAAGTCAGAGCTATAGGAACGCACCCTCAGCCTAAAAAGACCACGACGGGGAAAGAAAGTGATGTCAGAGGGAGGTATCAATAGGTCTATGTGTATTGATAGGCTAGGGAATTAATTGTGTTAATTATGTTAATTAGGGAAGTGTAAATGGAGTGCATTTACTGGACTACTTCCCCTTTAAAGAACCAAAAAAGGACCATTGGTAAGGCGCATGCACACTAGTGATTATTGTGTTCATGTGCATGTGTGCACCTGCTATGTCAGCCGACACCCCTGGGGTGCTGTGGTCTCCAGCTCATTGTCAGTACACCTGTTACATTTGGGTTTAGGCATTGATCACTTTACTTGCCTAGAATATGTGGTTATTGGTTAGGTGATTACTTTGCATGTTTGCACTTTACTATTTGTATGTGTGTACTTATACAAATTATGTGAATAATTATCTTTTGTGCCTCCAGATGTTGCTGAACTGCAACTCCCATGATTCTATGAATGAAATAGATAGGCTGAGAATCATGGGAATTGTAGTTCAGCGACATCTGGAGGGCCGGAGTTTGGGGAAGCCTAGACTAAGCAGATACAAATTACTATGTACAATTAGCAGCTTTTTTTGAATGTGAGTCTGAAGCTGTTCTCCACTCCCACTAGTTAAACCAAATTAACTCATTACAAAGTTCACAGGCAGACACATCCACACAGAACCATGCTGAACAATGACAGCCTAACCCTCTGAGTGGCAATTTATACTCTAATACTACATAATACGTGACCGTACTAGTCCTGCATGCTAGAAGCTCCGCCTTTCGTCAACCTTTATCAACTTGCCAATTTCGTCAACTTTTTTCTACTTTCTGACTTATATGGTTTGATTGCTTTGGAATTTCAATGAAATTCCAGCATAGTCAACAATTATTTTTTTTCAAAGATTCTTTATGAAATGCTCAAATAATGACATGAAGTAGCAGTCACTTTAAACAATCTCTGTGTCATATTCAATGACAGGTTTCTATTAATAATAAGTTACTTTTTTCGATGCATGAGACAAACATGGTTATTTACTAAAGTGAGAATTCAAAGTGAATTTTAAAGGGACAAACTTAAAGGGCACTAGAGCCACCAGAACAACTACAGCTTAATGTTCTGGTGTCTACAGCCTGTCCCTGCAGAATTATTAATATAAATGCCGCCTTTTCGGAAAAAAAGGCAGTGTTTAAATTCTTGCTTAGTAACATATCTAGTGGCCACTCCTCAATGGAGATGCTGAACGCTCCCCATAGAGATGCATTGACTCAATGCATCTCTATGAGGTAATGCTGATTGGTGCAGCACAGCATTTTGTTGCACATGCGCAAAAGCCTTCCAATGTTTTCCCTTGGAAAAGCATTGGATTGGCTGAGATTGGCAAATTTGATAATCTCAGTCAAGGAGGCAGAGAAGAGCGGGCCGGGGCCAGCCGCAACGAGACCAGCATGGCTCTGGAAAAAAAGTCAGTGAAAACACCTTTTTAACAGGAGTTAAGGGCTGAGCACCTAAACAACTTTTACAACCATAGTTTCAGTAATACATGTATGTGTTCCTTGACACTATAGTGTTCCGTTAAGGTCAAAATAGAACTTCCCAAACTGGAAAAATTCTCTATTTCAGCCATGCTTCCTCTTTGGACTTTAATTTGAAATTTACTTTGAACTTTCACTTTAGTTAATAACCCACAGAGTGATCCCAAGTTTGTGCTGGCAAAGTCCGGAGACAGTCTTTTTTTGTGTGCTTGAAGGGCCGCCATCAGAAATTTTGGGGCCCCTAACACTGCTCAAGGTCTGGGCCCCCCGGGTGCCCGCCTCCAAGTATGCCCCCAAAGCCTGCCTCCAAACCTCGTCCACATGAATACACAGACACAAACACATGCACTGATACAAAAAGGACACAGATACACACACACACACACAAAGATACACACATACTGACACACACACATACTAACAGACACACATACTGAAACAAACATACACACATACTGAAACAGACACTTAGACATATACAAACACACAGACACATACTAACATACAGACACACACACACGCATAAGGACATACATACTGACATACATACACACTGACAGACATACAGACAGACATATAAATACACATGCTGACATACATACATACACATACATACAGATACATACATGCTGACTTACATACACATACATACATACACATACATACAGATACATACATGCTGACTTACATACACATACATACATACTGACATACATACATACATACATACACATACATACAAATGCATACATACAGATACATACACACAAATACAGATAGATATACATACATACACACAGACAGACATACATACATACATACATGCAGATACATACATACATATACATACAGATAGATAAATAGATACATACAAACATACATATACATACATAAAGATATACATACAAAGACATGCATACAGATACATACAGACAGACATACATATACACAGATGCATACTGACATGCATACAGATACATAGATACAGACATACATACATATACATACATACACATACTGACATACATACAGATACATACTGACACACACACACATAGCTAATTTTTCTTACCCTTTTTTTGCAGGAGGGTGGCTGGGTCTGATGGGAGTCGGCGTGACTCTCCCGTCCTCATGGCCTGGCTGTGTCTCTCTTCTCTCCTGCGCGAAGGGAGCTGGGAGGATGTGACCGTCCGTCACTTCCTCCCAGCACTACTTGCGGCTGCAATTTTTTTAAAGGGTCCCGGTCGCGTTATTGCAAGGCCGCAGCGCTTACCAGGCCCCTGAAGATATAGGGCTCCTATGGGTGGCCCTAAATGCTTGGGCCACCTGATGGGCCCTACCAGCGTGCGGACCCTGGTGCAGGTGTACCGTCGGCAGTTCCACCGCTACCCTGATGGCGGCTCTGACGACAGTTACATGGATTGTCTTATGTTTGAGAAAGGGGTGTGGAGACTTTATCCTATAGGAACATAGAGAGCTAAACTCAGATAAGACATAATTTAGAAGCAGCCACAGTCTCTGTTACACTTTTATAACTTGGATTAGTACAGGGAACGTTTGAGATTTTTCCCATGTTGACTATGACCTAGACTGGATAAAAGCGCTTTGTTCCCAGCTACTCAACTTTGTCTTTTCACTGTCATATATTGATGAGAATGATTTGTTACTGAAGCATTAGAACCATTTGTACTATAACATAATCATATAATCAGCCTTGGGCTATATATTGTGAAATAATTGTCCTAACCTGTGCATGGGGCTGCCATTTAGTGTGCAACAAAACACTCAAAGAGCAGCATTGACATATCATTCTTTATTAAACAGGTAATTGAACAAATTAAAAAAACTAATTGAAAATGTAAAGAGACATTATAGGCACCCAGACCACTTCTTATTATTGGAGTGGGGGTGCAGTGCCCCTGTCCCACTTAGTCCTGCAATGTAAATCAATTGTACAGCGCTATGGAGTCTGATGGCGCTGTATAAATAATAAAATAATAATAATTGTAGTTTTTTAGAAACTAGTACTAAGCCTCTAGTGACTGTCTGCCAGAAACTCACCAGAGGAGCTTCTGGGATTTTACCAAACTCTAGGTCGTGTAACTGACATGAGGACATCCAGCATTAGTAAAATCTTCATAGGAAAGCATTGAGTCAGTGTTTTCCTATGGGAAGGGCCTAATGCGCTTACAGTGCTCACTGTGCATGTACATTAACCCCCCCCCCATTCCACCCTCCACCCATCAAATGACATCAGAGGAGTCCGAGTGCTGAACTAGCATTGAGGGAGATTGGCAACTCAATTGGGTAAGTAAATAAAGGTTTTATTTATCTACCACGGGGTGGCTGTGAGGGGGTGGGAGGCAGAGGGCGTTATAATGCTGGGAATAGAGATCTGTATTCCTAGGACTATAGTATCTCTTTAAGGTCAAACCGTTTATATTTAAAAATTCTACAGTTCAATAATTTTTTGGCCTAGAATTGAAATTTTTGTTTATCCAATAACAATACGTGAGTGTTAAATAAAGGAATGCAGCTGTAATATTTTTAACTTGAACTTTAATGTGTGAAAGTTGTATAGAACAAGTATGTAACTGGCTTGCTGTACCGAAACAAGACAAAAATATTTTCAATGGATTGTGGTCTCAATTTAATATTTTTTGATAAGTCTTCAAATGATTTAATATTTTGGATAAACTTTTAGTTGTTATTAAATTATTTTACTATTTTGATATTTTTTTCATATAAAATATATATTTTTGTAAAATCATTTTAGAATCCTATCTAAAACAAATTAAATCAAGGCCTACATTATATTATTTCAGGGAAGGAACCTGGAGCTGCAGTTCCGCAACCCTGCCCTTTCATCTCCCAGGGGCAGAACCAGAAACCCAAATTGGGAGAAGCACTGCAAAAAAATGAATTTTAATATGAATTATGGATATTAAAATATATGAATATTTAAATATGGATACAGATTTTGCAATGGGGAATCAACAGTTCAGACAAAAGGTAATGTACCTCGCTTAATTATTAGCGCAGTCAATGAGCATTGAAATTACTTCTGAGAGTGATCATGCACTCTGAGGACACGTCTCTGGAGACCCATTGAAGCTACCTGAGATACCATGATCTATTTCAGGACTGCCATTTCAAGGCACTTGTCTTTATACCCTCCTTGGATATGCCCTTGGCATACCCCCATTTATAAAGCATTTATTTTGTGTAAAATTTGTATCCAACTCTCTTATCTAAAAAATATATATATTCCCAGTTCCAAAATTATACTTAACTAGAGACTAAACATGAAAAGAGAGAGAGTGATGAATACTGCATTATCACTGGACCTCAAAAATAAACATCCTGGTGTCACAGGTCTAAAAAGCAGTTAAACAAACAGCTGGCTAGGTTTGTGAGCACAGAATCCACAGAAAGGTGACTGGTCTGCTCCACCTGGAATTATGATATTTAGATATGATAGGGGATCCCAGAGGTCAGAGGAAATGAAGCAGGGTGGGGATTCCAATGAGTACACTATAAAGCTCTACCTATGACTTATAGTATACAGAAATATTCAGATAGATTTTACGGAACCTATCTAAGCTAAGGTTTAAGTTTCATACAGTCTATTTATATCTCAAGGGGTGTGCTCACATTATGCAAATTTTGAAATGCTAATGTAATTGATTTCTAATGAAATTATTTTAATTAACCAAATTGATGGTTTCAATAGTTTCATGCAATTATTTCAATAACCAAGTAGTAGAATCTATCTCAACTGTGACTATATACAGCGATTGAATGCAAATAGCTTGAAGTAGTTAAAACTGCATTTATCACTTGATTTTCTTATGTATTATTACTGATTTTAATTTAAATATGTGAATTTTACATATTTTATATAATGAAGAAGGCAGGAGCCCCATTCTCCCATGCTAAGTGTTGGTACAGACTCTTGTGTTACTTCACATATTGTACTGAAAGGGTGGTTGATACTAACCTCGATCAATATAGAATGAAAAAAGTGATATAGAACGGTTTCTGAACTTCCCCTCATCCAATTTCATTATAATTGACAATTGGATATTCTGCCCCTGGCAAGTAAAAATTCAACCTTGGTAAGTATTTAGGTACAGAGGATGTCTGTTTTCATGGTGGCCTCCTGAGTTTGTTTTGGGGTATGGTATCTGTGTATGACTCATGAGTCCCTGCTTACTCTGCCACTATTTACTTATCCATTTCAACCACCAAGCGTGGTGGTTGAAGTGGTTGTATTATGTTACCATAGCTTATTGTAACAATATATATTGGCATGTATTGTCTTTCTCACCTGTCTATCTGGCAGTAACTGCCTTATAACCATAAACAAGACAACGTCCTCGTCTGCAGATTGGCCTTATCTATATTATAACAGTTCCTGGAGCTATGTGAACTCAGACAGGAGAAATCCAATGAAACTATAACACTAACCCTGGCTTTCTCTACCTTCCTTCCCTGTATTACATTTTATTTATTTATTTATAAAATATTTTACCAGGAAAGATACATTGAGATTTCTCTCGTTTTCAAGTATGTCCTGGGTCCACAAATCATTGCATTGTTACATTAGGTACAACAAAATACAAAAACAATATTAATACACAATATATACAAAATTTAACATAGAACAGGCAGGAAATATATAATCAACCATGACACGTGCATTCTGTTTTGAGGTATGTAGAGAGGGATCTCTTAAATGACTTTAGGCTTAGGGAAGATTTTAAATTGTGCGGGAGGTCGTTCCACAATTGCGGCGCTCTGTAGGAGAAGGAGGATCGGGCCGCTTTCTTTTTGTATTGAGGTAGACTAAGTAAAGTGCTTGTACTGGATCGGAGCTTATAGAAAGTGGGAACAGCTAAGGAAAGCATTTTGTTCAGGTAGGGTGGGAGTTTCCCAGAGAAGCTCTTAAAAACAAGGCTGGAAAGATGAAGGGTGCGTCTGGATTCCAGCGACAGCCAGTTTAGTTCCTTTAGCATGTCACAATGATGGGTCCTGTAATTACATTGTAGCACAAATCGGCAGAACGAGTTATACAATGTGTTGAGTTTATTAATGTGGGATTGCGATGCAGACGCATATACTACATCCCCATAATCAATGATTGGCATCAGCATTTGCTGTACAATCTTTTCCTTTACTGTAGGGCTTAGGCAGGCTTTGTTTCTGTACAGGGCACCTAATTTTGGATAAAGTTTAGATGCAAGCTTTTCTATGTGCAGGCCAAAAGATAGATTGGGGTCTAATATCATACCCAAGTATTTGAAAGAGTGGACTGCGGTCAGTGTGCCATTTGAATTTGTTTTGATGGATAGGTGGGGATTGTGTAATTTGTGCAATTTAGGTACTGTTCCAAAGATCATTGTGACAGTTTTGTCAGTGTTCAGGAAGAGTTTGTTTTTTGCGATCCACTTTTCTACCTCTGTAAACTGGTCTTGGAGCAAAGCCTCAAGTTGCGGTAGATTGGGTTTGCTCGCATAGATTACCGTGTCATCTGCGTACATGTGTACATTTGAGGATTGGCAGACATAAGGCAGATCATTTATAAATAATGTAAATAGTAGGGGGCCGAGAATGGAACCCTGGGGAACACCACACGTGACCGGGAGAGGGAGGGAGTCACTGTCAGAAATGGACACATATTGCGAGCGATCCGATACATACGATCGAAACCAGTTTAAAGAATGATCACCAATACCTGAGTTTTCGAGTTTGTGCAGTAGAATGTCGTGGTCTACTGTGTCAAAGGCCTTAGCAAAATCAAGGAAAATAGCTCCAGTTAGGGCTCCTTGTTCCATGCCAGTTTGGATGTCATTGCAAACTTTTAGGAGGGCAGTTGTAGTGGAGTGATTCTGGCGAAAGCCCGATTGATCAGGGGTCAGATAGTTTAATTGTTGGTAGTACTCACAAAGTTGCGTATGGACACATTTTTCTAAGATTTTTGACAATACCGGGAGCAATGATATTGGGCGATAGTTAGAAACCAAAGTAGTGTCACCACTTTTATGGATAGGCACTACTCTCGCAGTCTTCCAAAGTTTGGGTATGTATCCAGACACCAAGGATTCGTTAATTAGAGTTGAGACGGGTTTAGCAATTGCCGGCGCACTGAGCTTCAACAGCATTGCTGGGATTTGATCAGGTCCGGACTGGTTTTTCATTTTTAGATTATTAAGATGTTTTTTAATGACACTAACAGGTACAGGTCTAAAATTAAACTTATCTATATTGGGCCTTTGCAAATTTAGTGGGGCCTGATCCACATTTGTAGTTTCAGGATGCGTGTCATTTATTAGCTTGTCAATCAGGGCAGTAGAGCATCCGACAAAATAATTGTTAAAGGCATTTGCAACATCTAAAGGAAGTTGCAGGGTTTGGTTACCCACTTTGACAGTGGAGGGTTGGGAGTGGATTGGGGGAGTTTGTAGTTTATTTATGACTTTCCAAAAGTTTCTAGGGTTTGAGATGTTACTGTTCAGATTTTCATAGAAATATTGGGCCTTGGCCAGTTTTGTCTGTTTTGTGCATATATTTCGCCATTGTCTATATGCACCGTGATCATTCATAGAGCCAGTACGCTTAAACTTTGACCACAAAGAATCCCGAAACTGGTACATTTGGATGAGGTCAGCTGTGATCCAGTTCATATGCGCTCCTTTTACCCTCACCTTACGCAGTGGGGCATGCAAATTCCAGATTTGAAGGAGTTCAGACTGAAAGTATTCAACAGCACAGTCTAGATCTGGGATAATGTTTACTCTGTGCCATGAGAGATTCTTGATGTCATTTAAAAAGGATTCAAGATTAAATTTTTTGAAGGACCTAGTTATTTTAACCTTGGGAGAGGATTTAATAGCCTTTATTTTGCGCACGCAGTACACTAAACAATGATCACTGAACGTGTTGGGGAGAACACCAACCTCCTGGATTCTATCAGGAGAAGTGCAGAGAATCCAATCTAGCAGGGTATGTTTATGGCTTTTAATGTTTATGCGAGTTGGGGAGGAGATTAATTGCGTTAGCTGCAAAGTCTTAAACAGTGTGCAAGAACTATTATTTTTAGGGTTCAGCCAATCAATATTAAAATCTCCAAAGACCAACAGTTCACTTTTTGGGTTTTGAGCTATGGTTTCACTAAGGAGATGGGCTATGTCAGAAAGGGAATGCACAGGAGAGCTAGGTGGGCGGTAGATTCCTGCAACAATGATGGATTTACTGCACGGGATCTCAATTGTGCCAGAAAGGAAATCAAAGATGGCAGGAGGACTAAGGTTTTGTAAAGGGGTAAACTTTATGGAATTGTCAACATAAATAACAATGCCTCCTCCTCTCTTTGCTCTGTCATTTCTAAAACATGAATAACCCTGTATTGCAATGGCGGTGTCTGGTATTTTAGCCGTTAACCATGATTCTGAGAGCACAATGATTTTTGGTTTGTAATGGGAACACCAGGCTTGCAGTGCATCCAGTTTAGGGAGTAAACTACGGATGTTGCAGTGCACAAAAGAGAGGCCTTTTTTAGTGGGGAGATTAGGACTAGAATTAGCTGGGGGACCAGGGTTAGACTCCACATCATTTGCAAGGGCAAGTAACATAAGGAGTAGGAATTTGGACATCATCTTTGTTTGGCCATATAGTGAATGGGATAATTTATAATTTTGTGAGTTTGGGGTAGGAGGGCTATTTTTTATAACTCTCCACCAGCACTCAGCAGATAAGTTAAAGGAACAGAGCAGGCCATGGTGTATTATAATTTGTGTTCCAGTTTGAGGTGTGTGCTTATGCTGGTAGTTGTGTGAACAAAATTGGATTGAGAAAAGGGTTATTAAGACTAACAGTATGGTTATATTAGGATTCATGTTAGTGGTATAAGGTGTGTAGTTGAAAATGAAACAGAAATTGTGAGGAAAAATTTTTTTAAATAGAAGTATATGGTTTTGGTGTGTGATATCTATTTGTAGTGAGAGAGGGTATGTGTTCTATAGGGTTAAGAGATTGAAAGGGTGTGCTGATCAGTGGTTGCACCTGTCATTTCAGTAGATTGAAAGTTGTGTGGGAGACTATCTATAAATGAGAAAATGACCATGGGGTGGGTGGGTGAGGGGTAGGGTGGGAGGGAAAAGTCAGTCTTCCAGAAGGCTACCTGTTTCAAATGGCCATGGAACAGCTGATGGAGCTCTGAGTTCTATGCTGGACTGGGTATGTTTAAAAATCAGACTGTGGGAGAGAGATGTATATTAGGGTCAGATGGGCTAAGAGATGGGGGGGTGCATAGATGGACATTTGATTTAAGGTCATTTAAGGAAAAACAAAAGCAAAGATTGAGAATTACAGAGATAAGACAGAGGTATTTAAGTAGGGAAATAAAACCATTAAACAAGGAACAGGAAAGATATATGGGCCTGAATGCTCTTCCCCCACGGTGCCTGCAGACAGTTCCAGGAAGCCAGAGTAAGCCACTTGGTCTCTAGTGGGACTTAGCTGTAATTGTCTGGAACTCCGGTTCGGCCGCCATAAGCACCACCTCCCGGTCAGGTTATATCCTTGTTTTCTCCTACTTCTACTCAGTCAAGAAAAGCACTAATTGGAAGTAACGTACAATGAACACTGCTGAACAATAGCTCCCTGAAACCCAACGTGAGCTCCCTTTCTCCACTGCACAAGAGCACCCGTTAAAGGGTCATATTTTAACCATTTTGCTTTCCCCCAATTCTTTATGGATCGGAGTGCTCTTTTAGCAGAATGGGCACTCAGTTTAGACCTTTCCATTGATGCATTAAATGTAGAGGTTCGGGATTGTCATCCTAGTGTTTTGGGGTTTTGGATTTCTCTGTATCTGGGAGATAATTAGTTTAAGCACTAGATAATTAAATCTTCTCCCAGAGACCACCTACGTTCACAATGGAAATGGTGTCTGTGTATAAAAGGTTGCATTGTCCCAATGAAGAGTGTCATTGGCCCAACATAAGTTGTCATCTGATGTATAGGAGGAAAAAGGGTTATAACACTATTCACCGCTTTCTTCCAGCTCAAGGGATATTTCAGCGATATATACCCCAGCCGGGGTATAGGAGCTCTGCTACAGTGTCTATTTGGTGTATTATGTTAATCAGCACTATGTTCCTATTTCTCTATAAGGATGGCACCTAAGATTTAGTGTTGATCTAGTATGCAAGATAAGATATATCCACCCAGTCTTTGGTCAAGGTCCAAGCCTCACTACACCACCCCCTGACTGTTGGAAAATCTCAGTTAAAAAGCATGACATGTTTTGTAAATTTACTCTGAATATTTGCTCAGATTGGCCCTGACTTTGCTCTAACCAATTTAAATCTCAGTAAATAATTTATGTTTCCTACAAGACCATGTAGGGTGCTTGTACACACCCTAAGATTATTTTTAATTAGTGTCATTAGAGCCACATATTTGTTGTATATTAACATAAACATACATAGATATGTATTGATCAAGCATGCTATGGATTTTTGGATTACAGAGCCAAATTGATCCCCAGAATGAAATTGTTAAAAGCATCAACAAGGAGAAATTTCAAACACACCTACATACTTTAAACCAAATTAATCTCTGTGTATACCAGGCATAGTTTAATTAAACAGGCTAAGGGTAGATAATTGTAATAAGTTAAAAGGACCTCATGACCCATAAAGCAGGCTGTAGTGCTTTTTGTGTGTGTTTTTGTTTGTTTTGTTTTTTTATTTTACAAAAAGTGCAGATTTCAAAAGAAATTGGCACTTTTATAAATTAACCTTGTTACATTCCACTGGCCGTCAACCAGATAACAGGTCTTGTTATTTCCTAGTTGTTTAGCTCACTGGAACTGAACTCAAGAGGCAGGATGGGACAAACTACCCTTTAAACCCTGTGATCCCCCTCTCCCATGTTATTTGATTATTATTCGGTGGTTTGATCTATCGAATGCAGACCACCCCCTGGCTCATTATCTTAAAAATAACCACAAATTTAAGTGTTCTTCCTGGGCGGCCACCGTTCATATAACCGAACAAAACGTGCGCTGGAAAACGGAGGCCATCTTGTCTCCCAACGCAGGCAGCGGTACTTGGTCGTCAAGTATTCTAACACTATCTTTAGCAATCTATCGCACCAGCTCATTATTTACGCTGCAATACCAGAAGCAGCTTAGCGAGCTTTTGGGCTTATGTAGCGTCTGTAAGGAATTCCACTTTATCTCTATCTAGCTGGTTGTGGCGGGAGGCTTTACCATCTTAGCAAGGTTTATTGCAGGATATTTCAGGCTTTTACTCAAGGGGGTGCCCTCGAAGGCACAAGTTTATAGGGATCTGTTAGCACAGTAAGATCCTCTCACGCTTATTAGCGGTAGAAAATCCCTATCCGATTTCCACTCACCCCAGTATCCTTAGCTATTCTATTCACTTGGAAACACAGTGTTTAAAGTCTAGTTGATACAGCTTGTATCCAATAGTGTACTGCTGTTTACGTCTACCTCTTTAGTTCCCTACTGTAAATTTATTCCATCTATTAGGACATATAGCGATTAGAGAGATTCGATAAAGCCGGTATCTAATAGCTATTTATACTACCGATATCATTACCTGCACTTGGATACATAGTGATAAAAGTCAAGCCGTTACAGCTTGTGTCAAATAACGCACTGCTGTTAACATTTACTTTTTTCATACTGTACTGTCAATTTATTCCATCTATTAGGACATACAGGGATTAGAGTGAATCGATATAGCCTTTATTAAATAGCTATTTACCTCTTCCGATACCATTACCGTTACCTGAACTTGGGTACACTGCGATAATAGTTAAGCCGATACAGCTTGCATCCAATACCAGTACCTGCATTGCACTCCACTGCCACTCACACTACTCTAAACCTCTCCTTAGACGCTATCCCACACGGTTCAGATCAATGACCGTCTCACTTCAGAGATTTCTCATTCTCTTGCAGTTTGCTGTGACTGTTGTTTTTCTCTGACTCTGTTCAGATGCTGCAATAAGGTTACAGTTTGATACTAGTCTCTATTGTAGCTTGTCTGGTAATTTATGTAAGTGCTGAAGCTCCTTTTGATGTTCAGGCATCAGGCAGTGCACACTGTATTACATTGGAGCCTCTGTAAATAGACTTAGCACTTTACTAACCAGTAATGTATGTATATATTTTCGGATATTTCTTTTTGTTTGCCCACTTAATTTTTAAGGACATATATTAATAGTTAAGTTTTATTTATTTTTATTATCATTTTTCTATTATTCTTTCTCTGGAGTGACTCACCTATGTCTTATTACTTCTGTGAGTCCCTGTTTTGAGGGATTTTCCACTCTTTAGGATACTCTACCTATTTATCCTAACTAGTGTCCTGACTCCCCTTCCATGTTGTTCAGTTTTTGGTGCAATTTGTTGTACTAGGGGTTAACCCCTATTCAGGAGTGAGATCATTGTATTTCCCTTCTCCCTCTCCTTTTATTGTTTTTGTAACAATTTAACACTGAATAAGTCTCCCTGGCCGTTTACAGCTCAGGCCCTCTTTTCTGTTCAGGATGAAACTTCCATATTAGTTCAAACATTGATGGGAATTGGTAATAGGCTGAAAACACCAGCTAAAGTCCAGGGGTGACGAACCTTCGACCCTCCAGATGTTTTGGACTACATCTCCCATAATGCTCTTACAGCCATAATGCTAGCAAAGCATCAAGAGAGAGGTAGTCCACCACATCTGGTGGGGTGAAGGTTCCCCACCCCTGAGAAAAACGATCTTAAGCTGTAACAGCTGCCCATTGCTTGTGTGAATTGGTATGGCTAAAGCAGAATGTAACTTTTACCTTATTTATAACCCCAGTGGGGGATTGGGCTGCCAGAGACCTTCATTTATGGTGAGACCACTCAAAACAGTGAAACAACGATCGTTGTTTCTGGTACCATAACCACTTAAATTAAATTGGCTATAGTGTGTAGAGTATCCCTTAAAGGGGGGTAGAAGCTTGCAGAGATATGAAGAAGAAAAAAAAAAGACTTAAAGGGAAGAGAAATAGAGACTGGCAGAAAAACGACAGGAAAGAGATTGGAGAGTCAGGAAACAGAAACCGAAAAGTGATAAAAAAAAATTTTCAAGCAAAAGCTGGTAGGGACTGTAGAACAAAAACACAGCAAGACACGGACAGAAGGACACTAAAAACAAAACTGGGAGAAAAAAAAAAAGAGAACAAGTAGCTAGAGAATCTAGAAGGGCCAAAGCATGGGCAAAATAGACTGAAATAAGATGTGGCATGCACACAGACTGAATCAATAGATAGATTTAAGGCAAATAGAAAATTCCACCATATTTTAAATACTTCACAAAGCTACAAAGAACTAATAGGCTGAATCTGTGTTGACCTATAGATATAAGTTTCACCCACATCACAATATAAAGCAATTTCAAGTTAAAAAGTAACATAATATTTACCTTCTGTAACTTTAATGATCTTCCAAATACATTCCTTGGGGCACCAGAGATTGCAATGTTTCAGTCATGACAATAAGTGGAATGCTTTGATCTTTCTGACCTGTTTAACTCTGTGCCTTCTAAAAGGAACATCTGATATATATACAGTATATATATATATATATATATATATATATATGTGGGTATACACATTTACCCTGTATAGCCATTCAAAGCCTTGGTAGATAACTCCCTAATTTGGTGTCCTTATGTGGGATTGTTATATTTAAGAACACCAAATAAGGGAAACAGCTCCCTAAGTTGGCACCCTTCAACATGACAATGCCTCCCAAGGGTACCGATTTTATTTAAGTACTTATTTACTAAACATCTAAAAGATCATAATTAAGAAGAACACAATTTTGATCTTTCAGCTGTTTAGTAGAAAGCTCCCTAAATTGGTATCCTATTAATATTAATGGATACCAAATTAGGGAGTTGTATCTACTAATAAACACATCTCTCTTACTAATTTGGTATACTTCAATATGTCATTCCTACATCAAGGTTCCAAATTAGGGAGCTATCTACTAAACAGCTGAAACACCAAAATTAGAGGACAACTAAACACACCCAGACCACTTTATCTCAATTAAGTGATCTAAGAGCAGTGGGCCTGTCAGATGTTTAGTAAATGATTGAAGGTGGTTGTCTTCCTGGCAGTCACTAGAGGTGTAGCGGGACACCGCCACTAAGTGCCATGCCCACTGATTATTCAGATGTTTTGGTTTTGTACTATGTGTCCTCAATGTCTATTCTCATGATTTTACCTTGTTGAATGTGTGTTTCCACATGTATTTTTACACTGTACAATGCATTCTACTTTCCAACCACACGGGGCGCTCCCTGATACTCCATTTAGAACATTTAGTTAGAATGTTCACACCTCACTAACGAGGTGTGAAAAACGTAGACCACAAGGGAAACAAGCGGCGCGTGCTTCCCCCTGGGTGGCTGCCGGTTCATATAACTGAATGCCCACCAGTGAGAGCATTCGTCTCCCGAACCAACCTGCGAGCACTGTCTTTGATCTCCATGTCGGGGACCATCCTACCCGCTCCCCAACGAAGCTATAATCACTGTTACCCCTCTTCCCTCCTCCACCTGGCAGCTACGAGACTAGGCTCGTAGCTGCCCAGGAGAATGCTCTCTCCGGCAGATACCTGCATGGGGGTATCCATCAAAGATAGGGATGCGTGCCAGTCAGGGATGTATTAGCCGCGAGGCAATCAAGGCATTTGCCTAGGGAGGCATTTTCCAGGGGGCGGCAAAAAAAGCCGCCCCCAAATGCCCAGGGCAAATGTCTTGTTAGCCATGCAGCTAACTAAAAATCCGGTCGGGCGGCGCCGGCGCTGGTGAGGGAGCACTGATTAGTGAGCTGTCTGCTCAGCTCCCTCACTCGCCGCAGAGTGATGCCGGGAGCCGGAATATGACGTCATATTCTGGCTCCCGGCATCAATCTATGGAACGCAAGGGAGCTGAGCAGACAGCTCACTAATCAGTGCTCCCTCGCCAGCACAGTTGGCCGCCCAGCAGCCCCACTGGACCTCAGGGAAAAAGGATAACCCTCCTCCCCAGCATTCCCAAAGGTAAGGAGGCTGGGGGGATTGAATTAAAAAAATAAAAGTGAGTATGTGAGAGTGTGTGTCTGTTAGTGTGTGTGTGTCTGTTAGTGTGTGTGTGTGTGTGTGTGTGTCTGTGAGTGAGTGTGTGTGTGTGTGTGTCTGTTAGTGTGTGTGTGTCTGTTAGTGAGTGTGTGTGTCTGTTAGTTAGTGAGTGAGTGTGTCTGTTAGTGTGTGTGTGTCTGTTAGTGTGTGTGTGTGTGTGTGCCTGTTAGTGAGTGAATGTGTGTCTGTTAGTGTGTTTCTGTTAGTGTGTGTGTGTGTCTCTTAGTGAGTGAATGTGTGTGTCTGTAAGTGAGTGTGTGTCTGTTAGTGAGTGTGTGTATGTCAGGGAGTGTGTTACTATGTGTGTGTCTGTTAGTTAGAGTGTATGCGTGTCTGTTAGTGAATGTGTGTGTCTGCTAGTGACTGTATGTGTCTGTTAGTGAGTGTGTATGTCTGTTAGCTAGTGTATGCATGTCTGTCACTGAATGTGTGTGTGTATTTAGAAGGCAGGGAAGGGTGGGGTGGCGCGGGGGGGGGTCTGAGTTTTGTCATGCCTAGGGCAGCACAAAACCAGGATACACCACTGGCGCCAGTAGAGAATCTCTGGAGTTGTGAGTTGGTCTCACGGCCGCAGAGTCCCAGCTGGAAGCCTGGAAGTCCGTGCCGACCAATAGGAGAGGGAGCACCTAAACCAAGCAACGCCATGGAACTAATTTCGGGGATGTACAGAACCTCGAGCCCAGACCTGTGACACAGATATCTTTGGCTCTGTACATCTAATCACTCCGCTTTTTGCAGGGATCCCAGATGGGACCCAGGGCTCTCTAGCAATGTAGGTTTCAACCCTTTAACCCTTTCCCTTCCGGGGTGCTGAGCCCCAAAGTGTACCCCCCCGAATGTTATGTGTTTTCATGTGTATTCCTGTGTACTGTTGGTATCTACCAGGGCAGGAGATGGCTATCTGTAACCCAGCCCCCTCCTGCCTGGGACTAAGGGAAGTGTATTGGGTGGAATGGAGACCCTCTGCGGGGGTCTGTGCATAAAATAAGCTTGTTTTCAATAAAGATGGGCAGAGTCTGGTGCTTAAACCTCCAAAACTGTGTGTCGTCCTGTTATAGGAGGGGATGCAATGGGGAAAAGTCCTGATAAGGACTAAGAGCTTCCAGGGCTGAGTGTCGTAGAGCTAAGTCCCCTAACCATGCAAGAGTTCCTGATCGGCTGAAGGAAGGGAACTAGCGGAAGGTAATCGATCGGGTTACTGAGGCGTTCCGTTACACAGGGCTTTTGCTGTGACCACTAAATAAGACTCGGTTATGTAAAGTTTTTCTTCCTCCTTCCATTAGTTCCTCTGAGGGTCAAAAAAATAAGAGGGGCCTCAAAGACTGCAGTAATAAGAGCCACAGCTGTTGCAAGCTCCTTTTAGATATTACCCCAATGACTACATGTATAAAAAGGTGTGAATTTATTCATTGGGATATATCTACTAAACAGTGATTATGTTTTTGTTTTGTTTTTCCTGTTAAATGTTGGTGTGGTATTCTTTTAGCTTAAAACACAAGTGACAGAAGTGGGGGAAAAAAACAGGTATTTTTCTTTGACAATGTGTTTGATGTTGAGAATCATCTTACTGGGTTCTATTTATTAGTTATGGTTTGATTGCTTTATACGTAGATGTTTGCCCCGGAATATCATGTGTTTTCCTAAATAAATGTCTCATTCTGGTGAAAGGTTGCCTACCAGCCAAAAAAAAAATCTGTGCCTCACATAGGTCAAAAAGGCAAAAGCCTTTGGGATCTCTGTCTAAGTTTAAAAAAAGTTTACCAAATTTAAAACAGTGTCTTTGACTTTCTATTTGTATCCCCTTGTGTCTATTGATCAACATGCCAAGAGCATGACCAGATGAATGGGAACACAAATATCAGTACTGTGCCAGAGGGGCATCCATGTACTTGGGGACTCCAGTGCGACTCCCAAATACTGCACAAAGAGAAGAGTATAGTCCTGGTATTATATACCCCCAAACCCCATATTTTTTTATTTTTTTTATTTCCCCCTTTCTTTTCCTTGCATGCAGATAGATCAAAAAAAGTATTAGATATAATATATTTTTATGAGATCAGAAGTTCTGTCAAGTCACAAAACAAAACTTGACTAACTGATCGTCTGTTCTTTTGCTTGAAAATGTAGAACCACACATGGCTAGCATAGCCATAATACGGAACTAGCTAGATTGATTTTTCAGGTCACAAAAAAATGGTCAAATGTAATTTCATTGTGCAACAGCTGCTTGTGGGGCGAGTGCCAAGTCTTCTTCTCTGCATGACATGTAACCCTAATAATAATTTCTCCAGGCTGTGCCTTGTGGTGAAAGGCATCTGGAAAAGCTGCCAAACTGCTGGAGTAAATGATCTGCTCTGTTTGAGTTCTGGAAATGCAATAAACACTGTATGATCACATGCAAAAGTAAAAAGAATGCGGGGAGGGAGTGGGCTACTCCCATGGAATGAGTAATGTCATTTTTCTCCTTTTTTATTTTGCTAAATATTTTCTGCCATCCTTTCTTTTAACTTCACAGTGACACAGTTGAACAGGGTGATAAAAGGATAGAAATACACAACAAATTAATCAATCAATTATAAACAGGGCCGGTGCTTGGATTTTTAGGTACATAGACAAAGATGCATTTTTCTAACCCCCCCCAAAAAAAAACATCTTCACCTATGTGCCTCTTAACCAGCCCCTCTCCCCTCCCCGACCATTAGTGGTCCCTTCCCTGTCCCTCAGTGTTCTTCTCCTCCCTCTTTTCCCTGTCTCTTGGTGTTTCTCTCCCATTCCCTCCCTGTCCCTTGGTGCACCCCACACCCCTTTAGTGGTCACACTCCCCTTCCTGGTGTGCCTACTACCTCTATTGTTGCATTGCCGAGCGGAGTAGATCCCCTAAAGGAGCTTCAGTTTTCTGTACCCGGCCGGACTGACAGGGAGTGCTCTCTCTTTGAGCACCTCCTGTCAGTCTGGCCAGGTACAGGAAACAGAAGCTCCTGTACCGCGCTCTGCTCCGCTACACTCTGTACACACTGACAGTCACACACTCAGTGACAAACACACAGACGTCACTGACAGACACAGACTC
Source organism: Pelobates cultripes (assembly GCA_933207985.1). Taxonomy (NCBI): domain Eukaryota; kingdom Metazoa; phylum Chordata; class Amphibia; order Anura; family Pelobatidae; genus Pelobates; species Pelobates cultripes. Next base: position 89,695,696 of record OW240919.1, read on the forward strand.
ATTGATTTGTCACACACTCATTCATTGACACTGACAGACCCACACTGATTGACACTCATTGACAGACACACTGATAGTCACACACAGACTCAATGACAAACATACTCTCACTGATTTGACAGACACACACTCATACACTGACAAACACACTCATCATACACTGACAGACACACTCATACACTCACATGCAGACACACTCATACAATCACTCACAGACACACACACACAGACGCACTCACACACACACTCAGTCACTCACACACACACTCAGTCACTCACAGACACACACGCTGTCACTTACCGACACACACAGAAGCACAGTCACTCACAGACACACACTCTGTCACTCACAGACACACACACAGATGCTCTGTCACTCACAGACACACACACTATGTCACTCACACACACTGTCACTCACAGACACACGCTCAGTCACGCTCAGTCACGCAGACACATTCACTCACAGACACATGCTCAGTCACTCACTGACACACACACTCTGTCACTCACAGACACACACACACTCTGTCACTCACAGACACACGCTCAGTCACACTCAGTCACGCAGACACATTCACTCACAGACACATGCTCAGTCACTCACTGACACACACACTCTGTCACTCACACACACAGTCACTCACAGACACACACACTCTGTCACTCACACACACAGTCACTCACAGACACACACGCTCAGTCACTCACAGACACACACACTCTGTCACTCAAACACACAGTCACTCACAGACACACACACTTTGTCACACACACACACTGTCACTCACAGACACACGCTCAGTCACTCAGATACACATACTCACTCACAGACACACACGCTCAGTCACTCACAGACACACACACTCTGTCACTCACACACACAGTCACTCACAGACACACACACTCTGTCACTCACACACACAGTCACTCACAGACACACACGCTCAGTCACTCACAGACACACACACTCTGTCACTCAAACACACAGTCACTCACAGACACACACATTTTGTCACTCACACACACTGTCACTCACAGACACACAGTCACTGAACTGGTAATAGTATGACATTGCGAGGCTCAGTCCCTTTTGCCTCAATGAACTTGCAGTTTCCTATTTGCTTCTCAGCTGCATCAACAGCCTTCACTAAAATTCACAGTTTTGGCATGTGTGGTGAACCAGTTTACTGGAGTCCATGTCCAGTCACCTCCATGTTGTTGTTGCCTTTACTGTTCTTCCTTGTTCACTTGAGAGGCCCTGGCCTGTACTTTCTCCTTGGTTGCTCAATGATTGTGCCTCTCTTAAGGATTTTTTTGGTGCTTTAAGGATTTTTTTGGTGCTATTATGTTTGCAAGAGGCTGCATGGACTGGCCTTATGGAAATCAGTCAGCTATTCAGGGTGAATTGAGAAATTGCAAAAACAGGAGAAGGAGAGGAATGATAAAGGAAATGTGGTGGCATGGTTGGATGAATTGCAAAGCAATAAATATACTTTGGGACTTACTGAATGATCCGACCCAAGGCCTTTCAAAATGTTGATCGATTAATAAACCACTATGCCATCTCTAGTAACTAATCATCATTTCATTTAATTAAAACACTGTAACATGATTCTTAAGGATATACTGCTGTAACTTGTAAATGGTTAGATTAGTGTGTCATCAGTGTTCAAGTAAATACAATATGTTTGTGGGAATGTATCAATAAAAAATTCTATATCTTATTAAATGATTGTATGGCATGATCATTATTATGACCATATCATGTGACTATAGGAATTTCCTCGGTCTCCCTGAGATGAATATAAAAATACAGACTGGTTTCTATTCACTAAAGTGAAAGCTGACAGGAACTCAAAGATAATTGTAGATTATGCTAACGTAGTGTACCTACAATATTAATTTTAATAATGACAGGAGGTGAGTATTTTGCATAACTTTCTTTACTTTATGCCTCCAGCAGCACAAGTCAATCAATAAACTTTAAACCAATCAGTAACAGTCATCACATCCATATATAAAGCCCTGACAGACACATGACTTCCTCTTTCTTTGATGCGAAAAAACAGTCTATAACAACATCAGGGAACATAGCCAAAGTCCTGAATAACATGGAAAACGCAAACTTGATCCGTATGAGATAAATTCCATCTTGTCCACCAGTGAAGATCACACTGAAAAGAACAGAAACAAGTGAAAGATGATGGAAATAGACTGATGTCCACATAAATTACAGTGTCACTATATATCAATATAAATTATAACATTACGCATCTTCTAAAGTTCTAACATCATGAAATATACACACTATTGAGAGACGAATATTACCACATAAAAACATCCTATGAATACACAAGATTAGATGAACTATACCAAATACATTACTTAGCAATTGGAACACACAGTGAACAAAACTTCCCATAGAAAAAGGGAGGGAAAGAATAGGGAGGGAAAATACTTGCCTCCTGTCATTATTAAAATTAAGATTAAAGATACACTACGTTAGCATAATCTACAATTTTATCACATGACAGGAGGCTTCATATTTTGCATTTTTAAAGCTGTGTTAATAATGAGAAAGATCCGTGTGTAGTCTGACGAAAAGTAAAATATGCAGAAAGTGTCTTCCCGCGTCTTATTTGCCGAACGTATAATATCGGATAGAAAAAATTCCCGCTGAGAGCGCCCGAAAAGCGGCGGTGCTTCGACCTGAGTGAGCCCCAAAACATGTCTCCCCCGAGCAGAGATAAAAATCAACAAAACCAATCTAGCCAGAGTGGTAGTGGCAACTGATATGCAAGGTTTGATATAAGAGACCATAAGTTATACGCATCGTGAAAAAATAAGGGTTGTAGTGACCTCCCCATATCAAGTAAGAGCGATCACTACACCCAGATGGGTACCGTAGGAAAAAAGAGCTAAGACACGGATTTAGACTCCGTTTTAGTTCTATGGGACACCATGAAGGTCGCTCCTCCCGGGAAATCGAGAAACCATCCTCGTCGAATGCCAAATGTCCGAAACTTGTCTAAAAGGATACTAGATATAAAAGTAATGTGAGTTTGGCCGAAAATCGCAGAACGTGTAACGTTAATGGACCGTAACGATCGGTCTTTCGTGAAAAGGTGAGATAAGAAATTCATCGTGGTAATAGGTACTGTAAAGGGATCAAAATCCCTTCTCATACACCAGCACCTCCAAATATTCCATGCTGATATGTGACTCTGTCGTGTACCTGGTGCCCATGAGTCCCATAATAGGTCTCTAGTTGGCTGTGATAGTCCCTCGACGGTCCAAGTACCCCTGAAAGACTCCAGGCCACTAACTCCAGGTGTTCCTGTAGGATCAGTGGATGCGGTTCCCTTTCGGGTCTGTCAGAAGAAGAGGAAATGATGGGAGGAGCAGAAGGTGATCCTGAGCTAGGGTCAACAAGTCCTGGAACGATGCTGGACTTCTCCCCAATGGTGCTGTGTGCTCTCACCAAAGAGAATACTAATGTGACCAGACGCCAGTCGCTGCCGTCTCATCAGTGACGGGAGAACTGGTCTGCCGTGAGGTTGTTGATCCCCGGTAGATATTCCGCCTTGATCTTAAAGTTGCGGGAAGGCAAAACGGTAAATGTCCCTTGTTGTCTCCGTCAGTACATGTGAACCAGCTCCGCCCAAGCTGTTAATGTATGGAACCAAGGAGACATTGTCCATGCATAAGAGAATGCAGCAAATGGACATGCTCTTGGCTAGACTGTGGATCGCAAAAGGATCCTGCGATCAGTAACAGATAGGTGATATGGAGACCGATACTCAATGGTCATACGTGTGTCCGGTTCTTAGGTAGTGGGCTTCAGCCTTGCATGGTAATGAAGCGCTCCCAGAAAAGTCGCTTAGATGGAGGACAAGAACAGTCTGACTGCCCTCGCTAGTAGACGGAGAGGTATGGTGTCTTTCCGGAGTACCTGTCTGATTTCGTCCGAACCACCGCTATCTTTGCGGGGAGGCGTAAGACGCATGAGTTGGAGTATATTTCGAATCCAAGGAAATGAATCACTCGAGACAGGGACAAAGCCAACTTCTCTCTGTTCACCAAGAAGACCCAACCATTTCAGGAATCTTATTACAAACCTCATTTGTGACTGTAGTCTGGAACTGGACTCGCAAGAAAACCACAAGTCGTCCAGATATATGAGACCGCAGATACCCCATGCTCTCGAGCTGTGTCATGACCGTTCCTTCAGATCTAACCGTGTGAACCAGTGGTGGTTAAGGATTAGATCCTGTAGGAGATGGATACCTTCCATCTTGAAATATCGGTACACAATCAAGCCATTGAGTTGGTGTAAGTAGATGACTGGACGATAGCCCCCCTTATTCTGTCTGACCACCAAATATTTGCTGAAATAGCCCTGATCGTCTGGAGCGAACCCTACGGCTCCTTTGGTGAACAGTGGTCGAATCACCTTGTCTGTGAGCGATATGTGGGCTTTCGGTGCCCGCAGTGGGGTGATCGGTTGACCTGCACGGAATACTGGTGAATCCTATCGCGTACCCCTTTATTGTTTGGAGGACCCAGACGTCCTGGGAACCCTTTTAGCAGGGCCGCTTTGCGTCATTCCACGCACCTGGCTACATTCGTGTTGCTCAACGTGCATATTGCCCGTTGCACCCATTCCCTCACATCATGAGTCTTTAACGGTGTTTCTTGGGCGAGGGCTAGGTCTGCAAATTAGAGTATTTCTGCCAAGGTCAATCATATCCAGTAGTTAGTCTTGAACTGCTTTAAGCCCGTTTCCTAAGCCTTTGCGTGGTTCTTGGCCTGATCGGGACATAAATATCACCACCGTGGTATCGAACTCTGGGGTGAGGGCATTCTTGTCTCGTAGTAGGGGTGTGGCATTCGGTCCTGGAAAACAGAATACCAGTTCAATACCGTAGTACTCTTGTTGTTACCCATTGTGCCTCCACTTACACTGGGGGTCACCCAGATGTTAATCAATCAGTACCACTAGTATATTCTGAGGAGTGGTCTAAGGAGGGTGTCACCCTCAATAATACCGGGTTGAGCGGTCAGTAAAGTTGTGACACATGTGAGGCGTAGAAGCCTTGGTATGCAATCCAAGGGTGTCACCCTTATATGTCATTGTACTGTGGAGGTTTGGCCACAGTGTGAGACCTCCTTCCAACATCGGTAAGGAGGTGTACGGATGAACCCAGCTGTAGCATGGAGATGCCGTAATACATAAACTTATAGCGACCTGTGATCTGCGCATACAGTGGTAGAGAGTACTCTGTGGTTAGTCCCTAGCAGGGAGCGGGGGTCAGCCCGTCTGTAAGGGGGGTCACCCCTGTAATTGTATGCCACTACGGTTGATACCATGCTTGCTTGGGGGTCACCAAGCGTAGAATGGTCACCCCTGTGTATGTATGCCTTTTAGGACTGTTGCCAGACTCGCTTGGGGGTCACCCAGCATAGGGGGGGTCACCCCTGTATATGCATGCCACTTAGGACTGGTGCCAGACTCGCTTGGGGGTCATCCAGCGGAGGGGGGGTCACCCCTGTATATGTATGCCACTTAGGATTGGGGTAGACTCGCTTGGGGTTACCCAGTGTAGGGGTTCGCCCCTATATCAGTTTGTCACTAGGACTGGTGCGGTATTACGAAATACAAAATGGCCGCCACTAGCGTGAAAAAATGCAGCGCGGTCCGTGATCGCGAACGCGGACCGCTGGTACAGGCAGGCGACCCCTTGCACCCTCATTATAGAAGCCCCCATTATAGAAAATAAGCACTTGTAAAGTGACGGATTATAAGTAATAAGGGGAGGAAGAAACCACCATTATAGAAAATAAGCACTTGTAAAGTGACAGCATGTAAGTAATAAGGGGAAAACAGGAGATAAAGCTAAGTATCCAATATATGAAAAAGCAATCAACATCAATAGCTTAAACAATGTTACTGATTGGTTTAAAGTTTATTGATTGACTTGTGCTGCTGGAGGCATAAAGTAAAGAAAGTTATGCAAAATATGAAGCCTCCTGTCATGTGATAAAATTAAAAATGTCTTCCATATGTAAGGCCAATAAAAACAAATTGGAAAAATTCTCCAAGGCAACTATACTTCCGAGTATACACTATAAGAGAGCGCAGAAATAATATAAAATGTACAAAACAATAAAACATAAAATAAAAGCAGTTAGATACAATAGAGCCTTCACAAGTTCCTAAAATAGTAAGTACAAAAATTAAAAAGTATCAGCGCTTAGGCAATCTTCCCTTTCTAAGATATATTGGGAAAAAAGCATAAGCATAGAAAGCTAGGAAGCCAGTACAACGAAACTGTACTCCCGAGGTGTATGAGGTCCGGGTCGGCTTCAGTGCACGGAAGCAACTCGCAGCATCACAGCAGCAGAGTGGTAACTCTGCCATTACCCTCAATTTGTACTGCACTTTATGTCGGTTTGTGGTCCTTAGAAATAAGCACCAATACTATTCTGTGTAAGAGATCCACAGATTTTTTTAATAAACAGTGTTACACTATATTTGTTTCTTTCCTGTCTATAAGGTGGCTACATAGTTTCCCCTCGACTGGAGATTGGAACCACTTAGTAACACCACATAACTTCGTGTTATCTACACCATACCCCCTGCAATTTTGGAATATATCCTTTTAAAACTAATTTTGACTTTGAGACTCTCACTAATCAGTAATTTTATTTTTTATGCTTTTTTTACCAATATACCTTAGAAGAGGAAGATTGCCTAAGCTCTGATACTTTTTAACTATGTTTTCCAGTTTGAATATTTTGGCCTTACATTTAAAATTCTCATTAAAACCAGTTTGAATTTCAGACAATTTTAACTTTAGTTGTGTTCATTTCTTACAGATTAAACTGAATTACAAAGAAAATAAAGAATGTAAATTCTCTAATATTATAATAGTGCAATGTAATAAAGATATGATTTTCAAAGTCTGGACCAGCTCACTTGTATTAAACATGTTGTTTCACCCAGCTATTATTAACACATTGTTAAATTTGTTCTCATTATTCAATCTCTTGATCCCATCCAATACAATAAAACAAGCCTCCAGTTTGTTAATCCATGTCTGAGTAACTGTCTCTGTAAGGTTTTGTACAGGTACACTCCACCCTACAGCCTTTTGTTCTTAGCTGCAATGACAATACAGGGACCTTACTCTCAACACCTGCACCTTGGTGACTCACAGGTGAGCCTTCTCTGGTCCTCAATAATTGTAAAAGCAATTTTATTTAAGGTTTCACATATTTAAAACGTTATTACCCTATGTTTGTTTTTCCTGTTTTGTTTTTTCTACAGGATTTCTTTATATATATATATATATATATGAGTGGTAATATGTATGTTTTCTAGTGTGCTCTCACCAATTTATTTCTGTTTTTACTATCTAGATCTACTGTTTTTCGAGGTTCCCAGACTGAGACACTGTCTTTTGTGGCTCTTCAGACAACTAATCCCAGCTAAGGTAGAATACATTTTTAGCTATTTTTATGTCTGCATGGACATATGAAACTGCTATCCACAACACAACAATAACCCCAACTCTGTTTCCTCTTTGACCCTAACCCATATTACAGCTTAACCAAAAACACCCTAACTACCCCTAAACCTATTCCTGGGGTACACTGCTTTATCCGGAGTAATTTCAGCATAGGGTGTACATGACTCTGTAAAAACACCCATCCTTACAAAATATATTTAAAGGAACACAAAATAGTTTAACCTAGTGCAGCTATTGTGTATAAACTGATGTAGTCCAGCAAGCAGAGTATAGAAATCCAAAGTAGTCATTCACAAAGTGCAGCATAGTTATAGGGGCCCACTACTACAGCCCAGATGTATTCAAAGATTATCCAAAACACAGACATTTCTGGACACCTGTCCAGACACCTGTCTATAGACCTTAACTGTTATGTTTGTCAGTGTAAAATGGTAATGTTTACATGTTGCCACAACAATACCCAAGTGCTGTTAAAGTGACAGCCATGGTGGGCAATTCCTAGTGAAGACTTTAAATAATCTAAAAGTTCTCACATTTAGCATTCTCACACACAGTATGGTGCCTCTGAACATTGTGAATTTATCCCACAGAGATTAATTGGAGTAATTCTTCTCCAGGAGAAACCTTCGGCTGGCTGAACACGGCGACTGCTAAGCCCAGTATTTCCTCAATGCTTCTCTATGAGAACCATTGGGTTGGATCAGAGATGGTCTAGATGGATATGTACTTATTTGTAATGTTATATTGTTCATTTAAATGCTGCAGAAATATATTTAATGCAACATCAATATAGCTCCACAATAATGACAATTACATTTTTTAAGAAGACTTTTAAATGTTGACAATTTTAAAACATTTAGTATCTGCCTTTCTAAAAAATAGACAACTAGACAAACACAATATACAGAAAGATAAGTCCTGCGCTCATTCCCATCACTCCTGGGCGGCAGCAACGACTACAGTATAAATCAGCCCCAATATATAGTAAAAACCAAAGAAAAACAAGTTACCTGCGCTCTCTCCTTAATCCCTATGTATTTTTAAACAAATAGAGGTTTTTAGTTACTCCAGTGGCCATGAGAGGATATGCCCACCTGCCACGTCGAGGCAGCCCCCCCCCCCCAAAGATATCTCAAATGAGACAGAGAGAGGTATTTTTATATACACCCCTATATATTTATTAACCCTTAATAGGGAACAAGTGGGAAGGGTGGCAGCATTGTAACAAACATACAAGCCGAAAAATAGATTATATAGAGAAGTCTTCTTGAGTGGGCTCCCAGCAGACTTCTTATTGCTAATTGTTAAACTTAATTGACAATTAGCCAGTTTTACTTGATTTACAATATCTCTCTTTGTTTTCGCATCCTGTGGCTGAATAGAATAAGATTTCCGGCCAAATTTATTTCCCTTTAGACACTCCCTATAACTAGTGTGGGCATTTATCCAGAGACATAAAGAGACTGTACGGAGAGACTGAATGCCCATGGCCTATCCATCCCACCATGATTTACATTTTGTATTGTGCTGTGAAACATGAAGCAAATAGGACATTGAGCAGAACACCAAGAACACTCTTTTATAAAAAAAAAAATATATTTTTTATTTTACATTCAAAACGGGTAATACATAATTTCTTAATTTTCCATTATTTCTATTATTCTTGTTACCCTTCTAGTTTGTATGTGTATATTGTTTTTTTTGTCCACCTACCTTCTGCGTGTAATGTGGTCATTCTCCATAGTTTATCTTATTATGGGTTTATTATGCTCCTATCCCACCTGTCTTCACAATTCCTATAAACTTCAGTAAGAATGCAGAGGATCAAGGCAAAACTACACTCTTTGCAATGAGTAGGGAGGCACCTACTCCACCAAAACAAGGCTACTGGGACCCAATCATTAGCAAAGCAAAGTTAAAATATAGTCCATATTACACTAAAGATACCATTTCCTAACAAATCACTAAGGTTTTTTTTCACTAAATACCAACTAGATGTGAAAGGGAAACCAGCCTGCACTGCCTGTAATGTGCCATCTGAGTCAATTTACTACAATTCAATGTTTACTGAATAAATCTATCTAAAGTAACATCCTCTGTCCTTTGACCATCCACAGCAGCTTCAGGAAATGGCGTTTTGCAGAAAAGATGTAGGTGCAGGTACGAGACTCTTGTCAATCTCAAGATCCTTTTAGTGAACCGACAAAGACAACAATTTTGCAAAATATATACACATTTTTTCTGAATGATTTGAAAGAACTTGAACTGACTGAAATATTAATTTAACATTTTACAAGTGTGTCACAAATAGAACTTGTTACTATGCTTTTCATTTAAAATCAGACGTTAAACATTGTTAATACCAACATTCACAAGATGTTTGTGACTACAAGCATACTGATAGGTTTTCTTGGTCTACTTTGCATTTAACATCTGTGTCCACAGCTACATAGTTGCCTCCACTGGTACTGACCACCACTTAGAATTTACCATTTTATAAACTGAGCATACATCGAGTAAATGGCATGTTTTTAAAATCTGTGCCAAAGTGTAAAAGAACATTGCAGAGAGGCTTGCAGGCTAGACTCTTACCCAGGGACTATGGGTGCAATTTTATTAAACCAGTTATTTTTATTCAAAAATTCCAAAGGATAAATTGACATAAAAGCAATCTACTTATACATGAAATCTAAAGTGACAACAATATAAAATATAAAATACTGCCTGTCAATGATCCCTGTTAAAGCAAAACCTTTGAGAAAATAGAGGGCACACAGATATCAATGATCTGTGAAATCAAAGTTCCTGAAGAATAGTCTAGGAGTCTATTAGCCTGTACCAATCGGGAGTATATTACTGTACATCCCATACAAAATGAAGAAAAATGATTGAAAAACAAAAAAGCACAATCTGAAAAAATATAAAAAATAATAATGAAATTTTTTTTTACAAAAATAAATATATATATATTTATTTATTTATTTTTTAAATTTTTTTCATTATTAACCCTAACCCTAACCCTAAAAAATTTTTCATTATTATTTTTTATATTTTTTCAGATTGTGCTTTTTATATATATAATAGAAAAAATAAGCAAAAACGTTCTGTGATAGGATCTGGTCAGATCTCACCCATAGAGAATGAAGGAGGCCTCCTGACAGGTTTGCAATGAGACGTAGAATCTTTAGAAAACAGGAAAGAAACCCAGTGTTTCCAAAGTAGCTTTTGGGCCATTTGAAGGGAAGTAAAGTCCCGAGCGTGCAGCCCCAGATCTGCTTGCCTCCATCCTGTTACCACAGAAAAACTTCTTAAAGACATATGAACCATGAGCTACTTTGGAAACACTGGGTTTCTTTCCTGTTTTCTGAAGATTCAGGACAGGCAATATTGTATATTTTATATTGTTGTCACTGTATTTATGGTGATTTGGCACTTTAAGTTTTCTTTAACTATGGTGGGCAAATCATTATATTGCGATGTATATTTAACATTGCATGGGATAGATTAGCACTCTATCTAGTATTACTATGTTGCATCAATAAATTATCATTTATAATATTTTCTAGCAATTAGCAATGCTTTGGTATTTTTGTATTATTTGGTTAGGTGACCCAGATACCTGCACCTTGTGTGTGATTGAGTGCAAGCACTATTTGGATTTTTCAGTTATTTTTATTAGTTGTTATACTTTATCTTCCTCTTGTGTATATAAACAGATGTCCCTTCACTTGGTTTTGTCTGGTGTTTGAAGAGAGTTGCAAAGGAGCTATTCACCAATCCCCTGACAGACTGGACGAGGGCTGCGGCAGTAAAGAGGTAGCAGCAGAACTTCTGGGGGTTGCTTCACATAGCCCTTGCTGACAGGGAGAATGGTCAAACATTCTATCAGGTTCAGTTCTGGTCCTCAAGCCAATACCAATCCCCTCTTACATATAGTAACTTGATTAGAACACTATCAAAGATTTGCTTAGAGCAGGGGTTGGCAACAGAGGAGGCTCTAGACTTTATGAGGCCTTAGGCGAAACTCAAACATGAGGCCCCACTAACAAAAAAGTGTCACATTGATGCACAGTTTACCTGTGTATGTGCCTGAGAGTGTGTCTGACAGAGAGTATCCTTGTGTGTAAATGTATGTCTCTGTGAGCATGTTTGCATATTTGTCTGAGACCCTACGTGTACGGGGTAGCTGCTTCAAGTTTGTATGGGGGGGTGTGATGTTGAGAGGGAGAGGCGGGTGATGGTGAGTAGGGGGTGATGGTGTGAGGGGTGATGGTGAGAGGGAGGTGATGGTGAGAGGGGGTGATGGTAATGTGA
>OW240919.1:89707644-89788122 GCA_933207985.1 Pelobates cultripes
GGGTGGTGGGGGTAGTGAGGCTGAAGGGGGGTGGTGAGGCTGAACAGGGGTGGTGAGGCTGAGGGGGAAAAGGGGGGAAAAGGAGGGGTGAGAGAGTCTACCTTCATCCCTGGTGGTCCAGTGGGCTCACTGGTGTCCCGGTGGCCACTGCTTCCGGTCTACAGCTCCGCAGAGCTGCAGATCATGTAATCTCGCGAGATGTCAGCGCGTTGCCGTGGTAACCCGTGGCAACGCTCTGATTGGCCAATTCTCACAAGACACGTTGTCTGCAGCTCTGCTCACTGCAGAGCTGCAGACCTGTGTCTGCAATGGTGGCCGGGCAGACAGGAGGGGCCTTGCACCCGACGGCATACCGGGCAAGCCGCCAGGCCCCCTCCTGGTGTCATGTCCTCGGTCAGTGACCGAGGGCCTGACACAGACTGCCCACAGGCGGTTTAGGCAGCCAGCGTGAGGCCTTAGGCGGCCGCCTAAACCGCCTAATTAGAGAGCCGCCTCTGGTTGGCAACCTTTGGCACTCTAGATGTTGTGAACTACATCGCCCCTGGTACTTTGTTAGCATTTTGGCTGTACCACTGGCTAAGTGCATGCAAACTTCTAATCAAGCCAGTGTGTTGACCTTAGAGTTTTCGCACACTTGACTTGCAAAATGTCACAGTTGTTTTGGGAAACTACAAACAGGGCCGTCTTTAACGCGGGGCAAACAGGGCAGCTGCCCCGAGCCCTGTCCCTGCTGGGGGGACCGAGGTAACTGCCCTGTTTGCCCTCTGCATGCAAACTATGGGGGCCCATTGGGTGGCCCATGCACTTAGGGCCACCCAATGGCCCTGTGTCAGCAGGGGCCCGGTCGGGCGCTGTGGCCCTTGCTTTTCGGCAGCACTGGGAGGAAGTGACAGTCGTGCGTCACTTCCTCCCACAGAAACAGGAGCCGCGCGGGAGGAAGGAGGACCAGCTGTTCTGGAGGGGGCCAGGTCGGGAAAGCTTAACTCCCAGTCACCCCAGCCAGCCCACTGAACCCCAGGGAAGCCACCCTCCAGGAAAAGGTAAGAAACTGGAGGGTGGTTATCAAATTTTGCATGAGTGTGTCAGTATGTGTGTATGTCTGTTAGTGTGTCAGTATATCTGTATGTCTGTGTGTGTGAGAGTCTGTCAGTGTCTGTGTAGTTCAGTATGTCTGTATATGTGTGTATGTCTGTCAGTGTTTCAGTATGTCTGTGTGTGTGCATGTCTGTCAGTGTATGTGTGTATGTCTGTCAGTGTGTCAGTATGTCTGTCTGTGTGTGTGAGTCTGTCAATGTCTGTGTGGTTCAGTATGTATGTATGTGTGTATGTGTATTTCAGTATGGCTGTCTGTGTGGCAAAATGTCTGTATGTGTGTTTGTCTGTCAGTGTCTGTGTGTATGTGTGTTTCAGTATGTCTGTCTGTCTGTGTGTATGTGTGCCAGTATGTCTGTCAGTGTGCCAGAAAATCTGTGTGTGTCTGTCTGTCAGTGTCTGTGTGGTTCAGTATGTATTTGTGTATGTGTGTTTCAGTATGGCTGTCTGTGTGTATGTGTGCCAGAATGTCTGTATGTCTGTCAGTATGTCTGTGTGAGTCTGTCAGTGTCCATGTGGTTCTGTATGTCTGTGTTTGTCAATATGTCTGTCAATGTCTGTGTGTATGTGTGTTTCAGTATGTCCGTCTGTCTGTGTGTATATGTGCCAGTATGTCTGTCAGTGTATCTGTATGTCAGTGTCTGTGTGGTTCAGTATGTCTTTGTGTATGTGTGTTTCAGTATGACTGTCTGTGTCAGTACGTCTGTCAGAATTTGTCTCTGTATCTGTATGTTTTCCGTTTGTGTGTGTATCTGTATGTGTCAGTGTTTGTATCTGTATATCTGCATGTGTTTTAGGTTGTGTATCTGTGTGTCTGGATGTGTGTCAGTGTGTGTGTGTGTATCTATATGTAGTCAATGGGTGTACCTTTGTATCTGCATGTATGTCAGTGTTTATATCTGTGTGTATGTCTATGTGTGTGTCAGTGTATCTATATTGGGCAGACTAGATGGGCCGAATGGTTCTTATCTGCCGTCACATTCTATGTTTCTATGTTTCTATATGTAGTCTGTGTGTATCTGTATGTTCTTGTGTGTATCTACATGCGGTCAGTGTGTATCTGCATGTGTGTCAGGTAGTGTATTTGTGTGTATCTATATATAGTCAGGGGGCCCAAGTAAGTGCTTGCCCAGGGTCCAATCAAAATTAAAGACGGCCCTGAGTGGATCAAGGGGTCTGCCTAGTGTGGGGGCTAGTAAAACAGGTTTTCCTAATAGGGCTCTGCCCACACATCCCTAAATAATCCCTCCCAATTGTTAAGAGAGCTGTACTACTACTACTAATAATAATAATAATATAACTAAATAGTTTACAGATATGGACAAAACCCAGAACAACATACTTCAAAATATATAATTCAAAGTTCGAGTTAATTTTTAACTTTACGCATAATAGTTTATCTGAGAAAAATCTCCACATCATCTTTTTTTCATTTTCATTTTTAGGACCTAAAGTGTTAAACGCACTTTGAATTCACCTAGAATTCTCAGCAATTCACATGTTAGTGTATAACCCGATAGGTTTTTACAAAGCTAGAAGCATGCTAATAATATCGTTGACTCATGGCAGATGTGATGTGAACTAATATTGGGGTGAAAATTAATGATACTCATACAGCCAAAACTTAGATGAAGGTGTCAATCAGGGAAGTTTCAGTGACAGAAGCTGGGACAGAGGTTATATAATCACCTTTAGAATGTCAGATTGTGTTTGACCAAGTTGTCAATACAGAATAAAATTTTGTTGACAGAAGTTGGTTATAAACCCATTCCCGTTTAGCAGTGTACATGTGATATATATATATATATATGTGATCTGCGCTGGTGTTACTATAAGATATTGTGTCAGTTTCATGACAACCAGAACAAGGCACTGTTTGTAAATAATGATCTCCATGGTGATGAAATAATGAGAGGATTCCCCAATTAATATCACTCGTGGCTTTCAAACACAACACCCCCCTACCACATGGCAGCCTACGTATTATTATTCTTTCGAGTCATAAAACTGTGTTTGTGTAAACAAATCTGATTCCCAAGGTTTCGTTAGCCATTCATTATTTCCACCAAAAAAATGCTGCCCTGACTCAGTACGTGTTACAGCTTTTTTTTCCCTCCCACTTTGTAGTACTGTATGCTTGCCAAAAATAAAGGGTGTAGTCAAATTCTTTCACTGCTTTTTTTCATATAGATTCCAATAAAAAAACAGGCACCTCCCTAGTTGCATCAGAGACAACTATAACTGCTTGAAAAATATCACTATGTCAGTACTGGCATTCAAACTCAGACGGTGAGGGAACTGCTAGAATTTTATAAGGTAAGCCTTTCTGAGTATCAAGTCTGCTCTTGCCTACTGAATCTATTTACACAATATTTTCAGGTCTGATACAGAGCAGCTATCAAGACGTAAAAAAAAATAAACTTTTTGTGTATATATATATATATATATATATATATATATATAGTTGCAGATTTAATACACGCAATTTCTGTGGCTATTGGCGGATCATTGCTTATAATTTGTAATAATATTTTATTGACTTTTAGTCTGGATTTTTCTTAACACTTCCACTTGTGGAATTGTATTTAATTCTAAGATTTCATTCACATATTTCAACCTGGAAATTTAAATCAAATTACTTGCAAGTTATATATGCATTCATTTTACCTTGTTGTACTGGTGTGAGTTGCATATGTTTATTTAATTACAATATAACCAGTTTTTCGGGGAGTGCATGCAATAATTCACGTGTCAGTATTACCATTCTGGGAGCTGGAGGGGTCAGCAATTCAGTTGCACTCGTAGTGCTAACAAATTCTCTTCTATTTTAAACATTTTCGTATTAACTAAAAAAAAAACGATTGTTTCTGTTTAACTCAAAAATAGTATATAATGTATTAAATACAAATAATTGAAAATGTCATCTATCCCACTTTTGGTATGCTAATATTTACCTGTAATATTATGAGCTTTTGCTCCCCAATGTATTATATATATTTAGTGTATTGCTCTCTCTCAGTAGGTGCAGCTTTGCATTTGAAAGACATATTACCAACATGCTTTGCATGATATCCCCTAAGGTTAATATATATGCTGCTCTGACTCAGTATGTATTATTTTAAAGTATTTGCCCTTAAAGTGGCACTGTCACTGTCTGGGGACTTTCAGAATTTGCAAAGACCACCACTGCTGACATCGCCACTGGGGGGTACTGTGGCCAGGGAGCAGGAAAACATGAGATCTACTTACCTGAACCTGTCCCTCAGGGGTGCGGCTATCTTCCTCCGGAGTGTCCTCTTCAACTCCTACCTCTTTAATGCCAGGAGGCAACATCACTGCTGTATTCTGGCACATGCCCAAGAGTACAGCTTTGAGGTCTATGGAGGACCCAGCAAGATGCTCCATAGACAACACTAATCCCCTGCAGCTGTTAGTGGTGACAACTGGGGGATTGAGACTTTTAGGCGTAGGAAAAATACATAAATCACAGTACTGCCTACTTTGTCTTATGTTTTTAGTTAGAAATTGATGGAAAATTAAAAAAAAAAAGACAGAGTAGGAAAGAGGAGAAGAGCAAACGTTTGGGAAAAGGTAAGTACCGTGTGACCGTGCCGCTTTAAGTAAAAATGCCACTAGCAAATGAAACGTGTTGAAATATTATGCAATTTAGCATTTGGCACTGTAAATAAACTGAAACACTGAAATGTAATACATGATATCCTTAGGATGCAGAATAATTGTAGAGAGAACCCAGAAAAAGTAGCCTCAAGAATTCTAAAGCAAATGAGGTTTATTCACCAACACAACTGAATAGCAAACTGTGACATTTAGGCTAAACTGCAACTATAGTTGAGTTTGAGATTACTTAATTGCACAGTTTAGTTTTAAATTTGCTACAATTAAGTGGTTAGTAAATACAAACCAGCGGTCAATTTGCCTTATGGTAGCAGGTGTGAGAAACACGTTTTTCAGTTTTGAGCACATACGTATTTTGGCACTCATCCCCCAGAATCGTACTAATCTCCCTACATCACCACCAGAAGACACTGGATATGTTGAATAAAGTTAAACTCTATAACATTATGACTGAAGGGCCTGTGGATCTGATACATCCAATAAACTGGTTTGGCGCACCATTGACATGGGATGGTGTTTGCTAAAGATATCATTGTGTTGTGCAGTTTGGTTCTTGACCCTGGCCCAGACACTATATGTGGGTCTATTCACTAAACAGCATTTAAAATTTGAAAATACATTTTCACTTTGGCTTAATTAGCTTCTTTGACGGCCCTGTTTTGTAAGTATGTTGTCAACCTAACATGACCCCCTTTTTAGTGACTAGGCTTTTGTAAGGCTCTTACCCCTCCCTACCTGTGGAATCTTGGTCACAAGATCTTGGAAAGAAATCTTGACAAGTTTTTACTTACTCAGTTATATTTGTAAAAACCCTAAATGTTTTGCTCCATTTTGGTGCCAGTCTGTATTCCATGTGAGCAAAATACTTTATGAATAAAAACACACTTTTGTTTATGTGAGGTACATTTTTGTACCTGTAATTGCCAGAAAAGCACACAACATGCATACACATGATCTGTGTACTGCAGACATTTCAAGAACAGAGAGGAAAGACTGGAGTCTGTGGATTCTTGCTAGGTTTCTCCTCCCAAAGCCCTGAATATATTAAGATGAGGGGAGCTGAAATATAGAGGCAACTGGAAGATTGCAGTTGTTATTGTTATGCACCTGCTCATATTCTCGACTAGAAAAAGTGGTCAAATAATTTTTGAACTACAACTACCATAACTCTCCAATCCAGCCAAGCCCGGCAGCCACGCCCAGTATATAGATTTTTTTTTTTTTTATTCAACTCATAATATCAAGATTATGAGCATTTCTTTTGCTTATCTCAAGAAACTGGAAAACAGTTCATAATAATACATGGAAAATATGCTGTCCAGTTTCATCTTGTTAAACAAAACAACAGAAAATTGAATGTTAATAATCATTTACAATAATTCTGTTTAAAGGCTGTCTGGAGTAAATGGATATGTGGAGAGGCATGCTGGGAGATTTGCAAAGACAAAAATAAGTGTTATTTTTGGACAAAGTAGTAAAAAAGTAGCGAACACCATGGAAACCAATAGAATGTACCTGACATTTAGCATTTTGTCCCAAATTAGCACCTGTTTTGCCTTCATAAGTGTGTCACAGAATGCTGTAATTCTATCTCTGATTTCATCAATGAATGCAAAGGCATGAATTAAATCACACATATGAAAAATATTTATCATCAAACTAAAAAGTTACTAATCCCCAGCCAGTCATATGAATAAATTATTCATGTCTAGCTGAAGGGTATCAAATAGTTTCAATGTCAATTAAGCAACTAACTAAAGTGTCACCAGTAAAAGCATTACAGAATTTCGGAATCACTAATCTATTTATTTTTCTAATTTGATTACATTTCCCATTTCTTTAATAGTGTTGAAATTCCCTTAAATTTTTCAAACAATTTGATTTACTTCTGACTTGCTTAGAATTTTTCTGCACTAGATATATGTTAAAAAAAAAAACAGTTATGTGCTTGTTTATTGATTTCGAGAAACTGTGATCTAATTTGTTCTACTTCATACAGAAATATTTTTTATTTTCTCTGTATAGATCTGTGTACATAAATATTTACCCATGTCTGAAAGAGCCTCTTATTTTGCGTATGTGCCCATTTTATCATCTATGTTAGGGTGTGAAAGTATCAGATCTATATATATGTCTATATTGCTAGGTGTGTTTGTGTATTTGTAGTTGACAATTAGTGTGAGAAGTGAAAAAGGTGTGTTTGGTAGGTGGCTGCCAAGGAATTTGTCACTGAATTATAATCTCTGTGATTTAACCCTGAAATATGCGCAGGACAGGCCTTCCTCTGGTGTTTTACGTGTGGAATGAAGCAAAATGTCCCACATTGAGGCTGGGCTCCTCATGTTCTGTTTTGCAACATAGTGTGAGTCAGAGCATTGTGGAATAGCCAACTGGGTGGAGTGGCTTGTTGTGGTTGCTATCACACAATAGTTATATGTCATTTCATCCCTCAACTGTTCTGTATTTCTTGTCTATCTCTAGAAACACACATTTGTGATGCACTATACAAACACACACAAAATACTTTTGGAAACATTCTTCTGTTTCCGAAGTAAATTGCTACAAAATTAAGTATCTTCTCTTCCCACTTGCTTCCCAAAAAGTACACAGGGAACGGTGCAAATATTCGATACTCTTTTGATGTTGTAAAATAAACACACTGTGATTCCAAAAAAATGGATGAATTTAAAATGTTACTGTTAGCAATGCATTTTAAATTAGTCACGTTGTTTTGGAAAAAGTCCAAAGTTAAAATAAAATCAGCAGCAACATATTATCCATCTAACAGAGGAACTGCCAAATCTGTATTTTTTTTTTTTTTAAATTCAATAACTAGTAACGTGTCAAATATAGATTTCATGTTGCTTTGGTCTGCAACTTCTATGACCATCGGCAAACCCAACCTGGGTTTGATGTTTAGATTCTTAATAGGTAACTTTATACTTTTAAATAAGACGCATTTAGATGTCTTTGGGGACTTGTCTGCCAGGACCAATCCAATAGGAGTGCCAGTGGGTCCAGAGAACCCAGGCAGTTTCTTGAGGGGTACAATACTTCAGGCAGTAAGGATTCAGTAGGTACCGTTTCAAATTCCTCTATGTATGTGTGTATGCTTGTATTAATGAGTCAGAGTCTCTGTGGGCGTGCATTGTTGCTAAGTAGGTGTGTCTTTGAGTAGTTAGTTATATATGTGTGTAGATAATAATGTATATTTATACCTGACTTGGGGGTGAGGTGGGGCAGTATGTTGTTCTTGAGCCCAGACAACAACATTTCTTGGATCAGCCTTGTTGTCTATGATCAGCTTTTGAGTCAAAATGTGTTCATGTCCTATACACAATGTGATATTTCTATTTGAAATCCTATATTGATAGAATAACTCTATTATTCAATTTCTGATGAGATGCTGTTCTATGTAAGAGTGTTTCTTGCAGAGAACTAACATATCAGTTGATGACCATGTTTCCTTTTTAATGAGAACGTTAAACTCCAGCTATTTGCTTGGTTTCCTGACTGGAAACTGATAGCATTCACAAAATATAAAAACTATATTAAACTTTCTCAAACTGTCTTTCCTCGTCAACTCTCTTTCAGGAGTATTTACTAAAGTGGGAATTGTTGGGAATTCAGAGTGAATATAAAATTACAAAAAACCTGTATTGGAACATTTTCCAGTTAAGCTATGTTTTGCTATTAGCTATTTTGGCCTAAATGTGGAATTCTCTTAAAATTATCTTTGAATTCCAAACAATTATCATCATAGAGTTTTAGGAAATTCTCACCTGTGTACCAGTTACTGCATAACTAGCTGACATTAGCAGAAAATGTGTCCTAAACATACAAAAGGATGTTTACCATGGTTCTACAGGCTGTCAGGGACAAGTTATATAAAACCCTATTGATAGGTGTTTTCAAGGACACATATCACATATACATATTCATTGGCAGCACATGAGAAGGGTTGTCTTATAGTATGTACAATTCAGAAGAAGTTGTATAAGATTAAGTAATGAGGCAATGAAGAATCCTGCAGAATATGCATTATACTTACTGCAGGGCATCCCTTTTCATGCATTTTCATAAATTTGACAAAATTATATGTGTCCCTGAAAACATGGTGGATCTGGTAAATCCTACCTAAAGATACTAATCATTCCAAGAATAGTATAATCATTGGCTTAGTTGAATAGGCTAGTTAATTATTAGAAGAAGCAGGCTAATTACTCTGTCAAAAAGACTACTTTACCTGAACAAAGGCAGGGGTATCATAATTACTTGACTTGAAGACAGGATGGAGCAAGTGCTGTAGTAAACTGAATATGTAGTTAAATATTTTTCTGTATGTAATGTAGAGTATGAAATTGTCAATTTAGATAGATTAAAAGAATGCAGTGTATATATTTTTTTATTATTTTGTTAGTTTTATGGGGGGGTTCTATATTTTAACACACACTTTCACACACATACACACTCCCCCCCCACACACACACATATAAATACACACAATACTTTTAGTCTGCTTTTGGGGACAAGAGAAAAAAGTGACAGAAAAATTAAACACATCTTTCAACAAGCTCATGCACACTGCAAGATCATTCTTTGGAATTTCTGCCCAGATAAAATCACGCCTCTATGCTCTGCCCTTGGACCGTCTTGGCCGGCTCGCTGAGCTGTTTCTCAAACTACACTCCCCATTTTCAGGTGCTGATGCACCTTAGTTTACTGGCACACCCCGTCACTGGTTTTACACACTCCCATCATTTTCCCATAACATACCTCACTGTTGGAAACCACAGAATTTGAACAATGCTCCAACTTAGCTATATTCAAGATTTAGCTAATTTAGCTTTAATTTTCCAAATTGGATTCTAATTCACTATAATTCGCTGATTAATTGAACTACAACATGTCAAACCTTTTCATTACTCTTTTGTGTTTGGAACAGCCTACCTATATTGCTCATTGTTATGTATGGGATGGGAAGCAATTGAACAACTTTTGAGGTTTACTACAACATGTCAAACCTTTTCATTACTCTTTTGTGTTTGGAACAGCCTACCTATATTGCTCATTGTTATGTATGGGATGGGAAGCAATTGAACAACTTTTGAGGTTTATTCACAAAATAGCTTTTTTAATGTAGGCTTTCCATATCTCATGTGCCTTCACAGTTCCTCAGCTGTGGCTCAAAAAGTACAGGGGCTAGGCTCACTGGTTTATGTTTTATAAAAATCGAAATATTCCTGATGCAGACAATGGTATTCCTATTAAGATAAAAATAGTCACACAGGAGTTTTTATTTTCTAAATTTTTCCAGTGTGATCACGGAAAATTCATGAATCACTACTTGGCAATTGTGAGAAAAGTCTCAAAATGAATATTATATGATTCTGTGTAATGAAAATGGTAAAGTGATTGTTTCTTTAAAAAAATAATTAAATGTTAAGATAGTTCATCAGTTTCCAATATATGCTTTGTCACCTGAGTGTAAAATATCATTCTATCTGCATAACTAAACTGCAATACACATCTTCCCCGAGGAAGTGACCATTTTTTATATAGATTTGTTTAAGGCGGTTTTTATTAGATATTAAACAAATTGTCTAATCTCTATGCGCTATTATTAATAGACTGAAATACAAAGAAAAGAACTATATAAATGGGATTTAGGCGATAGCATTTACTAGCAAGTTTATGGAACATTTTACAAGTGTAAACCAGATATTTGAGTTCAGCGGGACAAGAAATGTAACTCCTTTCTTTGTTCTTTGATCTGTATAACTGTCAATGTTTTATAGTATACCCAAAGCAAAGGTGTTAGAAAAGACTATATATTGTTTAATAGCAAGTAAAGTATCTCTTTAGAATTTATTAAAAAAATGAATAAAAGACAAGTTCGAGATTCTTATGAAGCTCAACAGAATTCTGGGGGCTAACTAGTAAATCGCAGATTCTGATTGGCTCCTCTTTATCCAATTACTATAACTGTGAGTTTAAAATTTTGATTCAATCCTAGGATTACTATTTGAACACTGGGAAGACCATCGGATAACTGATCATTAAAGCTAAGTTTACTTAAATTTGGATAGATGAAAACAGAGTTAATCTGTTGGAGATACAATTTCAAATTGATTTATATAAAAAAAACATGGAGTGGCAGTGCTTCTTCTTTTGATTTTCTTAGATATATTGTTAGGATCTGTGATATTTGAATATATTGAAAGTGCATTTGAAAGAATTATTTGTGACCGCACCCTCTGCAGACGGGTGTTGGCTCAGTCCTAAAACTATTAGGAAGTGTTCTGTGGAGTAACCAGCTGTAGCTGAGCAAACATATTAAGGGCGTTGAGTTACAGTATGAGTACATAGCAAGTTTGTGCCAGTACTTGTACCATAGACATTTCTGCAGCTTTTCCATAAGATGGCACCAAGTTGACTTAACATTTTTACAGCTCCATTCATTACTCCAAAATGGACAACGCCTTAACATCATTCTTCTGTTTTTTGGGTTCCCAGTATATTGGATCATGTACAAAATAAAGGCGGTAAAGTTAGTTTCAAAAGGCTCTGTAGAGTGTTAATGTCATAGGGACTATGTAATTGTGCTTGCTGTATATCCCAAGCTTTGAAGCTTCTGAAGTGAGCGCCAGTTATACCTTGAAGTGACTAATGCTCACTTTACTTTTGTACCAAGAGGATCTTATTCCATAAGCAGTGCTTTAGTAATGAAAGCTAACAGCTGAACTGAAAGTCAGCAATATCAACTATATAGAAATAAGGCGTGATGATTTGTTTTGGTTCGAATTGATATACGTTCGAATTTGTGGCTATCGAGCGATCGGCCCATTAACGTACCATTTTAGTTAGTCTGACTTGACAGGGTTTGACATTCAGCCAAAATGTTGGTGTCTGAAATAAATTTCTGATTTTGGGGAAAGTTTTTGGCTGAGACAAATGTTCTTGCTGTGCACAATTCTAATAGAATTTTTTCTTAACTTAGAAGGCTAATTATGTAAAAAAAAATCCTAATTTCCAAATTAATTTGGAATGGTGTAATGCTGTATGCTGTTCTTTGTTTATAAGGTGGAATAATGTAACGCTGAAGAACTTTATTATAATGTAACATTAAATTTTAATATATACTAGCTTAAAAAAACTAATATGTCAGCATATATAACTTTTGCTAGGTAAATGGACACTACAAAACTAAGACGCATGTATAAAAACTAGCGATTTCCAAAGAACAAAAATAGTGGGCAGACAGGCAGATAGACAGACAATAAGGTAGATTTTAAATTAATCCCCTCAGTATATATATTTCTAGCGCATTTTCTTTCGAATGAAGTTCAACAATATTGGCCCTATGTAGCAGCCATATACCGCTTAAATTTTAAATACTGTTTTCAATCAATTATGCACATTGTTCTATAATCTGGCTTTGACTGCATTGACAAAGGATACATTTACCAGAGAACCATTTACCTAATATCCTAATATATCTAATCCACTACTATAGACACAGAGGGGTTTTGTTTGTAAAAATAAAGCATCAAATTCTGTATACTAGAGCAGATCATGAGACATTCAACCTTATTTTCTTGTACCTTACCCCAAGCATTTACATTGCATTGGTTAGATGGTGTTAGGGTGTGTTATACAGTTACACCTGAAAGGAATTTTAGAACAGGACAAGATATTTTTGAACATCAGGTATTATGGGATGAATACAAAATATAGAAAATGATTAACTTTCCTGCAAGAGTTTCTCATTTAATGTACTTCCCCAGGATCTGCATCTTCTGCAGAAACCAGGAAGTGGCTGAGAATTCTCAGCCAATCCTTACCCTATACTGTTTTTAGTGGGAGCACTATATAGTGCTTAAAACTATGCGGATGTTGTTTGATCATATAGATCTGTGCAATAGTGTATACTCACATAACGACTGAGTATTCTTTTTTTTCATAATTGATTTTAAAAAAAGTCTGAATGAGAAATACGTATCTATCTTTTTTTCTTATGAATAAGAAGCACATAGCAGGTCGCAAAAAAAACAAAAACTGTTAGAGTGTAAAGAGACCAACTCTCAATTATATATTTCACGGCTAGTTTCTGCTGCACTGGAATACTGGGGATGGACTGTGATGCAGGTGCCTTTTTAGATGATGACCTTCTAGATTCATTTAGCAAATTTTTTTCCATGGCAGTGACCCCCTTTGATTCTTTTAATTCTACGTATTGCGTAAAGCAGCTTTTAATGTGTGTTGGGTTTGAGGACTTGGCCGTTGTCTTTTGTACTATCTCCCAAAAATCTCATGTTTTATGACCATTTTTAATAAAAAGGATTTATGAAAATGGCATACCTGCTTTCATGAGGTCGGTTTTCTACAATATGCTGCTTTTGCAACAATGAGGATCTGATTTGACATCTGTGTACATAGTGAATAAAACATCAAAGAAATGGATTGTTCTAATTACATTCTAGACAAGTATCAATTTTGCAAACAATGTGATTTTCTACAAGTACAAGCTAAAGAGCTGAATAAACACAATGATTTTAGCAGATAACATCTTCACTGCAAACTAAATGCCTGAAGAGTTTTCAAAGGATTGTAGTTTTTTTGTTATGATAACTAAATTCTTTTTCCATGCCTCTCAATTTATGTAAGACATTTTGCGTAAGCATAATCTATGAATTATGTAGAAAGACATCCTGCAAATGTGTATGTCAATATATATATATATATAGAACAATAAGGCATTCAAAACCAAATTATTTTTACCAGTTGTACAAAATCTAATGGTTCCATTGACTAATTATTGGGTGTAATGAGCTGATGATTAAATTGAAGCTAAAATAAGTAGCTATTTCTACTAAAATATGTCAGTTGTGAAATTAACACGAATGAAAATTTAATGAACAGACCCCTAAGTTAAGACCATAATTATGCAAGTTTCACAACTTTTTTAGTATCTTATACTTAAATATGTGACTAGCATAATTTGTCCTTTACTGGCCCTTCAAACATTTATTTATATGGATGGGATTCATCTCTCCATTTGCAAGATAAGAGTTTAAGTTTGTCAAGTTTTGACCTAACTACACCCAGAAGTTAGAAATGATCAATTGGGAAAGGTGCGTTTGCCATCTAATACCTGTTTTATCACGTTTGTACTGTGCAATTGCATTAAAAATAATACAGAAAATTCAGTTGAACTGAAAACCTTATCAGTGCTCCCAATCAACACCTGAGGCCTCAATTTATTATTGCTGGATAAGCTTTTCAAGTGATTTAATATTTTTGGATAAGCTGTTAAAGTGACTTAACATTATTAATTAAAACATAACTGGATTTTATTTTTTTTTTATTTTTTTTATGACTTTAGAATTTAGGAGATGTTGTTCCATAGGCAAGCGATAATAACGTGTAATTACGTTATTTTTTAAAAGAATCACTTTATAACTGTTTCAAGTAACTTACCATATCAATCGACAGCCCATCAAATTGGCCAACTGGAAATGTTGGATCAAAATGGTAATAATGGTGAGATGTAAGCTTTGTCTATACTGATACACTTAGGATTGCATTAACAATTCCGAAATAGGTCTATGGTTGTCAAATCTACTAGGATTGCCTGGAAAGTTGCCATTTAAACATATTAATGGGCATCTCGTCCTGCCCGGTAGTATGTAGCATTCAAATGGTGCATGTAGGAATTTGCGGAATTTTAATTGTATATACTTCATATGCAGCCTATCAGTATGAAGAAATTAAGGGGAATATTTATCAAGGCAAAAGCAGGTGATACAGTTTGGCAAAGTTATATATATTGAGAGACATTCTATTTGTTGTCATGGTGATTGCTCTTTAGTTAATACTTTGTTCCATAATAGCATCTGCCTTTTCTTTGATAAATCTGCTCCCATATGTGTTTAGGAAAATTGGTAGATGTGGAAATCCTAGATAAGATGCAGAGTTAGCATTACATGAGTAATGGTTAGTGCTTGCACAGTTAGAATCAGGATCTGCATGAATTGAGATTTAGGGGTTAAACATAGCCTGGCAGATGAACAACCTTTTACCCTCCAAATGTGATCAACTACAACTAGCATTATTTTCATTCAGGGAGGGTCCAAAACAATGGTGCTCATGCAATCATGAATTAAAACTTTCCAGTGTTTAAGGTATCTAAATTCTATTCCCAATAAACCTCTATTTACAGTATAGGGTGAGCCCACTTTGATATGTACTCAAGAATACTTTGATATGTACTTAAGAATATTTCTTGAACTTTCTGAATTGAATACATAGCAGTAAAATGAGGAAAGCTTCCCCATCCTTTGAATAACAGTACAATTATATATTAATTTCACCCATCTTTGGCTATGCTAAGATTTAGAATAGTTCACATGCATGCTATAATGTGGAAATAACTATTTATAGTTACAATGTAGGGGGGAAAACTTCCATAAAAACCATACATATGCAGATCAGATCAGGTCAGATATCTAAAGCACTTCCTGGTTGAGTAGAACATCACTGCAGGAGGAGCACATATGTTTTAAAATTATTATATCGCTGCATACCTGATGTTAGTTACATAAATCAATGTAAGAAAACTTACTGAAATTCCTCAAATTCTTCAGCTACTTTTTAAACAATTAACTGAAATTGTTCAGTCTCGTTGTTGCTGATCTGAGAGTGTTCGGTGCTGTTTTTTGAAAATATTAAACATATCAATAGTTTAAATTGTAATAAATAATTTCAAATAGATACAGTTTAAAAATGGACTAAAGCAGGGTTCTCCAAACTCTGGCCCTCCAGATGTTGATGGACTACAGCTCCCATGATTCTTTGAATTAAATAGATGGCCAGAGAATTATGGGAGTTGTAGTTCAGCAACACCTAGAGAGACAGAGTTTGGAGAACCCTGGACTAAAGTAATAAGGACATTCCTTTTTCATCTGCTTTTAATTACATTGACATATTCACTCGTGACATTGGCCCTGCCACTTGACCATTTTGTGGTTTAGGCACTTGTGACTCTGATATAAGAATTAAATTGCATATGCCGAGAACTATTTTGTGAATATACACGAATACTCTCTAAACATAGCATATCCTTGTGGGACAGAATAGATCCTGTATAAAATATAATCCCTCTGATATTTACAAGGTAAAGCTTTTAGAACAAATGTCAGTCCTACATTGATTGCAAGACTGTAATAGGTAGCACTTTTAGTGGGGGTGTGAGTTACAGCTGCTAAAGGTGTATTTAGTGACAAATGTTAAACACTTCTTTTTACAGAAAAGCAGTGTTTACAAATGAAAGAGTTCATGGACTGGCTCTTCACCCTAAAACCACTACATTAAGCTGTAGTGGACACTATAGGCTTGCAGACCACTTCATCTCAATGAAGTAGTCTAGGTGCCATGTATCCCATTGCCTCCCTCTCCCCCTCTCCCTCACCCTCGTTCTAGCCTAAAATATCTCTAGTGGCCACATTTTTTTTAATCCTAGTGGTATAGTGTTCATTTAATAATTCTCTGGCAACATTTGTGTACAGACATTTCTGTAAAGGTTCAGATAGGGGACCTACAGGTTTCTCCACTTTCCTCAGAAGAAGACTGCATTAAAAAAAGTAGTATGTTGTAACATGTTTCAGTTCTACCAAGCAAACCAGGCAATAAGCCTGCTGAAGCATGTTAAATCAGAGTTTACCATAACCCAGCCCTCTGCCTTTGGCAGAGTATTAGATGGGACCATTACTTTGTCAAGTTCCCACATTGAATGTGGTTAAAATACTGCAGTAATTTATTATTGTAACATTGACAAATTCTCCAGCACTGAATATAATTGGAGAAGAGAATAAGAAAATATGGGAGTCAATCCAGTAAAACCTGAATTGCATTATATTTACTGATGACTTGCATATTGGAGACAATTCGGCATACCGGAATTTCACAAAAGACATACAACTTGGGTTGCTGTATCTCTTGTGCAAAGTGAACTTGACGGCATTTCGGTTCTGGACTGTCCTTATGAGTGGGATCAGCCTGAAAATTATATCGGTTCTCTATGTAATATCACTAGTGGGGAAAAACATTTTTTTAAATTTTAAATCAAAAGTGATCTAACTCAGAAATGGCAGAGACTTAAGCATTAAAAATTTAGAGGCATAATCTATACACAAAAACTGCTTCATTAAAGGGAAGCTCTCGGGTGACGCTAGATGTCCTTATGCTATGCATGAGGATGTCCAGCATAAATTAGGCGACCAAAAGTCGCCTATCGACCCTGAATTCCCTCTAGTGGCTGTCTGGTAGACAGCCATTAAAGGTGGAGTTAGCCCACAAAGATAATTATTGCAGTTTCTTAAAAAACTACAATCATTACTTGTGCAGAGTTAAGAGACCTGGGACACTGCACCCAGACCACTTTAATGAGCTGAAGTGGTCTGGGTACCTATAGTGTCCTTTTAAGTTAAAGTTGTTTTGGTGAATATAGTGCCCCTCCCTTAAGGACCAAACTTCTGGAATAAAAGGGAATCATGACATGTGACACATGTCATGTGTCCTTAAGGGGTTAAAAAAGCAATCATGTTATGGATTGCCTAGAATGTTACTGTGCATTGTTTCTGTGTGAAGGCACCATGCTTCACTATCATTAAACAATGAATTAAGGCGAAACAGTATGGAAACTGGAAATTATAGGCCAAAATTCCTAAAACCTTCTTCGCCTCAGATATTTTTTCTAAGTAGCTGTGTGTAACGGCACCCTCAGCATAAAAGGGTTAAACCGCCGTTTAGAAGATCTTCCCCTTCCGGAGATACAGGCACAGCTACTGCAGAACACCAAACTCCCGAACCGCATGTAAGGGAATGCTTCAAACTCCCGAACTGCATACAAAATAGCACTCCAAACTCCTGAACTGGAACCTCACGAATAGCTGCTAGCAGACAAACAGGAAAAGCATCCAAGCGGCTCCAGGCAATCAGTCTCTAACAGCATACATTAAATCCCCCCAAGAATGAGACAAGGCTGTTATATGGGCTCCATGGCATAGCTATCTGGGGTATCACCGCTCAAACAGGGCAAGCACCGAATGACCCGGCTTTCGTGTCTTTGCAGGGGAAAATCAAGCTTTTTAACATGGGGCCATAGTCCAGAGGCAACAGGCAGGCAACCAGGCTTCTCCAATGCAATGTGGCGAGATTGGTCTCGTCACACTGTGTTTCTCTAATTTTGCTTTGCTTGTCAGTTTTTCTTTAAATATCTTTAGCAGGCAGAGGTTACAGCTAATTAATAAATGGATAATAAAGAATTTTATTAGCCCTATACTGATAGGATAAAAAAGAACATCCTCAATGCAAATGATCCACAGTATTTTCGATAGGAGATGTACATGTCAGGTGTTACATTGTAATTCTGGTGATTATGGTACTGGCACGCAAATCTGAGAGGCCTACAGGAACATCAGTGATGGGTGTTAGGGAAAGTCACTTACAGATTTATGTTTTACTAATAGGCTGGTTTGGTTACTTGGTTTGGGGCAAGAAGCTGATTGGACCTCTGGCATTGCATGGAAGTTATTTTGCTGTCCAAGACAAGGAAGACCGCCATAGATATGATTCATGATGTATCACTGAAACAGTACAGTTCATGCTAGATTAAAAACATATTTGTAATGAGTCACAGAAATTCCTGGAAAAGCCACAATTGTTTTGGGAACAGGCAAACAAATCTACAAAGTATCCACTTTGGCAATTTCCCAGTGCATACCAGATCTGACTCTTGTATCTTCTGGCCACTCATTCAAATTCTGGTTGGGCTATACTCATTTATTGTTGCTTCAATTTCTGCAGGATTAGCCAACAGTCAATATTCAATATTTTGTGTCAGTATTGGCCTTGTGAATTGTGTGCATTCTAGTAATTATTTGCCAAACCCTCACATGACATTGCCTTTGGATGGAAGGCTGGGCACTGAAAGGGTTAATATTCTGTGCTATCCAAACATTGCAGTTATGTAATTATTTGCAGACTCATTCTGGGTAGCAGCTGCCTCTAACACTTGAAAAAGATGTAAAAATTATATATTACTGATCTGCCATCTTTTTCATATGCCAAATCATATGGCAACCAGGTGTAGGATAGCACCAGTGAGATTGACCCCAATGGATAGGCGATCACCTCTATGTTTGGGTTTTGATAAACTCAAATGTAATGTTGTAATTTCATGAGGATTACTATTCTGTGTAGTTAAAGGGACACTATAGACACCCATACCACTTCATCTCATTGAAGTGGTCTGGATTCAGTGTCCCTGTCCCCTTAACACTACAATGAAAAGCATTCTCAGTGTTAAGTCTGCCTCTAGTGGCTGTCTACCAGAGTTTGACTCTGTGAAACTACGCTGGACCTCTTCACTCTTGCATTGAGTCTATACCTTCCTATGGTGAAAGCCTAGTGTGCGCACAGCTCTCTCAATGCTTGAGCATTAGGTTCCCCCCATCAGTGCTGGAATCATGTTAGTGAAAAAAATAGTTTACTATCCCTCTCGTGGATAGGGTAGACAGGGAAGGTGGTGCATGGGGCAGAGGGACACTATAGTCTATAGGAATGCATCTTTGTGTCAATTGTTTTGCACTATTCTGTCTCTGTGAACTTTATCAGAGTTTCCTTTGGTATCTCTTTATTTGCACTGGCAAATCAATGAATTGAGATGTGATAGATAATGTTATCTTTTCATAGGCAAAGAGATCTTTAAAAAATTACAATAGCTGAACTGGAGAGTAGGTCAGGAGTGAGCTACTGTTAAAGTGATAAACTCAGAATTTGAACTAAACAGCACATTCCAGTTTTTTATGAATCACATATCCACAAAAAAAAAAAGACTGACTAAATATAAAATTCAACATACTGAGCATGTGCTTCTAACTCAGCTATTATACTCTGACAAAGTTATTTACTGAGGTAAGAATTGTCAGGTATACAAAGTGAATTTCACCTTCAAAATCAAAATAGCCAAAACGGAAACATTCTCCTTATCAACTATGCTTCCTGTTTGGCTACTTAGACCTTACATTTCAAATTCCCTTTGAATTTTCACTCTAGTCTAGTGAATAACAACTTCAGGAGATTTATACAATATTGTTTGAGTAGTGATACTTTAAAGGATCACTATAGTTTCAGAAAAAACAAAGCGGTTTTCCTGACACTATGGTGCCCCCACCCTCAGGGCCCCCTCACGTGGCGCTGAAGAGTTAAAACTCCTTCAGCAGCTTACCTTTATCCAGCACCGGGGTCCCTCGGTGCTGGTGACCTCTCCTCCCCGTCCAATGTCAGCTCCCTAGTGGAGCGGAATGCGCATGCTCGGCAAGTGCCACGCGCACATTCAAAGAGTCCAATGCTTTCTATGGACGCTCTGCACGATGGATGTGAAATTTGCATCCAGCGTCACAGATGCACCTCTAGTGGCTGTCTGGAAGTTTCTCTGAAACTGCTATGTTAGCATCTGTAGGGTTAAATCCTGAGGGACCTGGCACCCAGACCACTTCATTGAGCTGAAGTGGTCTGGGTGACTATAGTGTCCCTTTAGCATTAGCATGGCTCACAATATAAGCTCTAATAAATGTGTTGTGTTAACAATAATCTTAAAATCTTTATCTCTTCACTAGTACACAATAAAATCTCTATCCTCTTTTGTGCGCAAACACAGATGCAGAATACATGCACAGAGCGAGTAAAGCTTCATCAACCAGAATTCTCATACAGAACTAAAATCAGAGCTCTTTACTCCTTACACGCCCTATGGAATGGATTTGGATGGTTATTGCAAAAGCTATTGGCTGGCACCCAGAAAAGACTCAGGCTAAGGCGTGCCCCTCATCGGTTTTTCCAGCTCTTGTAAAAACAAACGCAGGGATCCACAGTTTCATTATTTCTTGTAGAGCCTGAAACTTTGCTGATACATTTTAGCATTAACACATTAACCTTTTTATTGTTCGAAAGCCCTGCTTTCTGATTTTAAACATTAAAGGGATTCTATAATGTTAGGAATATAAATACAAAGCAACGTCTTGTTGTCTTTCATTTAACTTGAAGAAATAAAAAAATGTGTTTGTTTTTTTTAATCATTTTTTTTAGGATTTCTTACCTTACTGGTTACATTACTTATGTTTACAAAATACAAGGATTTCTTAACAGAAAAAAAAAATATAACCACTGTTTTCCTTTACTAAAACAGCTTATACATCATTAATAAGGAACTATTAACATAATGCAAGTCCTATACTGAAATGGTAATTTCGGTAGCACAATAAGAAAAATCAAGGGAACTTTGTACTTATCTTTATACCTGGGGTATGGGCTTTGGATGTTCTTTTACTACTGTACATTCCCAGGATAAAAAGATTTCAGTCAGTTTTATTTATTTTTTTATTTGAGGCAACTTATACTTGGGTATAACTCACATATTGTAATTGTGAAGATTTTAAATAATTGTGGTTGAATTTCAAAATTCCCAGATGTGGTAATCTACCATAGCTGCCATCCCTCTTTTGCTACTTGTTGTGGTGTGTGGATTGAAAGTTGCATATTTACTAACCAAACAAGCTCACGGCTTCAACTAGCTCTAGATTTATACTGGAGGTACTCATATGTAGAAATTCAACATATAATAATCTGATAAATACAATGACAATTAAAATGCATTAGATTAATTACATGGGTATGTTATAGGTGGAATGGGTGGGTCACGGCATCTTTAAGTCCGGTTGGTCAAACATTTTTGAACTTGATGAATTATAGTTGATGAGTGAACAGCCTTAATGGGCGTATTATTGCAAATGCCCTGCCAACAATCTGTTCTATTCAAAAATACAGTTATATTAATTAAAGCTTTACTACGTTTGTGTAGCAAAACAGAGCATTTGCCGAACAATGGTGAGAATCCCCACCTTTCAGAATTCCCTGGAACAAATAATGAGTGTTTGTTTTGGCTCTGTTCCACCTTCCAAAATATTCCAACAATCCCACTTAGCTTCATAATCAGCAACCTTACTGTTGACATGGCTCTCTATATTTATTCAGCAAATACATTTAAGTACAGAGCTTTCTGACTGCTGGTCATATTAATTCTTCATTTTAAAAAATGTTCAGAAGTTCATGAACACTCTCCTAGGAATTCATTTTATGGCATTCATTGTTTCAAGTACAAGTTAAGAAGTCCATTACACATAATACAATTTCAATTAGAGGAGGATAAGTGACCAGGAAAATGCATAGTTTAGAACATTTTCTGCTGAATTGTATTAGTATATACACTTTAATGGGAATGTGTATGATCTGCAGGTTTTTAGCAATCTAAAATGGGGACCCCGAGCACCATAACCACTATGGTTTATTGTATACCTCCTAAACGTCTCTATCTGGGAGGGATGGTCCATATTTTGGCACCAAATCTTGCTGTCCCTCTTTTCTATTCTAATGTTGCATTTAAATTGAATTTTAGTGGAAAAAAACAGTTATTAGACAGTTTCTCAGATCAGCCCTCTGTGACCACATGCTCAGTCACACCCCTAAAATTAAAATGTCTTTCTTTGTCTATTTGCCATGACTTAAACACATGCAGATTGCTTCATTAAATTAAAATTGAGCAATGGTGTTTGCTATTTTTGTCTACAGCACAAACAATTGTTCTCTAGACATATCTGTAGCTAACAGTACCATTGGGGAGAAGACAGACCTGTCAACTCTGGAAGGTCTGACACGTGAGGGTGGGGGTGGCAATCAGATGAATGTGTTCAAACTCCATGATGAACATCATACCTGTCCACAAGGGGGCATATAATCACAGTGTGCACACAAGCCAAGATAACAGGCTTTTTTTTAAATAATTAACATCCCTTTAACGTGAGCATCTAACTATGTATGTTTGTTAGAACTGGGAAGAGGAGCTGAAGCCCCTCCCAACTATATAAATCATAGCTTGAATTTCTAATGTAACTGTTGGCATTTCCATTTTCATTAAATCAATTTGTAACTATGCCGGCTGACCTATAGATCAGGATACATGTCATAAAAGTAATCTCCCATTTCAATTTGTATGTATTCAGTGAAGTATAAAATTCAATAATGCTTCAACATATTTTAAATAGCCGTGTATCTGTACTCTCTGAATGACCTGCACTTTCTCCTTTTGAGATATAAACAGGGCTACTGGACATTATTTATATCCAGGGTATTTAGGTAGTTCCCTTGTTATGAAATCTCCTGTTGATACAATAGGTAAAAGGAATCTAAAAACACAAAAAGGGATTGCCCAGGCAAGCAGTTAAATGTGTGCGTCACTCAAACATATAATACCTAATTTAAGGAGGTGAGGCTGCAAGTGTCACATACCAATGATGAAGTGATACCTCCTCACCCTTTTCACTGGGGCACTCCTTAAGAGCACAGGTTCATGTTGAGTAAGGAGTCCTTTTGATTTGCCTTGGTATGTCAAATACTCACCGCTTTACAGCTGAGAAGCCCTAATGCTATTTTTTCCGTTTTGTTGTTTGTGTGTGTCTGTCAAGAGCAGCACATGCTAACTTTTATACTATTATGTGGTCATGCATTTTCATGATATCCTACATTTCTCCAAAAGAAGATTTGATCATTGTAAAAAAATCACAATCCATCTAAGTATGAAAACTTTCCTATGGTTCACCCCACACCCCAAAAGCACGTCAGCTTGCTATTATCACGCCATTTTATAAAAGTGCCAATTTCCATGAAAAATTGGCACTTTTAAAAATAAATTATATAATGGTTATAGCAGTTATAAATGTTGTATTTTTGCAAATTGGAATTAAAGTGTGTTTAATGGGATTTTTACAATTTCATATGCACAGCATACCTAACACTTAGAAGGTTTAAAGTATTTTTTTAGACCAAAAGTTAATTTTAAAAAAATACAGAAAATGTAAGCTCTATAAGTACCCTCATTGCTATGTAATGTTAATGTTCTAATCTTTATTTACTTATTATCTTATGGTTGGATTCATTTAATTTTAGTGTCTTAATACCTACTTATTTCTTTCTTTCTCTAGGTTCTCCTTCGCACCAATTGAGTAATCGCCAACATGTTGGTCCTTCTAGCGGGAATCTTCATTGTGCACATTGCCACAGTCGTCATGCTGTTTGTTTCCACCATCTCCAATGTAAGTTTAAGAAAGAAAGAAAAAGTAACACTTTTTACATCACAATCTAGATTTCTTTTTAATCATTCTCAACTAACGTTGGATAGTATCCGTAGTGTTTGTAAATGTAGCCGTTGGTAGAGGTTTTATAATGTCCAGGGAATTACAATTTTTTTCCTGGCAATACCGATCCCTCTGCCTCCTTCGCTTCACCTCCTACCCGGTAAATCAAGGGATAAAAACCCTTTATTTACTTACCTTAACCCAGCGCCGATGTCCCTCGTCGCTTGGTCAAAGCTCTTCCCTCTCCTCCATCCATTTCCTATGAGGAAAATCTAATTCTGGAGGTCCTCATGCAGAGCGTGAGGACATCCAGCATCAGATAATGGACCAAAAGTCTGTTAAGATTGCGGAAGCGCCCCCAGGTCTGATAGACAGGTACTGGGGGTAGACGTAGAGCTGCAATGTTCTTTGGAGCTGCAATGTTTTACATAGCAGCACTAGGTGCAAAAGTGTCACAGCAAGTGTCATAGCACCCAGACCAGTTCAATTAGCTGAAGTCGTCTGGGTGCCTACAGTGTCCCTTTAAACATAGTTAAGGGAGTTCCCTCAAAAACATGAAAGAGTGGGGAAGATTTATCAATTTATGAAAAAAATAAATTTTTCCGGGTCAAACATCTATTCCACTTTATGACAATATGTTTGTGCCTCCACTAAGAATACTTTGTTTACATCCTACAACGGAAAAAAAAATCCCCAAGATGAGGAATATTACTCACAAAAATATGAATTTATTCATTAAGCACTGAATTTTTCTGAATGGATAAACTTCTGTGAAAATTACCCAAAGTACAATGTTCATATTGCTAGCCCTGCCAGCAGACAAATAGTTCAGATAAACATCATTTGGCCCTGGATTGTAACATCTGGCAGTGTTTGGACAAGCTGAAACTTGGGCACAATTCTGGCTTGTTTAGAAGTACTTTGTGATCAATGTCTGAATTTTACAGTCCAATTGCTCCCACGTGGAACTGGATGATTTTACCCCATTCTTTACAGGGGGTATTTGATAAATCTTCCCACATAGTGTCCTGTTTGTGTAATAATATAAATGTTATTGGCTTTGTGTTGATTTAATCAAGGCAATTCCAATTTTTTTCTATAATCCCGACACTCACATGACAACACTTTTAAAAATATATATAAAATATGAAGCCGTTTATGCTGTAGATTTACATATTTTAAAGAGTTTGTTGCCGTATGAATGTTAGTGATACCATAAATAGAAAATACTGTTTCTGTTTCATACATATGTGCACAGAAGTAGATCATGAGCAGACAACAGAAAACTAAAATAACTAACAGTCCCCTGTTTTATATTCTTATATTTAAATAATGAAAAAATAGCTATTAATTGTGCTCTTAATATTTTTACATATGAGTTACTAAGTAATTAGGTGGCAGTTCTGTCTTAGCGAGCTGTTTGCAGTTAATTCTGGGATATTGTTCATTGCACCCACCACTACACTCAATCTAGAAATTTGCAGTAGATTGCCATAAACTGCTGTAAATACCTTCCTACAATTGATTGTGTCCTGTATTTTGTTAGGTGTGGTTACAAAATTCAAATGGCTCTCTTGGTATCTGGCTGGCCTGTGGCAGTGACAGTTGCCAAAGTATATTCACTACTCTTGCACAAGGAGATGGTATGTAGAAATAATTTTGTTGTTGTATTGTTTTTATTATTCTAATTTATCATGTTATAGTCCCACGATGTGGATATAAAAGTACAAAATGAATTCATTCTTTCATTAATAATAAATAATAGAATGACAGAATTCCATATTCACATTTTGTTATTTTGCACTATGTTTTGTCTTTACTGGTTTGGCTTAGGACTTGGTCTTAGTGCGTAGCATTAGCTGTAGTTATTGAGGTTAGGTTTTAACATTATGCCTCTCTCTACATCTGGTAAGTAGATGTACCCGCCAGATGTATTAAGATCCTTAAGATCCCTGTGAGGATATTTATGGGGATTATTATTATAAATGAATTTATATTAATTAATAATAATAATTTTATAAAGTTATTAAAATTAATAATCTTTATTAAAATATCAGAAATTTATGTTTTATTGGCACTATTCCCAATTATTATTTAAAAGTGGAGAGTAACCCACTATTTTAACTCAGACCTAAAGCACGTTGTTTGGATTTAATATTTCACACATTAATATCACAACTTTTTAAATCAAAATGATATTTATTTTATCAATAGGTGTAATCATACATGATAATCAGTGAACACATTTTCAATGACAGTGAATGAAAATATGTCAGATTATGGTACCATAATAACAACAAGACAATTTCAAAACACTATTTGAGTGATGGGATTGTTCGTCCATGACATTATCAATCAGCAGGGTTAGTAAATGGAAAGGTCTACTCATATACAATTGATTGAGCCAATAAGCAAATAGTAAGTCACTATTAATTAAATCATCAAAAGAACCATATGAGTAATCAGCATATGGATTATTTATCATTAATAGTCAGCATTTCAAGGACTCAATTTGGATACTGGTCATTAGTCCTAATCTCTGTTTACACATTTAATATTTGCACACTGTCTGCACTTCTTTAAGCAAGGATGCTGACAAGGCAAAATATTGAGAAAAACCTCTATTTTCTTCAATTTAGGCACCTCATGGCATATTAGCTAAATTGCGTTGTACATTATTTATGTATTTGTTTTATCACACAATATATATGTATTTCTTTTATTGCACAATATCTCTGACATCCCAAGGGGTCCTAGGCAGATCACCTGTTAGGGTGCCACTGCACTTTTATACTTAGGGATGGTGAATGGGGCCGTGCTTGTCCAAGTATCTTCATAGTGTCCGTATCACCTATAGACCCTAGGTGATCACCTTAGGTTGCCTTATGGTTAATTGCACCTATTGAACCACTAGCAAAATGTCAACGCCCTTCTGGGACAGAGACATGAACACCCAAACTGTAGACAATTCACAACATGCTTGTAGCTAGTCAAGAAAAGGTAATCAAAGCAAGGAGCATTCTTATGAGCCAAGCCGAGGTGCCATTGATTGCATTTAACCTACCACTTGTTTCTTCCCACATGCCAAACTAATCCTATAGATATCTCCATTCTTTCTCACATTTTCTCCTATATCCACTTTTGCCTCTCATCCCATAAACCATATCTGTAAAACTGACTATTACATTTTGGCTACATTTCCCTTTATATATGTAGACTAGACTCCTAATGCCGTGCCAGCCACCTCGGCTTGAAATATAGTACAAAACACTTGCAAATTCCGAACAATAGATTTCATAGAGATGAAAAGTTGATTGGAGAATTTGGCTAATTATGGAAGAACAGTGCACATGGAACAATCGGTTATATAGAAAGACTATACATACTAATGTTTGTCGATGTGAAATCAGGAATTGTAGGAATGGCAATGTCATCACCATTTCCCATTAATTCTGATATTTATCATTTTATTTCTTATATAAAGAAGCGGCAATGAAAGCAGTGGAAGCATTCATGGTTCTAGCCATCATCTTTTCCTGCTTTGCCCTCTGTGCTTTCATTGCTCAACTATTCATGTTGGATAAAGGTCAAAGATTCTACGTCACTGGAGGTTTGATGCTTGTTTGCTGTAAGTATTCATTGCGTAACTATTTTATATATAGTAATATATATGGTCAGATGTATTAAATGAGTTCAAAGGATTAACTGAGTCATCTTTTAATGGATATAAGAATGCAAATTTCACTTCATGTCCAATATTTTGAGATTACAGTCTCACTGCCAGATTTGTTGAAATGCCCCCTAAAAAAGTAATCTCCATAGTAGACATTGGTAGAGTGCAACTTCAGTTCATTGCCCAACCCTGACTTCACAGGGAACGAACTATATTCTATTTGGTTTGGTGAATTCAATGACAATATCAAAAGAAGCTGGGGAATTGGGGCAAACTGCACAAAAAACACAGAGAGCAGAGACTGAAATTATATTCTTGTATTACCGAGGTCATCCTTTGCTAAGTTTGTTGAATAAAAATACAAAAATATATATACATATATATTTTTGTATTTTTATTCAACAATATTAGCAAGGGATGACCTCGGTTATACAAGAATATAATTTCAGTCTCTGCTTTCTGTGTTTTATTTATATATATATATATCTTTTAATCAAAGAATTATATTCCTGGCCTGAGTTAATATGAGAGAAGTGAACCTGGGTTTAAGGGGGTAAGTAGGATTTTGACAGAGATGGATTTTTTTGATACATTTAGGCATATGTTGCCCTCGTATTATTCTCATTGTTAATTTGTGGTAAGGGGAAAGCCCTAGTATAACTATATTTTGATAAATCATCTGAGCCTTTACTTTTTATCAGACAATTTTTAATGTCTTAATATAGTATATATGTTATTTTTTTTTAAAATCCATGTATATTGACACTTCCGCTTTCTGGCAGCCATCTTTATACAACTTTGGGCAGACTGTCAACTGTCTCAGCCAGTGCTCACTATTTTGCAATGTCAATTGACAATGTACTGTACTGGCTGAGATAACCGGTTTATAGGTTTATATTTTTTATACCTTAAAGGAACATTCCAAACACCATAATGTTTACAACTCCCCCTCTTTTTTCGAACAGTGTAACTGTTTACCTGTGATCTCTGGGGAGCTCGAAGTTCCTAAGCAGGGCTTACCTCATTGGCTGAGAGCAATCAGCTCATGCTCTCAGCCAATGAGCTAAGTCCTGCATTGCAAGAGAGGTATCGCAGAGAGGTATTGCAGTTCATGTTTAGGAACTTGTGGCTCGGTGGAGATGGTAGTGAAGGCAGGAGAGCAGTGCCTGGCAGACCTCAGGTAAGTAGTGAAACTGTTTGAAAACTCTTTGACTCCTTACAATGGGAGGGTCACCA
Source organism: Pelobates cultripes (assembly GCA_933207985.1). Lineage (NCBI taxonomy): Eukaryota > Metazoa > Chordata > Amphibia > Anura > Pelobatidae > Pelobates > Pelobates cultripes. The sequence continues at coordinate 89,736,532 of OW240919.1, forward strand.
GGGCACTGCTGGCAACATTGTCTTTACAACTAGCTGTAGTGGTTACGGTGCTTGGAGTGTTCCTTTAACTTATATTATTTGTATTATTAACACGATGTACGTTTTATCTTCTTATTAAATAAATTAACTTGGTTTCTTAACATGAGCATTAGTTATTAAATCAAATCATTTCTTTTCTCTAGGGCTGTGTGTGCTGATTGGAGTTTCCATTTACACTGCCAGATTTTCCAGAGTTAATACTTTCTATCACGGATACTGTTTTATCTTGGCGTGGATCTGCTTTTGTTTCAGCCTCCTTGTTGGAATACTGTATCTTGTATTGCGGAAGAAATAATTAGTATACCATCCTTTACCCACAACCTGAGAGCATTGCATTCTTAATAAACACTCACAACTCATAAATACTCACATGCTTAAAGAGACTGAATCATAATGTCATCAAGGCTGCATGTGATGTCAAAATATGAGGGGGGATTCTTATTAATGTTCTCCAGAATACAAAGTCCAACAAAACAAAAACCATCCATATAGCATTGAGAGAAACAATTCCTCTACACCCTCCCGTAAAAATAAAATTATTTTATTATAAAGGGGGCTTTCATTTGCTCTAACCATTAACTTTAAAGTGTGTAGTATTAATGTGATATTCCAAGCATCAGATACTGTAATATTCTACTTTACAATGGTTTTGTAGGAATAGATGGCAGACTGCGGCTGATTTCATAGTTATGAAGCGGGGTAGGTTATTGTCATCAGACGTTACTGGCATAATTAATATGTTGGGGGGGGGTCACAATTAAAGACTACTTGTCTTCCATAGAGGCCAGTAAAGTCATAGATCTGCTGCAGAAACTCTTTACAAGGTGATGTCAATCGCTGTTGTACACTGTGAAGACTTACTTTTAAAGATTTCTGCAGCAGAGGCGGCTTTAGGGTTCCACAAATCAACCTTATGAAGTTTAGCGTTTAAAAAATCAGCACACCCAACTAAGAGGTTTATCAGTACTTTTAAGGGGGGGATCTTCCTTCAGTTTAGAACGTTTAAAATTCACCTGGATTTACTTGTTCTTTGTTATAGATTAAAAGTCTTATATTTGTTATTTATTTAAATTGTAGTTCAACAGGTATTGTAAATGCAGTATCTTTTTTTTTCCCCCACGGTGTTACAGGAGCACCATGTGGATTTATTTCAGTACTGCATGTGATAATAAAATTTTAATAGGCATATTGATCATTTGTTCTGGCCACTTCTGCTGCCAGATGGATCTGCAGTCAGTGGGTTCTGCTGCCAAAAGGATCAGCAGCCTGTAGATTATTTGGCCAATAATTCTATTTCAATCCTTTTACATAGAATTCCATTGTACCATCTCCTTAAAGATTAAAAAAGTATTTAGATATTATTGGTAAAATATTAAAGATATAAATATATATGTGCATTAGATTCTGATGTGCTATGCATCTATACCTCTTCTCACCCAGTACAAATCTTGAAAGTTTAGCACTGCACCTTTGTTTCATGCAACACTAAAAAATAAATGTCATTATATGCATTTGTGTGTGATATCTAATATCAATACCATTAGTAATCTGAACGGGCGTTATTAAAGACACTGCCAAAACAAATCCATTTGCATTTAAAAAGGTCAAATCTGACTGATAATGAAAACTGAACCTTTTGACTGTTTTTATTTTTGTGTTTATTGTCCTTCTGGTAAAAAATAAATTGAAAAAAAATGTCATAAATAAAAATATATCTAAAAATATAACATTTATGGGATAATGGCAAAAAATAATGGCTGGAAAAAAATATATGAATTGGGGAATTATTATAATTACCTATTTTGTGTTAGAGATCACGTCTTTAATCATTCCTTTACTTGTTCTCAATGACTAAGTCTTATCTAGAATTGAATATGCACATTAATGGCACATGGTCAGATTTGCTACACACCCTTTGGCAAGCAGTCACGCTATTTATTCCTTTAGGTCAGGGCAGGGGTAGGCAAACAACTGGCTTTCTGGATGTTGTGGAATACATCTCACATAATGCTCTTACAGCCATAATGCTTGCAAAGCATCAGGGGAGATGTTGTCCACCAAATCTGGAGTGCAGAAGACAGCCTACCTCTTCTATTGGCAAAATCCATTGTGACAAGGCTACAAGTACAAGTACCAATCACACAATAAAATACCTAGCTTTACTACAGGATTCCCAGTGTTGGAAATTAGTTTATTTGCTCATTCACTCATCCATTTGGGGAATTGGGATGGAATTCTGTTTGGTTTACACACAGTTCTAGAACCTTTCTATATTGTTGTTTATTGACTCTACAATACAGCATATAATATGGTCTTGAGCATGTGCAAGGTAGTACATCAATGAACCCCTGTCACCAGGTCCTGGAATTTTGCCATTGACAATATTATGTGCTTCAGTTTGTAAATCTAATATTATATTATTAGTATTGAGATTTTTTCTGTTGTGTAGTCCTTGGCAATGTTTCCAGAGGCTCAATAACCTTACACATTTTGGCAGGCTCCCCATTCCAGTAACATGATGTGCCTCACACATTTCTACAGAGACTTTCTATAGAACATGTTTATAAAAATGTGTTTGAACTGTTGACAGATGTTCTTTATCATTTAGCTATATTAAAGAGGAAAAAAACATATGTGTCTTCCAAAAAACAGTCCAACTTTTTTGCATGTACGTGGGTAGGAAAGGGTCTTATTTCTTCTTATTATAATTAATATACTAATAATAATGGACAATGCATATTTGACTGGGGCTATTGCTTGTTTTGTGGAATGGAATAGACATCTACTGTATGCACTAACTGTAAATATTTTGATACAACATTATATGTCTCCAAAACTAAATACAATTTTGCATTATCCTCATGAATGTGTGCTTTATTGTGTTTTTAATGATTCATTCTCAGTATCATTACTGAGTCTGTAAAATGGTTTTAATCTACTGTATATATGTGCTTCATTTGAGAATGTATTTAACTTGAGAATTATATAAAACAGGTGTGTTTAAAAGGTAGATCCCCAGATGTTTTGGGAGTTGTAGTTCTACAACATCTGGGGATCTACCTTTTTTGGCATCCCTGATATAGAATATATGTACACAAAATAGTAATAATAGAGATTGCAGATCTCCATTCAGTATAACCCTGGTGGCCTATGGGGACCACCATAGCAAGGAACCAGATTTCTAGATATAAAATTAAAACATACCACCAGGAAAAAAGGGGTGGGCAGGAAAAAAGGGGGCAAGCCAATAATGCAAATGATAGTAGGTTCGAGGAAACCGCACTCACCAGGCTACCACGGTGCATGGGATTAGGGGCAGGTTCTCAAGTAAATAGCATAACAGTAGCTTTATTGGGGCAAACACATAGTAACGTTTTGACCCGACCAATTCTTAGTCAAGCTTAAATCTGAACTCAGTAGCATTTATATGAGAGTAATATCACAAATTGTATTTATACAATATAAAAAAAAAAATACTTCTAAGTAAATGGCATTTCTAAAAATAAACTAAACCCATTTGTGCTGATACAGTGGTGGCTTATCCATTACCCATATCTCTAAGTACCCACATGCCTTGCGTGAGAAGCACTATATAAGAAGCACTAAATGTAAAGCATTGTGGGATTTTAATCTTTATAATACAGGAAGCAAACTACAGACAAGCACAAAACCAGGGCTGGAGCGAGACTACTTTGCAGGCTAGACAAGACCAGCTGCTTGCACCTCCCCCCCCCCCCACTTCAAAAAAACTAAAATTGCCAACTTTGTGTGTCTTTTTTTCTCCCCCAAATAATCTGTGTGTCTCTTTTTCACCTTCTTCAGCCCCTCTGTGTGTCTCTTTCCCAGCAGCACCTTAGTGGGTCTCTTTCTCCCCCAGCCACTCTTTGTGTTTCTTCCTCTTCCCAGCCCCTTTTTGTGTGTCTCTTCTCCCACCAGACTCACTGTGTGTCTCTTCTCTCAGCACCTTTGTGGGTCTCTTTCACCACCACCCCAGCCCCACTGTATGTATCTCTTCTCCCCCCAGGCCCTCTGTGTACCTCTGTGTACCCTTAGCCCTCTGTGTGCTTCTTTTCTCTGCTCAGTCCTCTGTGCGCCTCTCTTCTATAGCCCTCTGTATGCCTCTTCCCCGTCCCTCAGCTCTGTGTGTGCCTCCTACCCCCTCAGCCCTTAATGTGTGCCTCTCTCCCCCACAGCCCTCTATACCTCTCCTCCCTCCCCTGCAGCCCACTGTGTGCTGCTTTCCCCTCAGTCCTTGGTGTGCCCCCATGACAACTCACCTCCCTCCTCCATGTAGCGTGATCGAGCCGTGAGGAGTTTCTGTTCCCTCTACCAGGTCTGACAGGAAGCTGCTCGGTGCTCCATATGTGCACACTTCCTGTAAGACCGGATTGAGGATGCAGAAGATCTTTTACCGTGGTACACGGCTCAACCACACGACATGCTGTGCCTTGCAGTAGGGGAGTGCAGTGCTGTGTGCTCCACCCCTGCCATTCATCCAGAGACTGTGCCCATTGGGCCAGCGCACCCTACTCAGCTGCCTAATTCACCTAGTTTTGTAGAATGAGTTGCCACACATGCACACTAACCTCCCAATGCTTCCCTGTGGGGAAGCATTGGATTGGCCGAGATCCTCAATCTTAGTGACCTATCTTGAAGAAAGGTAAGTAAAACTCAACTTTCAAACCTCTATATAAGTAGAGGAAGACTGTAACATTAGGAATACTTGTGTTCCTTTAATGCCCCTACATGAATGCATAGGGAAAGTATCTGTTTTCTTATGCTGTTTGTGTACGAGAATAGGGTTAAAACAGATAGATAGATATACACACATTATGTGTAGAGAAGTATTGGGGTACACCTATATATAATTGAATTCAGGTGTTTCACTCAGACCCATTGCCTCAGGTGTATAAAATCAAGCACCCATGCAGTCTGCGTTTACAAACATTTGTGAAAAAATTCTGAAGTGCTCTGTGAATTAAAGTGTGGTATTGTGATAGGATGCCACCTTTGCAGAAAGTCAGTTCTTGAAATTTCATCCCTGCCTTATATTCCATGGTCACCTGTTAGTGGTATCATTGGAAAGTGGAAGCATTTAAGAACAGCAGCAACTCAGTCATGAAGTGGAAGACCACATACAGTCACAGAGCGGGGTCATGGAATGCTGAGACGCAAGGAGCGTACTATTCGCCAACGCACGGCTGATTCCATAGCTGAAGAGTTCCAAACTTCCACTGACATTAATTTCATCACAAAAACTGTGCGGCATGAGCATCATCGAAAGGGTTTCAATGGCTGAGCAGCTGCATGCAAGCCTCACAGCACCATGACTGCATTGTGCCTACTGTAAAGTTTGGTGGAGGAGGTATAATGGTATGGGGCTGTTTCTCAGGGGTTAGGTTACTTCCAGTGAAAGGAAATATTTATGCTTCAGATTTCCAAGACATTTTGGACAATGCTATGCTTCCAACTTTGCGGGAACAGTTTGAGGAAGGCCTTTTTCTATTCCAGCATGGCTGCACCCTTGTGCACAAAGCAAGATCCATCCAAGACATGGATAAATGTGTGGAAGAACTTGAGTGGCCCTTAACCCCATCTTAACACCTTTGGGTTGAACTAAAACGGAGATTGCAAGCCACTCCTTCACATCCAACATCAGTGCCTGACCTCACCCATCTACTAAATGAATGGGCAAACATTCCCACAGAAACATTTCAAAATTTTGTGGAAAGTCTTCCCAGCAGAGTGGAAGCTATTATAGATACAAAGAGGGGGCCAACAACATATTAATGTCTATGTTTTTAGAATGCAATGTCATAAAAGTCCCTGTTGGTGTAATAGGCAGGTGTCCAAATACATTAGTCCATAGATAGAAAGAGAGAGAGAGAGTGTGTGTGTGTGTGTGTGTGTGTGTGTGTGTGTGTGTGTGTGTGTGTGTATATATATAGAGAGAGAGAGAGAGTGAGAGAGAGAGAGAGAGAGAGAGAGAGAGGAACTGGACAGATTCCACTCCCAGTTCATGAGAAATGTGAGGTTCCAGAAACTAATTTCATTATTAATTGCAGTTTTTAACTGCTTTTCGAGTGTATAAAATCTTGTTCCAGAAAGCGATTAATACATCCTTCAATCTCTACTATCTTGGACAGAGTTACAGGACGCTAGTCCTTGGGATTCCAAAATCTCCTTATTTGAAGTCAGTTGTACTCAAACTGTGGTCACCAAGCCTCACGTTATCTATGATTTCTCCAGATGGACCTCTGTGTTATACAAAACAACTGTTTTCTTTTATGCAAAAATGTTTTTGTACATAAGACAGAAAGTGAGAGCTAGAGGAACAGTTGCTTAACATACCTGGAGACCAAACTTTAAATAATTTAAATTGGTCAGTGCAAACTGAATTGAGCCTGTCATGAGACAAACCTAATTTTTTTGTGATCACTATAGAGTAATGTAGAGAACCTCTGATCTAAGGTACATTATCACTGTGCTATATTATACATGTCAATTACAAGTAATGTTTCACAATATATTATATAGCTTTTACAAAGTAATATTTGACAGTGGCAAACCAGGATCATGTAGCTTTCACAGTATCACAGCATTTATGAAAAGGCTGATGATGGCTATTTGTTAAATTTAAAAATGAATCTTGTAAGTGTATTGGAACTTTATCATGTGCAGAATATAAATGTAAAACCTCTTTCATCTAGATCCCTTGGCAAAAATGGCTACAGTAGCAATGTCACTATGACCCTGCCCTAGAATAAATAGATTAGTTTCTGTGTCAAGACATCGAGCAAAATGCTAGAGCTTGGTCTTCCATTTTTGTTTCTAATATCAGCAAAGGAGTCAATTAGGAACATATCCCATAATCATTCTGCTTCTTGATATCCTTTATTCGTTTGGGATGGGAACGTTTAATCCCAGGATTAGACAGAAAGGCCTTGATTTGTTTACCCCAGATTAAGTAGGCAAATCGTGATTGCAACACGTGCAGAGCAGAGATAGAAGAGTCTCACCATGCAGAACAAGGTAAGCATTGTTCAGTCATATGATGGCAGCAAGTAAAAAGTATTAGCATTTTAGACCCTTAACCCTTCAGTGACCTGTGTCGCAGCCCTGCTTATTTTTGCGCTAGCTGTGCTACAGTACTAAGGCCTCGATTTAATATTTTTTAAATGACTTAATATTTTGAAATATATTTTAATATGTCTTTTTTTTTAATATATTGATTTATTTTTTTTAACTTATCATACTTTTTAAAAATATTTTTATTTTTTTGAAAAAATAATTTAAAAAGTTTATCCAAAAATATTAAATCATTTGAACAGCTTACTAAAACATTAATCCAAGTCCTATGTTAGAACTAAGAGAAGTACCCATATATAATTTTGCACTTTAAAAAAAGGGGGGAAAAAAACTTGTCTTTAGCGGCTCACCCCAACTGTATCATGTCAGTATTGTTTTACTTTGTCCCTCAGTTACCAAACCTAAAGAATAGATCCTTAGCTTAATATAAATTATGTACAGCTTTTGCTGTATTATATTTCTGTTAATCTAGACCCCAGGAAAATAAATACACTTATTGAAGCAGTTTCTGTTTTATCATGTGCATGGCAAGCAAGCTATTCCTACCCAGTTGTGGTTTGCTGTTTGATTTGAATACCAGTGCTTAAATAAATTGTCAGTCATTTACAACAATATTTATTAACACGCCAGTCACATCGCCTTTTCTAAAGTGTACTGGCAAAACAAGGGGTTTGGGGGCTCTAAACCCCAACCACAACTATCAGTGAGGTGGCTGCATCATTATGTGACCTTTAGTATCTGCCTTATATCAGTATTAATTATTTAAGGTGTACTCACTAAAAAATTCATTGTTAGACTACAAGTAAAAAGTGCTAATAAGGAACAATTCTCCAATTCACATGTGGAATATATCAGAGTAAAATGTGCAATTTGGTTTTCAATTTACTACAGGTCACTGTTTAGTGAATAATTAATAAACCCTTTGATAATTACAATTACCAGTGGCTACTGCTGACGTAATACTCATCTGGCATTTATCTAACATAATCCTTATGGAACTAAAGGCAATGCTTTATACATCCTGTGGGTGATGGCATTCCTTTTTAGATGTTGTAATCCAAACACGGTTGGGCTGATAAAACATGTACATGTTGATGCCAACCATAGGTCTCATCCCCACCCCCAGACTCTCCATGCATCTCATTCCCATCCAGACCCTCCATGTGTCTCTCCCAACACCCATTTGTCTCACCCTTAGCCCCTTCATTTGTCTCTCCCACCCCATGTGTCTCTCCCATATCCCCTACCCCTCCACATGTCTCTCCCATCCCTCCAGCCCCTCCATATGTTTATCCCACCTGTCAGGTATACCCCCCTACTTCTCCATGTGTCTCTCCAACCCCTAGCCCCTCCATGTGTCTCTGCCACCCTCCCAGCCTCTCCATATGTCTTTTCCCTGGCACTGGAGAGTCCCTTTAATAAAAGTAACAATTTAATATAAAAATTATCTAGCTCCATCCGGTGTGCATTTAGACGCCCTGTAGAGATTTCTTCCTGACTACCCCTCCCCCAAAAAAAACTGCAACCAATAACTTGATTCAATATGAAGTGTAATGTTGGCAGAAGGAAGTGGGGACAGACTATAAGAAAGACAGAAGTTAGTGAAAGTTCCAGTAAACCACTTTACAGCCAACAGCACCCAGCAAAAACATTCTTTAATGAGAACACTGGCGGGTCCAGGGGGTTGCAACGGGGCAATTGCCCCCCCCCCCCAGGCTCTCCCCTGCAGGCTAATGGGGCTAATGCCCCACACACACTGCCCCCCCCATACACACATTGCCCCATACACCCTACACATTCACAAACTACACCCCCACACACACACACACACTGAACATTTCACACACACTTCACCCCCCACACATTGCACCACTCACACACACCACTGCTCCTACACTCTTCTACAGCCCCATATGCCAGCAGACCCCAGGTAAGTTGTCAAACTGTTCTCAAATGATTTGACTACTTACTCTGGGAGGGGGTCCCGGCACTCCTGGCACCATAACCACTACACAGAGCTGTAGTGGTTATTGTGCATGGATTATTTCTTTAAATACTCTACAAGTGCCCCTCCCAAGATCGGGCTCTGGATCTGTACACTGAATGAGAATTCAGACCCAGCCTACATAGTTGTTTCCGTTTTAAGCAGAACAAATCCTGTTGAACTAGTTTTTCTTCATAAATCAAATCATATATTGCTCTTGTGGTTGTGATATGCTCTTTGTAGATATTTTGGTCCCATAATTACTAGCCAAGAATTGTTCTCCAGACCTGCATATTCAAAAAAGTATTTTAATTGATTATTCATTGAAACAAAGCTACAAACTTGGTTCTTAGAAATAGATGTAGATGTGTAGCGTTTTGCTTTCACCTCATTGTTCCTGTGGTGAAAAAAAAAGCTGTCTAAAAATTATAGTGTGAAAAAATTGTGTACTGTGTCTACATATGAACTGGAAGAATAAGCTGAAGTCTAAGAATATATAGTGGGCATTCACTACTGAGTACCTTCCCACCTACAAATTGAACAACTGGATCTACTCAGCTTCAGCAGATAAAGGGAAGCATATACTAATGAAAGTGCAAGTGATCAGAAATATATTAAAAGAACACTCTAGGCATCATAACCCCAGTGTCTGTAGCCCCTGGAGGTGGTTCACGGTCCAGGGTCAGTCCCTATCACTGTCACCCATCTATGAGTTGATTTAAGTAGGGTCGAGTGTAACTCTGATTTAGCCATACCTCCTGTGGGAGCCATGGGATTCTGGGAACCATCTTTCAGTGCACTACAGGTCCATCAATTTATTGCAGTTCCTTAAAGGCATGCTATAATCACCAGAACAACTACAGCTTATTGTATTTGTTCTGGTGAGTATAATCATTCCCTTCAGTTTTTTTTGCAGTAAACACTGGGGGGTGTCAGAGAAAATTCAGTGTTTACATTGCAGCCTAGGAATACCTCCACTGGCCACTCTTCAGATGGCTACTATGGGTGCTTCCTGGGGCAGTGCTGCCATTCAATGTCTCCACCCTCTGCATGGAGACACTGAACATTCCTCATACAGATGCATTGGTTAAATGTATCTCTATGAGGTGATGCTGATTGGTGAGGACTGTGTTTGGCTTGTGCTAGCTCTGCATCCTTGAAAGTCAATCCAATGCTTTCCTATATGGCTCAGGACACCACTTCTGATTATTTGCAAAAAGTAATGATGGTCCAGGCACTCAAGTCCAATCCAGTGGGCAGATTTATTGGAGCAAAGTAGAAACAAAATGTCGGCCCACAACAGGGCCTTTGTCCAGCATCATTTCTTTTTTGCAAATCACATTGTGAGGATTGGCCAACCTCAGGCCCAGTTGCACCCTGGGATCCAGGAGAGTGCAGTATCCATATTGATAATTATATCGAACCACTTCTGATGATGTCAGCCAATCAGGCAGATCAGGGGCATAGCCAGCAGCAGCAGACAAAAAAAAGTTAAGATTTTGCTATATTTAGGGGATCAGGAGGAGTAGAGGGGTAGTGTGGTCGAGATGGTGGTTTTAACATTATAGGGTCAGGATGGAATACTTGTTTTTGTTCCTAACCCTATAGAGATCCTTTAAAGAAAGCACTGGCCAGGGCAAGAGGCTACCACTGCAGCTTTAAAATTGTCCCATCAGCCCGACAGCCGCAGGCGGCGGTGAACCGGGGCTTTTCACGCCACCCACACAGGGAAACACTCGGCCTCCAAGAGCATCCGAAGCCATGGCACACCACTGAAGACCCCACACAAGGCATCATGGCTGGCGCAGAAAGGCAGACCACACAGCACACTTCCGGCAGGATGCCTCCCCACACCTACACTGCCAGGAATTAACCCAAGGCACGTCCGAAGAATACCCTTCTGTCCCAGCGGAGAGGTCGCCTGGCAGGGACACTCACCAAGCCTGCGCTTCCAACCTCCAGAGCCAGCATCGGCTGAGCATTGACAGCCACACCAAACTGGGGCACGGGCAGATGTTAAAAACAAGATAGAGAGTCAGTGCTAAGTAATGGGTAGGCAGCAACCACAAAGGGAATCCCTCAAATTCCCCTAAAAATACAAAAAAGAGGCTGCACCACACAGGATAAATACAATAGGATAACAATAGTATATCCCAATAAAGTCTTAACTTGATAGTTCTTTCTTTAGGTCAATTGGTCTTTAACGTGCTTTGTCGGGGATATTGTCCACGTAAGTCTTCCCCGGAAAGGTCCAATAATATATAAAGACAAAAGATAGAACAAAATAGTGCAATGTATCCTATAGGATAAAATAAAAGATAAAAAGAAGACGATAGTGCACTCACATATTAAAGAGCTATAGCTAGCTCTAGTATGGACAGCGTACAGTGGTACAATCCCCGCTTGTGGGATATGGAGCAGATGTCTTGCTTCAAATACCTACCTACTCATAGCTGTCAGGATACATGTCTTGATAGAACAGTATTAAGCAATGTGTCCTAGCTCAACCGCTTACCTACAAGCTTAAAACGCCTCAGCCAGTCACACAGCCTCATAGAGACACGACCTGTGTTAAATGATACCTAACCCTGAACACATAGCATCGATAACGTTCAGTAGCCTAGCAGGGCCTACACATGTGAAACTCACGATTGCATTAGTGTCACAGAAGACCAGAAATGCAAGGGTCTAGCACTACTTTATGTTTCCACCGCATGCCTGAAATGTTAACCCTGTTAATTCTTCTATTATCAAAAAAGTGCACAGTAAGGCAACCCGGTTGCAGTTCAACAGACCCTGCACAGATATATGTTTTTCTTTGTTTTCAGTTGGGTTTTATTGTTCGCAGTGTGATAGGCTAAGTTTATATAGATTTAAATATCTTCTCAGATTTTAGCCCTGCATGCCTAGCTACGGACAGGATATGACTTCACTAATTTGGTTGGTGTACCAGACATGAGCATTGGCATTGAGTTGCCCTGCACACTCGGTGGTAGTCACATTTAGCGTGCAGTAAACAATTCTAGCTTATAGCAAGTTAACCTCTCTCACTGCATAGTCAGTTAGAAATCAGAACTGTGCTTATTGTACCGCATCAATTTTACAACACCCATTTGTCTCACCCTTAATATGTTCTGTTTATTCTCCTCTCATCTAAACAAAAAAGTGTAAATGATATGCATGCCACAACAATGTCTTACTATGTAAACTTTTATATGCCAGACTCGGCTATTGCGGCAATGCCAGCCTGTGTGGTATTTTGTTATACACAACAAAAATAAAGAATAATAAAAATAAAAAAAAGTCCCATCAGAGAAAGTGATGTGTCCCCCGTAGTCATCACTGTTCTAAGAGGCCAAACTATATTGCAGCATTTCTATCATCAACATTCTAAAGTTTGTAGAAGATATATTCGCCCTATTAATATCTCATGGCAAACCAAACCATGGGAAGCATAAAGAAGTCAAGAATTCAATATGGGGAAGATTTAATTTCTGTTTTGAAGGATATTCCACATTTGTGACATTCTGTAGAAGTAAGCAGTTTGATTTTTTTTTTTTTTTTGTAGTGGTTAACACATGCAAAGTGCTGGAGATGGAAAGAGTTTACATGTGGTGGTGTCAGCTGGAATGGACATATGCTGGTAGTGTGGGGACTTTGTAAAGAAGTTGGATTATGATCCAGGGTAGAGAGATAAAGGTACAAGAGATATTTAATATTAAAGGAACATTACAAGCACCATAACCACAAGAACATGATGAAGGGGCAATACTACCCCGTTCTTCATTCCTGGAGTCATCCGGGTTCTGCATCCCACCTCCAATACAGCCTACATAAGAGGTTCAATACTTCATTGCCTAAGAGCAATCAGCTGACAGTTTACAGGGCTTAGCTCAGAAAGGTAGCTGAGTTGGAGGCGGCGTGCGTACCAAAATAAGAAGTCAAGCCAATCTAAAAGGGTTTGACAAATTACAATGGAGGGAGTACAAAAGTGCTCTCCTGATGAGCTCATAATAGAGCAAAATTTGCATTGGGTGCCTCTTGTGCAGAATTCTCCGTATTATTTGTCCTTCGATATTGGGTAGCTGTTTTGCCCACAGGGGGTAACACTACATTAGAACTAAAGTTTTCCAATTATACGTTTGTCAGGAAATAATATTTGACTTGTTTTATTTGTGATCAGAGTTTGCCACTGTTTCTATGATCACTAGATACAAATTGTATTTTATTAAATTTACTATTTCTTAAAGTGTAAACCCTTTTAAAGTTGAGGATTTTTAGTTTAAAATTTCCCATTGAGCATTTTTCAGTCTCCCCCCTGCAAATAAGCTATACACATGGCTGTAATTCATCGTTGAACAAAGCTCGCGACATTGTTTTCCTAACCTGAGTCCTGTCATCCTTGCCCTTGGAAGGTCCTATGACATGCTTCTTAAACCATGTACGCACACTGAGCCAGTGAGGGGAGGGAGGGATGTTTTATGAAAAGAAAACTAACCAGCAATGGTAGAGGCTGGAGATGGAGAGGGGTAATTAAGCTTTCATTTTAAGCAGAAACCCTGCACATACAGACTGCTACCACCATGACCACTTCTAAAAGCAGAAGCGGTCATGGTGATTGGAATAACCATTTAAGACTTGTGCAGAGCTTACCACTCCCTATCATATTTGGGATCCTGAACACATTTATATAAGAATTATCTTCCTTTTATTTTTGTGTCTGATTTTATATTATTTTTTTGGTAATTTTTATAAATCTTTTGTGGCACGTGGTGAAAATGATAAGAATTGTTAATTTGTGTAGTCCCGCTGTGCATTTTTGATTTGATTGTTTATACTTTATCATTACTGCCAGTCTAGGCAAATCTCAAAAATTATACTTATATATTCTTGTACATGGGATAATTTTTCACCTTTCAAGAAATTCCACTGTCATCCTGTTACAAAACGAAATAGTATAATCACAAGCACACTGAACTGTTAATTCAATATTTATTCTCTGTAATATTCAAGTTCATGGGTATTTTGTAAACAGTGGAAACTTTACAATTTACACATGTACCATTTCAAGAATACGTAACAATATCCATTTTGTATTTAACCAACATTCTGGGATGTATTTCCACCTGTATATAAAACATTTACAACAGGATCATTTTACAATATCATATTTTTTTATTTTTTTTTAATGATGTTATACTGAGAGATTATAGGTATTTTTGTCTTTCCTACTGTATAATGCATTCTAGATTTGCAGTAGAAGCTAGTGCATTGAAGTCCTGACACCAGCAACCTTCAATTTAACCAAGTACACTATACCTTATGAAATGGCTTTATCTGTTGCAAAGGAGAAATTCAAACCTCTCAGAAAAAAAAAGAGCCACCCGAATCAGTGTTTTCTTTGAAACAGTAGCAGTGTATACAATTGTTCATCTCAGTAAATTGAGTTAGAGTTCTTTATAAACCCTCATGATCTATATAGAATTAGACAAAGCTTATATTGTACATTTATTGTCATGAGCCCAGCCTTCCGGACTGATGTGTCGTGTAGTCTAGCAGTGCTCCTCGTCCATTGCTTCTTCCTCATCTTCTAGGTTGAGTGAATGGTCCCTCAGTAACACCTTCTTCTGAAGTTCTGAATAAAAGTCCACACTTTCTGAAACTGAGTGAATAGGTTTTTCTCTGTAAAAGCTCAACTCTTTGTGGTTTAGGAAACAGGCCTGCTCCTTCAGGCTATGCTCAAATGCCTTTTGATTTCGACGGAATTCCAGCAACGTTTTGGTGTAAGTGTTAAGTGTGGTGACTGCCGATGCCATGCAGCACGTGAAGGAGGCCCATGCGGTGCTAAAACAACAGTACATCTTATCAGGATATGATATGACATTTGTCTTGCAACAAAGTATACACGATAAAATTCAAAGTTAGCCTTGGAACAATGAGTAAGAAGTTGCAACATGGGTATTAAATTAGGTGAATTTCACAGATACCTAGATACCTACTAGAAAGCCCACCCGTAATCCCAGGAATGTGGTCTCCAGTCCTCTGGTCCAAGGCTGACAGTGGCTTGAAAAACCTGTGTGTACATCATATGAGCCACCATCCCAAGAAGACCTAGGGAAACAGTATTAATTTCAACAGTTACATGATGATCATCTAAGACATGGGCAATGGGCTGACAAGACCCACCCTAGTAATGTTCTAGTAAAAAGAACAAATAAAGGTAAGATGAAAGGGTATATACTATATCAGGACTATTTGCTTTGTCTCTAACTTTGACATAATCTGTAGATGAGAAAGGTGCAACTTACTAAAGACAAATATCACATAAAATAACTGGACAGACATATTCAAACAAATATGCAATTAATATATATCTTTTAACTATTTTCAAATAAATTACAAAAATGCATATGTCCCTGTCCTTGTACCCAAATCTTTTCCCCAAGAGAGCTGTTCATTATCAACCTGGTTCAGTACCTTTCTGTCTCTTAAATATTTATTGCCAAAAGCGTCTCACTCTGGCAGTCATTCATCTACAAAAGTCCCAAAAGGTCTCCAGCAGTACTTAGCCGTGAACCTCCTGGAACTCGATACGGCTGCTTGACCTCGTGGCCCCCTATCACCTGCTGTTTTACCCCACTTCTGACCTGCAAGGAGTGCGCTATTTGAAGGGAAGATACTGCAGACTAATTGGAAAATTGCTCCCTAAGTACCCTTTCATTTGACCACAAGAGCTCCTGCTATTTGACCGGCCCAAACCCCAATTACGCTGAAACTATTATGGGTTTAGCCCTCTTAGCGATTTGACAATTCTTCCTGGATCCAGGAGCTATTTTGCCAACATGGATGCTCGGACCAAAGCTATCCAGGGATGTATGATATGTGGGGTTCCTGTGTATTTTTACTGTGTTCTGGGGTGATTTTTTGTTGGGCACTCTGTATCCAGGATATAATTAGTTTAGGCACTGTATGTACTGAACAGATACCCCATTTCTGGGGGTTTGTGCATAAAATGCTGCATTCGGCTCAATAAAAAGTTGTACTCCCAGAACTATGTGTCGTCTAGTTACTGGAGGGAATAGAGCTATTCACTAAAGAGCGCTTCGACGATATTTAGCTGCGATACCCAGTCAGACACAATGCAAAACTATGATAAGCATGAATAAGTCTATAGTTTAGATTTTGCTTCAGTCCTCAGCTTGTGTGTTGGAAGGTGAAGAAGCAATGTTTTACTGTGGACCTTTAGAGTTCAAATCCAATAATCATCAATAATCTGACTTAGGTAAGAGATCAGAACACAGAGCTGACCTCAGAGGGATACAGCTCTTACAGGGGTATATTTGTCTGAGAGAGTAAGCCCAGGAGACTCTGAAGCTGCACTCGCCTCTGTCTAGCGGAGTTTGCACACGGCACAACTTAAGGCCTCTACAATCAGTCTCTAAGTACCTCCAGACACTGCGTCCACTATACACAAACACACGCACTTGCTCCCTTACACACACACTGCATCCTTTAAATCCTTAAAATACTCGTATACAGTATCAATAAATGCAGAATTCTCCACTTACACTCACACACAAACACTAAATCCCCTATACACACTGGATTCCCTATACTCATAAACATACACATTACATCCCCTGCAATCAGACACTACATCCCGTACACACATTCACTCTATCATAAAACTCTTCACAGACTGAACAATGAAAAAAGCATTGTGTGTTTTGGAGATTTTGCCAGGTAGAAACTTTATTTGATGGGTTTAATAAATGTAGATTTTTCTCAGCAGATAATAATTTGAAACAACAGCATAAAGGAATAGGTTTTAAAGGTTGGACTTTTTTTTCAACCTAGATTACTATGTAACCTTGTAATACCAGAAGCCATGAAATGTTAATTCTGTTGGCTATATCCACTGATAAAAAAAAAAAAAGGCTACTATTGTGATTTTTATCATTATAATGATGTTTGTTATATTTTCTTTGAAACATACAGTTAAATGTTACAAATTTGCATTAATATAAGAGATTGCATTTTAATGTGTCTCCAGAGGATTTAAATTCTTTTATCTTTTGATACTTCAATAAAGCCTATCTACATTTGGAAACTTTTGAGCCTCTGATTGATGCTTCCTCCAAAGCGTGTCAGGCATCTTATCTTTGTTCTCACTATTGGTTTGGAGTTTCCTGTTTCAGTGGATTGAAACACTGCCAGCCTGTTCTAAATCAGAAGATATCTTTATTAAAAGAACACTGTAGCATTCGGAATACAAAGCTGAAAAACACGATTTTTACTTACCTTTATTTCAAGAGTCGAGGCTCTGTTGATGCTGCTAAGTCCTTCTCCTCTGCCAATGGTCCAATCAAATCCTTCCCATGCTCTGCATGTGCTGCAAAGACCACGTGTGCATTCAAACTTTCTCATAGGAAAGCACTGAATCAATACTTTCCTATGTGACTTATTTAAGGTGGTTTACTCGTACTGACATCCACTAGAGGTACATATAAACCTGTATTGTAAACATTGTAGATTCTCACAAATTGCATTGTTTTATATTGCAGAGTTATAAATACAATGACACTGCACCCAGACCACTTAATGGAGATGAAGTGGTCTGAGTTACTATAGTGTTCCTTTAATTGTGCACCACTATTAATGTTTCATAAACAGGGGCGGACTGACCACTCGAGCAGATCGGTCATGGACCGAGGGCACGAGACAGTCAGGGGCCCGGCTGGCTGAACAGCCATGCACTCTCTCTGGCTGGGGAGATCAGATTAGAGATCTCCCCAGCCAGGGAAGCAAAATTGCACATCAAGCCCCTGAAGTGTCCCCCTCACCTTCTGATTGAGACCTGGCAGCAATCATGCTGTGTACCAGGTCTCCTCCATCCTTTTCCTGTGCGGAGCTCTGGTGTGAATGGAGGAGGCAGGGCCCAAGGGAAGGGAAAATACATCACTTCCTGCCCCCTCCTTTCCTGATGAATGGTTGAAGCAGGAGGTATGTAAATCCTCCAGGCACCCCTTCACTAACCTCAAAACCCATCTCAGCTCCCATTTCCCTCAGCCCCAGGCACCCCCTCCACCCACCTCAGCACCCATCTCAGCCCCAGGCCCAACTACACCCACCTCAGACCCCATCTCAGCTCCATCTCCCTCAGCCCCAGGCCCCCCTCCACCCACTTCAGCCTGCATCTTAACCCCCATCTCTCTCACCCCAGGCCCCCTCCACAAACCTCAGCCCCCATCTCCCACAGCACTCAGCCCCAGCCCCCTCTCCACCCACCTCAGCCCTACATCTTCCACAGCACTCAGCCCCAGGCCCCGCTCCACCCACCTCAACCCCCATCTCCCTCAGCCCTAGCCCCCCTCCACCCACCTTAGCCCCCAACTCCCTCAGCACCCTCCTTAGCCCCCATCTGCCTCAGCCCCTATCTCCATCAGCACCCACCTCAGCCCCCATCTCCCTCAGCATCCACCTCAGCCCATATCTTCATCAGAACCCACCTCAGCCCCTATCTCCATCAGCATCCACCTCAGCCCCTATCTCCATCAGCACCCACCTCAGCCCCCATCTCCATCAGCATCCACCTCAGCCCCTATCTCCATCAGCACCCACCTCACCCCCCATCTCCATCAGCATCCACCTCAGCCTCATCTCCATCAGCACCCTCCTTAGCCCCGTCTCCCTCAGCACCCACCTCAGCCCCATCTTCATCAGCATCCGCCTCCAGCCCCTATCTCCATCAGCATCCACCTCAGCCCCTATCTCCATCAGCACCCACCTCAGCCCCTATCTCCATCAGCACCCACCTCCAGCATCTCCATCAGTCTCATCCATCCACCTCCAGCCCCTATCTCCATCTGGCATCCATCAGACCCTATCTCCATCAGCACCCACCTCAGCCCCTATCTCCATCAGCACCCTCACCCCCCCATCTCCCTCAGCACCCACCTCAGCCCCATCTCCCTCAGCATCCACCTCAGCCCCTATCTCCCTTCAGCACCCACCTCAGCCCCCATCTTCCTCAGCATCCACCTCAGCCCCTATCTCCCTTTAGCACCCACCTCAACCCCCATCTCCATCAGCATCTGCCTCAGCCCCTATCTCCCCCAGCACCCACATAAGCCTGCCTTCACTCATCTCCCCCAGCACTCACCTCAGACTCCATATCCACCAGGACCCAGCTCAGCCCACATATCCCCCAGCACGCAACCCAGCCCTTATCCCCCCTCCACCCACCTCAATCCCTTGCCCCCCTCCAACCATCTCCCCTTTACTCACCTCAGTCCCCATCTCCCTCAGAATCCACTTCAGACCCTATCCCACCCTTAACCCTCCTCAGCCCCCATTCCCAGTACATCCACCTCAGTCCCATCTCCGCAGCACCCACCTCAGCCTCCATGCCCCCCTCAACCCAGCTCAGCCCCATTTCCCCTTTCACCCACCACAGCCCCTATTTCACCCTGTACCCACCTCAGAATCTATCCCTCCCTCGTCCACCACAGCCCCTATCCCTCCCTGCACTGATTGTAGCCCATATACCTTCAAACACCCAGTATAGCCCCTATCAATCCTGCATCCACTGCAGCCACTATCTCCACATGCACCTACTACAGCTCATATCCCCACACGCACACACTGCAGACATTATCCACACGCACAGACAAACTGCAGGCTTTATATCCCCCACACAGTAGAGCCTCTACTATCCAAACAAATACTTACTACAGCCCCAGTATCTCCCAGACACCTACTATGGTCCCTATCCCACACACATACAACAGGCCCTACCACACACACACTGAAATACAACCAGCCATCTCCATCCACATACTACACTGCAAAGAGACTCATCCACACATGCAAACCCACCAGGAGCATCACTGTATGCACACAATCCCACAAGCAGCAACCCCACACATGGAAAACCACATGCAGCCTCCTTACACACACACACATAATTATTACAACCATTTATTTGGTGCCAACATATTCTTCAGCACAGTAAAATAGGTAAAAAGAATACAAACAATACTAACACATGTTGTCATACAGGAACACAACATCACAAGTAGCATCCCACTCACTGAACCCCACTAGTAGCCTACAAACACATGTGTTTGTAGGCTACTTGTATGGACTTGTACGATTGAAAATAAATGTGGGGGACGCTGCTTGTGATGTCACCAGCAAACACAGAGGAAGTGTGTAATTACATTTTCTTTACTTTAGTGGGGATAGGGGGGTTGTGGCATGCCAGTAAGGGTTACTCCATTCAAAAACACTGTTTTTGGTTTGATTAACCTCTTAAAAGCAAAACTGAGCCTGTTTGGAGGCTTTGCAGGTGGGAGTCGTGACTGTGTGGTTCTCACACAGCCATTACGGATGCAGGGCAGCATGCATATAATATATGTGTGAGATCCACACAAAGAAGGGGAAAAGAGTAGCAATAGTCAAAAAAACTTTGCACCAGAAGGCTGCCCATGGTCTCCCATTGCCTAAAGACCCTGTAAGTTGTCAGTCCGCCGCTGTTCATAACTTTTGCAGGGTAAGTTCCACTATATTTCTCAATTTTGCATTTCAAATATATAAACTATGGAAAAATGTCTGAAAATAAAATGACCCCTTTTAATTCAGATTTGTACAGCCTATGCAGTGTTAGCAGAAGCAGGCCCAGGGGTGTAACTAGAAATGACTGTGCCCCAGGGAGAAAATGTCTAGCAGGGCCACCTGCTTCCCTTTAACCTTTTATATCCTTCCTATTTAGTTTATAAAAAAAAAAAAATTAAATCACCTTGACTTTTACAACAAGAAAAACATTTCTCAGGAAGTATTTAACAAAAAAAATATGTTTAACAACTGTAGACTGGTAAACTAGTCTTGTATTAGGATCAATGACAAACTGCCTGCCAAGTGCCAATATCTTATCTCTAATTGAAATCTATTTGCATCTGTCAGTAGTTGCTAGCTAGATAAAAGCAGAAAATGCTAAGCCTATTCTCACAGTAGAATCAGTGACCCAGTGTAACAGATCACCTGGCACCCCGACTGGGTACCTCTGTTGAAGAATGCTCCTAGCGCTTCCCTAGGACTCCAAGCACTGCAGCAGACACCACAACCACCGAACCGGAGAAGCATACGAATGCTCTCAAGCATATGAATGCTGTAAGCAGCTGAACAGGAAAAGCATACAATCAGCTGACACTCCTGGCAATCAGCATACAATCCAATTCCCCCAATAACGAGACGACACTTCTTTTTGAGGTCAAGCAGAACTGCCTGTACTGGTACATACTGCCTCTTTTATTCACAATCCACAAACATAGTACTGCCCACAGGGTTTTGAAATACAACCAATCAATCCGTACAATACACACAGACACTCCCACACAAAATCCTCCCCTCTGATATGATTACTGAACACAATGGTTAATATAATTATCACAGGCAGAGAAATACAGTATTATAAAACATATCACAGGGACCCCAAAACATGCAATAACCCCATAAAAGTAGATCTGGGTGAACCACATATCCAAAATTCACCCAGATCCGTTCAGTAGTTTGGAAGATACAGTTTAATGCAGATTCCGCAGAACATATACAGGCTATATGAAAAATAATTACTGTATAATGTGTCCCCTGTTGTATAGTTTAAAACTACAGCACGATGTCTTTGTGCACCAAATACCGGCGAGATGGCACCGTGTAGAAAAGTCCAAACAGTGTATGTGAGTTAAAATGGCCGCCATCCATTGTTCTTACCATGTGCTTCATCCATTGTTCTCACCATGTGCCTCTGATGCATGAAATGGTGGCCAACCAGTAACTCCACAGTTTGTCTGGTAGTCTATCCAGCCGGACCAACAGATGAAACCCATGGGGAACAGTGTAATAAACAAAGGGAATCATAAAAAATATGGACAATAGTCATATTTGTGCATCTCCAGTTTTGTCACGGGGCACAAATAGTGTTTTCAAATGCCATATATCCCAGGGCCATAGTCAGAAGGTAAGAGGCGGCAAGCAGCCCCCTCCAAAAACACGCGGCAAGGTCTGTTCCGCCACACCCAGTCTAGGCAAAATATATATTTTTTTTATTAAAAAAGATGCAGCCTTTTTTCCCTTACCCCTGTTTCCTGGAGCCAGGAACGGCACTTTTAATACAGAACCAAACCAATTATGGTCAGGCATGTGTGAATTGGTTCTGCCAAGTTTCTGGCACGTGGTTGCTCGGAAATAAAAAAAAGATCTGATTACCTGATCGTCCCACATTTGGCCGAATTCCAGTTCATTTTCGGTGATGCTTATTCCTTGCAGACAGGGCCAGACTGGCCCATTGGGATACCGTGAAATTTCCTGGTGGGCCGCAGCACCTGGGGCCGGGCTGACAGCCCTGATCATCATGCGCATCTCATTTAAATGATTTTTTTAAGTAAAGAGGGAGGAGCTAGGGGCTGGTGCGGCCACAAGGCCCCCCCGCATGTAAGCCCCGCCTCCTGAAGGAAATTCCCGCCTCCCAAACACAAGTTCCACCCCACACACGACGCTGACCTTGCTGGGAGGAAGAGGCCACAAAATGACAACTTCACCTAGCAGTGCCAGGTAAGCATGTGTGTGTGTGTATGTGTGTCTGCTAGTGAATGAGCTTGTGTGTGAATGTGTGTCTGCTAGTGAGTGAGCTTGTGTATGTGTGCCTGCTAGTGAGTAAGCTTGTCTGTGTTTGTGTGGCTGCTAGTGAGTGAGCTTGTGTGTGTGTGTGTGTGCTAGTGAGTGAGCTTGTGTGTGTGCCTGCTAGTGAGTAGACTTGTGTGTGTGTGTGTGTGTGACTGCTAGTGAGTGAGCTTTTGTGTGAATGTGTGTCTGCTAGTGAGTGAGTTTGTGTGTGTGTGCCTGCTAGTGAGTGAGCTTGTGTGTGTGTGTGCAGGGCCGGACTTAGGGGCGTGCGAGCTGTGCGGCTGCATAGGGCGCCATGGCAACAGGTCACCCAGGCAAGTCACCCAGGCAATGAGGATTAGAGTCGGGTGCACCTGTTCCATTGCAACTAGTTGACATCTGTGGTACAGACTTACTGATAATCCAAGCGTCAAATAAACAGAGCATGCTGCGCAGCTCCTCGCTTTACTACCTGACTCCTCAGGAAAATGTTCACTAATTAGATTGTGGGCTGCAGGTAGCAGTGTCACACGACAACGCATTTACTTCCTGCTTTTTACTGCCGCAAGTTTTGTTATCTTATAAAATAAAAGATAGAAAGAAGGAAAATAAGTAAAGGAAGGAGAAGGAGAGAATAAAGAGAATTGGAAAAAGAGACCCCTGATACATTGATATAATATATAGAAGGTAAAGAAGAAGAAGGCAGGAAAAGTAGCAAAAAAAAGGGTAATTTATTTTTATGGTGACAGGTAATAAAAATTGGCAGCTAATACAGCATTGTTTTGGGTGTTTGTAATAAAAGGGAAAAGGGGGGGAAGCACTGTATGGAGTGCAGAAACGTAGTAAGAGTAAAAGTAGTTGTTAAATTGTGCAACAAATTTAGAACCCACCTCTGAAAAAAAAGAAATATGCTCGTGGCTATTTACCAGAGTACCTGAAGACACTTGCGCTAAAAAGTTCGTGTTACTGCAGCACTGTTTTTTTACCATCAAGAAAGATGCATTAGTGGGCGGTAGGTATGAAAAGATTGACTACCCCTGGGCTAGAGTGTGGGTTTCTTTGAAAGTTAAGGTAATATTAATAATCTTAAGTGCTTGGGAAGAAACATGATCTGAGAAGAAAGTTATAAGTAAAAGGGAGATCTGAGAAGGAAATGGAAGAGCAATTTAATTAACAAATATATTTAACGAATATTTAAAGATAAGAGGAATTGTTTCTTGTGTCTTTATTGGTCAAAGCAGAAACTAACAAACTAACAAGAATGGGAAGTTTTAAATGGCAGGAGATATTGGTAAGGGGTGTGGCCAGAGAGGGGCGCTGTGAATATCTTTCGCACAGGGCGCCTAAAAGTCTAAGGCTGGCACTGTGTGTGTGTGCATGCTAATGAGTGAGCTTGCGTGTGTGTGTGTATGTGTGTCTGCTAGTGAGTGAGCTTGTGTGTGTGTGTGCCTGCTAATAAGTGAGCTTGTGTGTGTGTGTGTGTGTGTGTGTGTGTGTCTGCTAGTGAGTGAGCTTGTGTGTGTGTGTGTGTGTGTGTGTGTGCTTGCTAATGAGATAGCTTGTGTGTGTGCACTAGTGAGTGAGCTTGTGTGTGTGTGTCTGTCTGCTAGTGAGTGAGCTTGTGTGTGTGCCTACTAGTGAGTGAGATTGTGTGTGTGTGTGTGTGTGTGTGTGTGTGTGCACCTGCTAGTGAGTAAGCTTGTGTGTGTGCCTGCTAGTGATTGAGCTTGTGAGTATGTGGCTGCTAGTGAGTGAGCTTGTATGTGTGTGTCAGTGAGCTTGTCTGTAGTGAGCGTGTGTGTATCAGTGAGCTTGTCTGTAGTGAGCATGTGTGTGTGTGTGTGTGTGTGTGTGTAAGTGATCTTGTCTGTTGGAAGCATGTGTGTCTGTCAGTTAGCTTTTCTGTAAGGAGCATGTGTGTGTCAGTGAGCTTGTCTATGGTGAGCATGTGTGCATCAGTGAGCTTTTCTGTAGTAAGTATGTGTGTATCAGTAAGCTTCTCTGTAGGGAACATGTGTGTGTCAATGAGCTTTTCTTTAGTGAGAATGTTTGTGTCAGTGAGCTTTTCTGCAGGGAGCATGCGTGTGTCAACAAGCTTTTCTGTAGGCAGCATGTGTGTCAGTGAGCTTTTGTATATGGAGCATGTGTGTGTGTGACAGTGAGCTTGTCTGTAGTAAGCTTGTGCGTGTCAGAGTTTGTCTGTTCTATGTTTGTGTGTATACCAATAAGCTTGTATGTGTGTGTCAGTGAGATTGTCTGTCAGGGAGCCAATTGTGTGTGCATCTGTGAGCTTGTGTTTTTATTTCAATGAGCTTATGTATGTCAGTGAGATTGTTTGTCTCTGAGGCTGTGTATCAATGAGCTTGTGTGTGTCAGTGAGATTGTCTGTGCCTGCATGTGAGTATGCTTACTGTAAAATAAATGTTTTACTTTGAAAGGACCAATATTTTATATTAGAAAAAGAAATATATATTTATGATATATATGTGTGTGTGTGTGTGTGGGTGTTTTTTTTATATATATTACTCAATCATCTGGGGTGGCAAGACTTAGCCTTACATATTACATGTGACAATACATGGCGCAATGACTTATGGGGCTGGCATAGATTTTTTTTCCGGGGCTGCTTTGTACCCCCATTCCGGCCCTGCCTACAGATAATACCCAGGACACATCACTTATAAATAAATAGTCTGCTCCAGTCTAATTAATCTACAGGAAAGTTGTCAAGTCAGCCATCAGTAAATTGCCAATTTCAGTAATAGAAAACCTGAATCTCTTGAAAAAAAGAAATAAAATCAACTGTTTTGCACTCATGCAAATTTAAAAGCCGACAATTTCCCCCTATTTGTTTCAGTCAATTTCACGTGTGATTTGTCTGAGTTAATAACCAATGTAAAAAAAAAATACAGGCAATCTAGTTAAATTTTTGTATTTCAAATCAACTGTAACATCCATAACCGCGCCTGAATGCCCGAGGTGTCCGTCAATACTGCCAGAGTTCGAGTTATTTACTTTAACCCCTTTAGGGCCAATAACATAATCACAACTGGCATTTTAACAAGAAATATTCCTAACCCGGGCCCTTAAAGCCATTATGTAAATAGTAAAAAAAAAAAAGAAAATATTAACAGCCTAGATGCATTCATACATGAGGATAATGCTGAAATGAATTGTTAATTAACCACATGTATCTACTGCGTGCTTCGTTATATTTCATCTCAGCTGACACCTGCAGGGGTACTCTCATATGCCATCTCATACCATAGTTATTATCATTATTATCATCATGATTTATTTATATTGCGACAACACATTCTGCAGCGCTGGATACACTGAGTAAATGGTATAAAAAATTGACAATGACAGACAAACTCATAAAATACATTATGAGAGCCCTGCTTGTAATATTGCAATCTAAGGGGAGTTGAAAAGAAACGCACAGACTAGGTAATGATTACATTAATAATACAATGAATGAGAGCTACATACATATTTTTAAATATTGAGCAAGGGGCATTGGCGAGGGTGTAAGAAATGTCCACACTTGCCTTCAGTGCTCTGTTTTTCACTACTACTGTGAGTAAGAGAGACTTGTAGGGGACTTGACTGGAACTCATTAAGGAACTGAATTCACATGATCTTTAGGCAAAAGTTTAAAAGGGTTACTCCAACCACCATGACCACTTCAGTGATTTGAAGATGGTGGTAGGAGTCTGAATGTACAGGGTTTCAGCTTGAAATACTGAACAAACTGAGATATTTTTAATTTTATGCTGGGGGCTAATTGCACCCCCCAGCACATGTGACATAGGCAGCCCAGAAACCTGTTCCAGGCTGCCTAATATTAATCCTGTACATATTTTACACCTGTGCACAGTAAACAGATGTAGAAATCTTCCCCTGGCAGGCAGAAGGAGAAGATAACTCTCTTCCCTCACAGCCTGTGGGTCTCCCTTCCGCCTCCGTAAGCTAAGCGAATAGCTTTGTTTTGGGTTTGTTTTATGGGTTTTTTTAATTAGAAAACCCTTCCCACCTTTCTGCTCTTGTTCCCTCCCCTTGCCAGCTCAGATTGTGCGCATGTGCTCTGAGCTGGCAAAACGATCCATCCACAGGCTTCTTTACGAGAAGTCTGTGATTAGACAACAGAAGGCTCCTGTGATGTTGGATGGAGCAACGGGTGCTTCATCCAGAACTTGATTGAAGGTGAGTAAAAACTTATTTTTACAAGTTTTATTGGGGGCGGACCTAAGCTTTATAGGGTATAATAAATTAAAAAACAGTTTGGTTATATATGGGTTGGAGTAACCCTTTAAATCTACTTTTTTTTTTTTAGACTTAAAGTGTTCTGTGTATAGACTGATAGAGAGGGGCCTCAAGAACTCAAGAAAGTGAAACTTGGAGACTAGGCATTGCCAGATTTAGCTAATTCCAGAGAGTTCTTCCAGGATCACTAAAGGCACCCAGATCACTTTATCTTAATGAACTGTACTGGGTGCATCGGCCCTGTTGTTTTAGTCATTCAATCGAAAAAAATAATGTTTTGTTGATACGGCAATGTTTTGATTGAAGTGTTAAACATGCCTGTAGTGGCTGTTGTGGCAGACCGCCTGGCACCCCGACTGGGTGCCTCTGCCAATCGCTGCTTCCTAGTGCTTACCGAATACCACAAGCACAAGCGGGTGAAACGCGTTGATCGGCATTCAGGTTACTGAGGTCTGACGATGACAGCCTGATCTACCTCGACCACACACCAAGGTCTCCAGTTTACATACTTTACTCCACCTGAAATTTGAACTGCAGGGACCAGTGGATGGTAAACGGCTGTTAAAACTTCTGACTTTGCTAAATGTGTTTATGGTATCTTGGAGACGAGTACCACCACTTGTTAATGTAAGAGTTTCTATTTGGGGGGCAAGGGAATCTTTTTATATGAATAGAGAAGTTTTACACTACGGAAAGCTTTTTTGTATCCTTTTAAGGCACAAGCTACTTTAAACTACAGTGTATCCACGGATGCTACAATACTGCAACAAAAGATTAACCCCCTAAAGACTTTAACTCTGAACTTTTGGACTTTTAAAGCAAGTTTTTACCAGTTTATGTGTATAATCTAACTTATTGTGATATATAGAGGTTAACATACTGCTATTAATTCAGAGTGTTAAGTTGCTGATTTTGCACATTTATTTGATTGCCTACTGCAAGGCTATCACATATAGCGCTGACACTTATTTTTATGAACCATTTTTAGATAAAGGAACTTTATTTGTGTATAGCTGCTAGACCATATTATTATTATTATAAGCAATTTTATATTACTACGTTTGCGCTCTCCTGTTCCATTTTACAGTTCGTATGTATACTTAGTCTGTGTCACTCGTTCAGGAGTGTGTTTCCACCAAATGCCACCGTCGAGTGTCCGATTATAGTTCCATGCACTCAACGACCAAAAATGGCTGCTGCCATGTGTTCGCACAACAACAGCCACCCAGCTAACCACTTAGAACGTTGTGGTTAAACATAAAAGTCAGGGTGGTTAATGGGCTGTACACTCCTGTTCTAAGTGGTCCAACTGTTCGGTAACAGAACAGAATAAGTGCAATCCATTCGATAAGCCCCATATACCGAACCATAACAGGGAAAAACCACAAACAAAACCTTTAAAACCTTTCCACAGTCCAAGGTCTAATACATGGGCCAAATCCTGGGGTAAGAGACTGGCAAGCAGGCCCCTCCAAGAACCAGTGGCGAGGTTACTTTCGCCACAGCTGTCTTATTGACAGCCACTAGATGTACTTCCTCTACAATGACCGAGTTTGACTCATCCATGAGGATTTTGAGCATCAATAAATGAAGTTTATAGGGAAGAAATACATTGGAAGTGTACATGCATCTTGTTTCCAATGCTCTGCTATGAGGAGGATTGAAGGGATGCCGCCAGGTTGATTCGACAAGAAGTCAAGCCAGGATGACGTCAAGGCAGGAGGCCAGACCGATCCCAGGTGGGTGCAAAAGATGCACTGCAACCTGGCATCCCAGAACCTGAGGAAGGAGGAATAGGCATCAATAGGAGCCAACAAGAGCAAGCACTGAAAAGCATCATGGCAATAAAGTTTATGGCCGTGTGAGGTGACAAGGTTAACCATCACTTTGCTCATACACTGATATCACTGCCAGGTCTCCAGCCTGCCGATGCCTGAGTGAGTATTACCCAGCTGTTTTTTCATCCGTATCATTACCATCATCAAAATTACAGAACACAGCTATCAGTGTCACAAACATCACAGAGACGAGATGGGTAGGGAAGGAGGAGTGAGGCTATCTAAGTGCCTGTTATCTGCGTACCGGCATGATAAGATTTAATAGGCATCTACATAACATTCTATTAATAGGCATTATGTTATTCCCCGATAAGGATTACATGAGGACAGTATGGCTGTTATTAACAAGAAAAGTACTGTAAAATGTTATGTGATGACATTTATTTGCCCCGTCATATTGAAAAACTGTGTAGAATGTTCGAACATTTGGAGATTTTCTGGTTGAGGAGCAGGGTGCTGTATTTTTTTGTATTTTTCATAAATTTTTCATTTGAAATGCTGACCCCCTAAGAATTTTTTTTTCCTGAGATTGAGGGAAATTAAGAAAGTATTTAGGATGGGATACAACCAATAACAGACTATTGTTAAAAATCTTTAATCTCTTCGTTAAAGGTAACCTAAACTGAACAATAGATTCAGTTTAGGTTACCTTCAGATAAAAATGAGTCTCAATGCAATATATTACAAATAAATCATTTTCTTTTTTTATTAACACTGGAGAGGGATATAATGGAGTGAAGTACCTCATCACTTTTCCAATTTGTTAAACATCTTAGGTTTCCCTTCCAGCATCTAAATATGAGATTAAAGCAATACAAAATTCTATCCTGCCTTACAGAGAACCGTGTACAAATACCTCCCATTTCCCATCCTATATATGCTTCTAGCTGCAGCTGAATCCAGGTCCGTTGCTGTGCGTGTCCCATAGATCATGTTTGAACATGTGACTGCCATTTCCGACATCGGGCATAAGCAGCATGGATTAAAAGAGACATTTCTTAGAAGGGATCAGTGAAGAATGATGTAAGATGGTTATCTATAGGGCTTTAATTTCCAGGACTCCTAAATCAGGAGTAGGCAAACTCCGTCACTCCAGATGTTGTGGACTATATCTCCCATGATGCCTTGCCAACATTATGGATGTAAGAGCATTAAGGAAAATGTAGAACACTGTACCATTATTTGACCAGTGTTCTCCTATCACTGTATCACTGATATAATACATGTAATACAGTCCTGTGGTATATATGTCCTATAACCAGCAAGGTTGTAGCACTGTGAGTACTATCTCCATATTACACAGGTTGTGTCGAAAACTGGTCACAGCACTGTTAAATATCAGCAATGCACATTCAGGGTTATTCACTAAAACACCAACTGAGAATTTCTGAATATCTAATTTAAGACCAAAATCTTTCCAGTTTGGCTACTTGGGCCCTTGTTTGTAGTCAAACCATTCTAGAATTTCTACCAGCTCTTCTGAGCTAAACAGGGCAGAGCACAGCCGATTATTCTCAGATAATGAGTTAAGGCCTGCACTGCTGAGCTTAACTCAAACATAGAATGTCTAGCTCTCTCCTAGAAGTAGTGAGGGCAGGAAGCGTCGCCGAGCAAACCCCCGGTGAGAAGCCAAACCATTCTAAAAAGGTTTGACTACTTATAACAGAAGGGCACCAGGTCACTCCTGGCACCATCCACAATAGTGCAGTTGGACTGTTCCTTTGGAAAAAAAGGATTTGCAAACCCCTACTTTCAGCCTGTCCAGATTTGTTAACTTAAAGAGTCACTCTAAGCACCAAAACCACTACTGATTGTTACACGTACGGTGCAAGGGGATCAATTTTGCCCAAGACTTCCATGTTGCATGCATGCAATCCATGGAAAGTGCTCTCTCTCCTACCAAGAGCGGGAGAAGAGTCAAGGACTGCACATGCGCAGACCATAGCTCTGCTTATCAGTGCACAATAAAACAGAGAAATGGTCTACATGTAAACTGATAGCAGCTGTGGAATTATGGCTATCAGCTCACAGAGCAGCTGAACTCAAGTGATGGATGGAACTGCTTTGACACAAAAAAAAGAATAAAAAACTATTTAAAACCCGAATGGAACTGCTTTTAGAGATACACTCCTGCTATCAGAAGTTTATGGTAAAAGAGTCTATTCCTGACCTCTAAGGGGTCTATCTGCACTAAACAGTGCATCGAGGGAAACTTTAAAGTTTAAAACGTGAAACTTTTTTTATCTTTTATATTTTAAATGCATTACTTATATATAATGCATTATGCTTTCCCTTTAAGTTGAAATGCTTACCTGAGAGTACAGAAGATACAGCAGCAAATGCATTGAGCTTCAGCCCACAGACAGGATTTCCAGTATAAAATATTTCTAGAAGGAGCAGTCCAAAGCTAATTACAAGCAGAGAGATGTAAGCCAGTTCAGATCCCAAAGAGAGCCAAAGAATCCCTATAAAATTAAACAGGATAATAATAAGAAAGCACTATATCTTTCAGCAAATTCATATAGAAAAACGTAAGCTACAAAAATCAAGCTGTGACAAAAGTTGATTTTTTTTGGTTATATCTGTTGTGGCCTCAAGTTTTGCCAAATTTAAAATGTAGTACGTTTGGAAGTTTACAGAATGATAACAAACAGTTTTCTGCTGGAAGGACATCAGAGCTCTTTAGAACTACCATCTTTCAGTTCTTTTTGGTTAGGAAATTGAGATAGGGGCCACAGAAGAGGTGTGTAAATGTGGCATGAATGCACGTTGGGCAGAATGCCAGCCTGCAGGCCAGCCCCAAACCCATGTAAAGAGGACTGCTGAAGTACTCTCTGCATGGTTTTAATGCACATAGCACAGAGCGAGCAGATGTAAGATACCAAGGAACCAACCTGGGAGGTGGAACCTGACCCCAAAATTGGGACTGCTGGGGCCTGGGAGGCCCATGATTTGGAAATTGACTGGATGTGGAAAAATAAAGGTGAGATCAGTATCGAAAGTAACCTCAAGACAGCAAAGATGGGTTGATGGGGCGATATCGGTGTTCCACTGATCCACAGCAAGATAGACAACAGTGGTAGAATATTTACAGAAGGAAAAGTAAGACATTCAGTTTTAGAAAATGGGAAGACATCTAGTTAGAGATAGAAAAGAGGAATGATCCACAATTATTAATATTTAAATGGCGCCACATAGGAGGACATATTTCTAAAGCTTTTTTTTTCTCTATTTTTTCAAGACAATTGCAACACTGATTATTTTTAAAACACTACTACTTTAGACTTAATGTAAAAAAATTTAATCTGCTGCCTGCTCACCAGAAATGACTGTGAATTGATGGTAAATAGTTCCTATTCTTTTTGCTTGATACTAGCACACAATAGGAACCACTGTTTCCCTGCTTCAACTACTTCTAACCAAGAAACATACACAATTTTTTCCACTCATCATAAATGAGTTCATTGACACATTTTTCTTAAGTGAAAACACATTTTTTGTCTGTATTAATATTGCCGACGGCCATATGGAGTACTTCACTTTTGTTCTGGACTGGAACTGTCTCAGTTCAGACAGACATTGCAAAGATTTGTATGTCCTTGTCAAGATCTGGCATACTTATAATAGGGCAATCCCTATTGTGAGCGTAAATCACTCTGCTCTTTTTTCTCTCCTTATGTCCCTCTTTTCTAGATATTTTATAATTGTTGGTGCATATAGTAGAGATCAATGCAATATTGTATTGAGAGTATTGTGCCATTAGAAATATCTAAATGTGTAAATAGTATACTTTGTGTTTGTTCTACAATTTCATTTATATAAATGGTTATTAGTTAGTCATAAAGTCACCTAAAATGTGCAAGCAACTTCTCTAAACTCTCACTTGGCTTCATAGTCAAACTACTTAAATTAAATTGTTCCACATAGTGCATAGCGCACCACACAGCCCTGCTAGTCAAACCATAACCAGTAATGGGCGTTGATAGGTAGGTACATACATTTATTATATACCTTTACTTAATATTTTTTTTATTTCACATATGTAATTTTAAACACTTTAAAAATATTTATTTACCTTATTTGTAGGTACATAAAGAACTATAACTTGGGTTGGTAAAAAAAACAAAAAACAATATATGTATATATATATAGAACATAGAATTTAAACACTGTAATTGAATCTGTTGCACACTGCTAAAATATGTGAGGATCCCTAGTATGCAACAACTGGACAAGAGCTATATTGTGGCTTTAAGGTGCGTGAAGGTGAAGATATCCCTAGGTAAAGCATTTAACCAAGCAATATTTGTGATAGTTATAAAGACTCATATATAAAATGAAAAACGTCAGTTCTCCTCATTATACTTTACATATTATATCTATACATATGAAAATTATTATTACATAGCAAGAAACACGTTCAGAATTGCACCCTAAACTGTGGCTTGTTGTGAAAGCAAACTGATTTGAAATTTAGCCAATATGACCAAACTGAAAAAATAGCTGATTCACAGGCATTTTTAAATTCAGCTATTTTGGCCTAAAATCTGAAATTCACTTTCAATACATTTTAAACTCCTGATACTTTATGCTGTGTCACTTATATAGGCCTCGATTGAATACGTTTTCCAAGTTATTCAGTACTGTTAGAAAAGCTCTCCACATGATTTATCTACAAAAATTCCCAGAGACTTTGATGGTGACTTCTGTATATCAATCATTTAGAAAGTTTTTCTAACAGTGTTGAATGATTTAGAAAGTGTATTAAATTGAGGGCATCGTCTGACCACATAACCTTTACATTGATAGCATGGTTTTCACATACCTCTTTCAGCTGGTGGTGTAAGTTCTAGGAAACTTCTGCACTTTTCATCTAGGACGCAATAAAAATTAGATAATGTTATTCTTAAAGTAATTCTTATGTGGGCATTTAAAAAAAAAACAACTAATCTATATAGTTCAGGATTGAAAAGAGCCAAAAATGGGGAGGGGAGAGGGGGTCTGACTTCCTGCCTGGTTGCACTGTGCCTGAGCTCTGAAGGATAAGCAGAATGTTGAATCTTTAGAGGACTGTAAATATGTATTTTATGAATTTGAAGCTGCTATGGTTCCTCTAGCAATGAGTGTGATCAAGGATTAAGTATTTTGGAGTAGTTTTCGAATGACCTTGGAGCTCAAGACGGCGTGTTGATATGCTGAAACGCGCGTCGAGCTATTTGTTTATTTAATTATTATTTTCTCACCTTTATTGGTAGCACTATGCACTAGTTTTAGTTAATTTAAGTGTGTTTTGTTTATTCTAGTTGAGGAAGGGACAGAGGTTCAGGTAGGCATTAGTGGTTTATCCACGGTGCTGAGGTATAATAGGGATAACCTTGCTTTATTTTAGCATTGGGCTTTGGGGGATTTCAAGAGGGGTTCTCCTTCTAAATAATTTAACTTCTACCTCCTCCCCTCCTTTTACCTCTGTATATTCCTGTTCCTCTGGACAGGCAGTTTGGCCGTTTCAGCTTCTTAGCTGATTTTATATACAGCTTTTTCTGTGCCTATATGCCTTCTACTATATGTCTCTAATATAGACATTTAGATTGTCCTCTACCCTTTACCTTCCTCTTATCTTGTTTATTCTATATACTATTTCCTTTAGGTTTATTAAAGGTAGGGCTTCCTTTTTTAACACGTTATTCTCTCATTGGACTTTTAGTCCGCTTTCTTTTTTTATTGCCTAACCAGTGGGTTATTCCCACACAGAGAATAACAAGTGGATTTTTCTTAGGAGCTATCCATCTGGTCCCTTTATTTATAGGGCTCCTTTTGGACCTGCTCCTTTATTATCTTTATTGCTTTATTTCTGTATGTGCCCTTACCTAGCCTAGGAATCAGCTGACTATATTGTCCATAGGCTAGTCGGCCTCTACAAAAGGGGATAAAAACCTGTGATGTGGTTAAAAGAACACCCCAAGCACCAAAACCACTAGTAGTTATGGTGCCAGGAGTGTCATAGCGCCATCCCAGTGTAATTTGTCAAACTTTTGTTTGAATGGTTTTAAACGTTTTTCTGGAGTTGATGTATCTGATGTGCAGAGAGAACTTGACAGCATTTTGCTTCTGGACTGCCCTTATTGGTGGTATCATTCTGATATGCAAAAGGTATAGGTTCTCTTTGTAATGGCAAAAGTAAGCAAAAATTCTGCTGACACTCATAACCAAAGAGCGCGGTCCTGCATGACCCTGCAAAGTTCAGTTGATATACCTAGTTCTGTCAGAAGAATCTGCTGTAAAATGACCAATGAGACCCATATAAGTTGACAAACAATTCTAAAATGGTTTGACAAATTACACTGGGTTTGTGCAAGAGCACTCCTGATATCATAACACTAAAGCAGGCTGTAGTGATTATGGTGCTTCGAGACTTTCTTTAAAAATTGTAGAAATGAGAAGAAGGTTCATATATGCAGGTGCATGATCCTGGAACAAAGTAATAGTAAAAAGAATAAAATGGCTGTAAGGCAGATATGCAGTGGTAGTATGAGAAGAAAGAACGTTTTAATGACCCATATGAATTTAATATCATTACAGAGTTGTGTCTGTAGTATATTAATGATGAGCATACTATTATGAAAGAGGCTATCTGTACAGAGGGGGCAGAACATCTTAGAATGTATGCATACCACTCATTGCCTGCTCCCTTTATACCAACTAAGAGCAGAGGTATGCATATGATAGATATACAGAAACACATAAAGAAAAACAGACAGGATAGAGATCCAGACAGATAAGATACTGTAGATCTGATAGATATATCATAAATGGATTAGGCAGGCAGACAAAGACAAAGACAGAGACAGAGAGAGACAGACAGACAGACAGATAGATAGACAGATAGATAGATAGATAGATAGATAGATAGATAGATAGATAGATAGATAGCATTTTGATGTTAGGATAATAGCAAGAAATCAGGTGCAATTTCATTTTAATTAATTATCTGTTTAAAAGTCTATTTGATTAAAACTTCCCTAAGCCGATGAATAAGCTCATAAGCTCATAGAGAAAATTGCGTAAGGTTTTCAGGCCTTCCATTTTCTTCTTTCTCATTAGTATCAGTGCACAATTCTTATTTCTAAATCTATTTTTAAAAGAAAATGCGGCTTATAATGTCACTTTATATGTTTGTAATTTGGTTTACCTTTCTGTTACTATTTTCTACTATTGTGCTCTTTTGTTTCTATTTATTTATTTTAGTTTCATATTGTGGCTGTGAACATAGAACATGTTAATCTTGTTAAATATGTACCAAGAAAGCGTTAATTAAAAAAAATTGAACACAAAAAAAATGCAGTAAAGTACCTTACCCAATTTCAAATATATCTAAATAGCTAAAAGTATTTACAATGTTTTTCTGTCAAATTTATTCTGGTTTATTTCTCTTTCATGGTTCAGGCAAGTTTTTCAGTGATTTCTTGACGCAAAAGTAACTTACCTGCTCCCAATATGTTTTCTTCACAAGAATACCATATTCCAGTGTGAAAATAGCGGAAAGCAAATCTGTCGTCACCTGTCTCCCAGCTGTATTGAACCACGTCCTGCCCGGAGGCATTGGTGCTTTCCATGGCTATAGGAACCACAATACACTTGGTGGCTTTCCCATTGCCACAAAGGGGCTTGGGTACTTTCTGTGTGCCTTCACACCAGTAGCTGCTAACGAGGGCTGTGGTAGAGAGTGCTAGGGCTATCAGATTTAGGCTTACAGCCAGTATGGCACGTCGCCAGTGAATGAGCTCAGTTAACTCCATCTGCAAATTAAAAAAAAAAAAGGAAAGATTACAAATTAGAAAAGTCATTAAGGCTACAAATAAAGAAAAATTTCTTGTTATGTAATGTTAATTTGTGTGCTTTACCAACATTGCAGAATAAGTTGATCTTTTCCACAGATATGCAGTGTAATAATGATTATTAATGTAATATTTGAACATTATCATTGTCATATGCACCAACACTTACTATGATTTTCTACCCTTATTCCCCTTCAGTGAACTAGAAGAAGGCTGATATAGCCGAAATGCATCTGCTGTTAATATTTATGGTACTTTCTCTCTTCCTGCATTCTATTCCTGGGTTACTATTTTAGGAGGTAAGGACTGCTGTGTATTGGACTGTTTTTAAACGTTTACCCATCCTATATGTACCCAGTGATATATATTGCATCAAAAAATCTTTTTATATCTGTATTTGTTTTAATAAATATTTTGTGGAATTACTTGAATCTCCCATCTCCTATCCTTGAGAAGTGGATCCAGTAGCCTGGAAAGGCACCCTTGAGACTATAATACAGAGCCTGACATGGCTCCGAGCCATGTGAGTGATATTCCCATTACAATATAGAATTGTACTTGTGTTTACAGTTCACACTATGTGTCTTTTTCATTTTTCCTTTTAGGAATTGTATCTATGTTACCAGTACTTCAAACCAAGTATACATTGGTATCTGTTACACTAGTTTGGCACTGTTTATTTGAACTGGTGTATTTTATTTATTTTTTACTTTTACAATGACAGTAGACTGAAAAAATTTGAAATAAATCTTACTTAGTTTAAAACTTTGCAAAGACTATCTCTGTTTGTCATCACAGGACAGGTGGCGATTCACTAACGTTCCAAAATTTTAAATTTAAGTGAAAACACCAGAATTTGGCCTTATGTTGAAAATCAGAGTGGGTATTTTAAGGGACATTAAAATCTCTAGAATCTCTACAGTTTGTATTTGTGGATGTGGTGCTAAGAGGCTGCAGGGGCCCCGCTCTGGTATTTTGTCAAATTGTTTTCAAGCAGTATGAAACAAAACTAGATACCTCCAAGTGCCCATAGCCTGGCCCCCTGCTTGTTATATGCATACTCCCAACATTTCATATATTAAAAGAGAGGCACTTTTATTTTAGTGACAAGGGGGACTGTTGTGGGATATTGTAGGTGCATCACTATTAAACATTTTTGCAACTAAAATGTAATTTTGAACAAGGACATCATATCTTATTCACATAGACTTATTTTCAACACATTTATTGTAGTTGAAAGATACATTACTGTGAATATTATTGCTGTGGAGCTCTGTCATACACTCAGACACACCAACAATTTGGAACTACTAGAAAAGAGTGACAGTCGAATACAAAAGTGTGACAGAGAGATTTGGACCAGAAATAGGGACCTTTTCTCCTAAATAGGGACACTTGAGAGGTATCCATGTTGCTGTTGTTAAAGTTACACTTTCAAATTAACAATTCAAATTTTGAACATAATACACTGGATGACCATATCAGATGTGTTTAGCCAATAAATGCAATCTAAATATGGACATAATTAATATTGTTAATGCAAAAGCGATGGGCCAGACCATGGGAGCTTGAGGAATCCTCAATTTGTGTGCAATTGTGGTTGTAGTTTTTAGCGTGCCCATTCTATTGTTCGTATTAAAACATGCACATATATTTTTCAACTTTTAAACTGAAATCTAGCTAGCAAGCACTGCCATTCAGCACTGAAAGTTAACACATAAATACACTCAATTTATTAATTTATCTTATAGACTTAGCAACCCTTTCTTTGATAACAACACCCATTACACTAGGTTAGCTAAGAATTATGGGAGGTAAAGTTTAGAAACGTGTTAAGCACCATTATTGTATATACCAGGGTATTTTGTACAATTAATTTAGTATGTTAAGGTGTTAAATATGATTAGACTTCGATGACACCAGCAGGAGATTAGATTCTGTGACTTTCAATTTAGCAAGAAGTAACACTTGAGAGCATTAGCTGCATCTGTCACACTTGTAGATAAATTGAAAAAGATCTGAAGATGTCCTACAATATGGTGAAAAGAACCCGTTATATGCCTGGGATGGTCTATAACCAAGATCAGATTTCCCTTTCGGTGGAGTAGGCATGCCCTTAGGGGGTGCCTGTTTCCAGCACATATATTAGACCTTTTTAGAGCTCAAGTGGGCTGGGAATAATAAGTGCCAGGAGCATTGGCCAGTGTATGGTGCATTAGTGAGCCCCATGTCCCGTACTCCACCTGACTACATATCGCATACAATAGAGGACTCGGGCAGCCAAGAGTTAATCGCATCTAGTGGCTTAGTTCCCAGTATATATACACACACTTGTGTTTGCATGTACTATCATAAGTGCTTCTTTTCACTATTGGAAGTTCTATATAATTTAGGAATCTCTGTGAACACTTTTAGGCTGATGTGTTTTCATACTCATCAACCTCTCACAAATTGCTACATTCTGATTTACAAACTGTTGTGGACATTTTCAGATACACTGCTTCATGGCCTCATTAGTTACTATTTGAACTTTCGTGAAGACAATGAAATTAATCAAACTCGGTGTAATTGAGTTATATTTATTTATTTGGACTCTTTCTTATTACATACAATTAGTATATATATATATATATTGGTATTCCCCGTTGTCTATCACAACAGCATCTTGAATTTGTAATATTTCTTGCAAAGTACCACTATTTACTTGCTCCTAGTTTTATGTTAGGTTTATTACCTGTAATAGATTTGTGAGATAACGTTTATTGGAGAACACACATCCCAAACATAGCAACGTTTCTGCCCTTGCAGGCCTTAAAGGACCACTATAGGCACCCAGACCACTTCAGCTTAATGAAGTGGTCTGGGTGCCAGGTCCAGCTAGGGTTAACCCTTTTTTTTTTTTATAAACATAGCAGTTTTAGAGAAACTGCTATGTTTATAATAGGGTTAATCCAGCCTCCAGTGGCTGTCTCTTGACAGCCGCTAGAGGCGCTTGCATGCTTCTCACTGTGAAAATCACAGTGAGAAGAAGCCAGCATCCATAGGAAAGCATTGTGAATGCTTTCTTATAGACTGGTTGAATGCGCGCGGGGCTCCTGCCGCGCATGCGCATTCAGACGAAGAAGAGGAGAAGAGGGAGGAGAGGAGAGCTCTCTGCCCGGTGCTGGAGAAAGAGGTAAGTTTAACCCCTTCCTCTCCCCAGAGCCTGGCAGGAGGGGGTCCCTGAGGGTGGGGGCACCCTCAGGGCACTATAGTGCCAGGAAAACGAGTA
Source organism: Pelobates cultripes (assembly GCA_933207985.1). Taxonomy (NCBI): domain Eukaryota; kingdom Metazoa; phylum Chordata; class Amphibia; order Anura; family Pelobatidae; genus Pelobates; species Pelobates cultripes. The sequence continues at coordinate 89,776,516 of OW240919.1, forward strand.
TGTTTTCCTGGCACTATTGTGGTCCTCTAATCATACATCATGTAGTCTAGACAGTTTTCTATGCTTGATAGAAGAGCTGCAGGAACTGTTATACAGGATGTAAAACCCAGCACTGTCCCCGCTCCTCCAGTGTCTGTGTGTGAGGCTGGACAGGAAGAGGAAGGGATCACTTCCCATCTGACCACAAACAGCCTCTCACACAGGAAATGACTTGCAGTAGGAGAAGGGACAGCACAGGTGATAGACACTGTGTAGCAAGACGGGGGTTAAAGGAACACTATATTCACATAAATTACTTTAGCTAAATAAAGCAGTTTTAGAGTATAGATCATTCCCCTGCCATTTCACTGCTCAATTCACTGTCATTTAGGAGTTAAATCACTTTGTTTCTGTTTATGCAGCCCTAGCCACACCTCCCCTGGCTATGATTGACAGAGCCTGCATGGAAAAAAAACTGGTTTCACTTTCAAACAGGTGTAATTTACCTTAAATAATTGTATCTCAATCTCTAACTTGAACTTTAATCACATACAGAGGCTCTTGCAGGGTCTAGCAAGCTATTTACATAACAGGAGATAGGAAAATCTTAATTAAACAGAACTTGCAATAAAGAAAGCCTAAATAGGGCTCTCTTTACAGGAAGTGTTTAAGGAAGGCTGTGCAAGTCACATGCAGGGAGGTGTGACAAGGGTTCAGAAACAAAGGGATTTAACTCCTAAATGGCAGAGGATTGAGCAGTGAGGCTGCAGGGGCATGTTCTATACACCAAAACTGCTTCATTAAGCTAAAGTTGTTCAGGTGACTGTAGTGTCCCTTTAAGTACTTTACAAATAATCCTTCAAAATCCACATGCCCTAAACACTCCATTTTTCTAAACTCAAAATTTTACCCCTCCCAAAAACCTAAATCTGCACGGCCCTGGAAATAAGGTGAGCTTTTTTTTATTTTACTTATTTAAGGTGAACAAAGGGACTCTACATGTGGTTTTAACACTATAGGGTCAGGAATACATGTTTGCATTCCTGACCCTACAGTGTTCCTTTAAACACTCAAGTCTAAACCTGAAAAATAACCTGCACCGTAATCTTAAATTTACTTCCTCTTAAGACTAAATATCCAATTTATCCCAATTGTAAATTTGACCCAACTCAATAATACTAAATACCACTTATACCCACTCTAAACCTAAACCCAATAATCCTAAGCATCGCTTTCAACTATAGCCCCTCTCAAAATTTGAAGGAGTTACACCAACCGAAAAAAAAAACGTGTTTTCATAAAACACTGGATTTGATTGCAGTAACCCATTCTGTGCTAGTTACTCACAGCACCCCCAAAAAAACCAAAAAAAACATAATTTCTTCCAGTGTCAATGCCCATTTCTCCCTCAACCCAATCTTCCTTTGTTGACATTACTTCCCCTCAACAGGGAGGGGTAGGTGGTCAGGCAGGCGGATTGAGGGGAAGACAGGTGTGGCAAGGAGTGGGAGTCGTGCTGATATTGGCTGCCTGGCGCCAGCATAATATGTGTGCTAGTGTCAGATGCCAGTTATCCACAGAATTAACATTAGCCACCTGAATCATTGTATTGGGCAGCCTAACTATACTGCTGGAAGTGGAATTACACCTCCAGCTGCTAAGGGGTTAATCTCTGTATGTGTAGCTTTTCAGCTCAATGGTGCTTGGAGAAACCCTTTAATCCTCTTAACACTAAATACCTTGTGTATTCCAACTCTGATATTAACCCCTTTCAAACCTTTAACCCCCCTCACTTTACATCTTTAAAGGAACACTCCGAGCAACATGATCCCTACATCTTGGCTATTTTTGGAAAAAGGAGTATACTGGGCCCTCCTCCCTCTATTCTAAAAAGTGACCAGCAAACTATAGTGGTTATGGAGCTTGGAACATTCCCTTAATCCTGCATGTATATGTATACAGCTGTACATTCATTCACTGTACTCAAAGATTTAAGCAGAAGTGTGCGTATAAATATATAAAGTCGGTTGTCAAATATATTTTGTAGATGTTTTCATGTCTGGTTAATAAAATCATCAAATTCACTTTATCTGCCTTTTTTTGGCAGGGGGAATTGGAGAGGGTGTGGGGTATTCAATGCCTACGAGCACCATACATAAACATCTGTCCATGTGTATAACATCATAACCATGTAATTCTTAAAAATATTAATCCAGCACAAACAGGAAATTATAGAAAATTATAGAATCCGTACAGATCTCCCCCTGCAATGATCATTTGCCCAATTGTGTTGTAAGCAACGATATTTTTGATTCCCCATCTAAAGTTGATTGTTTTTGCCATGGAATTTGGCAAATTGTAACAAACTATGTCTAAACAACATCTCCTCTGCTTCATTTACACAATCAAAATTAATTTCAGACATATTGAGTCATTTCTTTTTCCACTTATAGATTGGTGTTGCCTCTTTTTACAACTTAAAAATGATTTTTTTTTACATGAAATGAGGTTTCATAATGCCTTTCATTTTCAATTTTCCTTTGAGTTAAAAATCAAAGCAAATTATGTTTCATCTTTAAGGTTCTAATTTAAAAAATACATTCATCTTGTCATGTATCTGTCCAGTGGATTTGAGATCATTGGTCATGCTTTACAAAGGGGAGGCGTTGGAAACATACAGATTAGGAATTAGCTAACAAAAGTGCTATGTAAGGGCAAAATGATAATCATATACCCGCTAATTTGCAGGGTTACTCTGTAAGTGGGAGTGGTTAAAAATTGACCATGAGAGTTCACATTTCAGGCTAAAATAGCAGATTTAGCAACATTTGTAAAAGGATCACTATAGGCACCCAGACAACTTCAGCTCAATGAAGTGGGCTTGGTGCCAGGTCCCCCTAGTTTTAACCGGTTGAAAACATAGCAGTTTCAGAGAACAAATTGATAAAGGCAACATTTTTTTTTTTTTGCCCCATTTTTCATGAGCTGAACTCAAAGATCTAAGACTTTGTCTATGTACACAAAAGGCCTATTTCTCTCAAATATTGGTCACAAATCTGTCTAAATCTGTGTTAGTGAGCACTTCTCCTTTGCCGAGATAATCCATCCACCTCACAGGTGTGGCATATCAAGATGCTGATTAGACAGCATAATTATTGCACAGGTGTGCCTTAGGCTGGCCACAATAAATGGCCACTCTAAAATGTGCAGTTTTATCACACAGCACAATGACACAGATGTTGCAAGTTTTGAGGGAGTGTGCAATTGGCATGCTGACTGCAAGAATGTCCACCAAAGCTGTTGCCAGTGAATTAAATGTTAATTTCTCTACCATAAGCCATCTCCAAATGTGTTTCAGAGAATTTGGCAGTACATCCAACCAGCCTCACAACCGCAGACCAAGTGTAACCACACCAGCCCAGGACCTCCACATGCAGCATCTTAATCTCAAAGATCATCTGAGACCAGCCACCCCGACAGCTGCTGCAACAATCGGTTTGCATAACCAAAGAATTTCTGCACAAACTGTCAGAAACCGTCTCAGGGAAGCTCATCTGCCCGCTCGTCATCCTCATCGGGGTCTTGACCTGACTGCAGTTCGTCGTCATTACCGACTTGAGTGGGAAAATGCTCACATTCGATGTCGTCTGGCACTTTGGAGAGGTGTTCTCTTTACGGATTAATAATGGTTTTCACTGTACAGAGCAGATGGCAGACAGCATGTATGGCGCCGTGTGGGTGAGTGGTTTGCTGATGTCAATGTTGTGGATTGAGTAGTCCATGGTGGCGATGGGGTTATGGTATGGGCAGGCATATGTTATGGACAATGAACACAGGTGAATTTTATTGATGGCATTTTGAATGCACAGAGATACCGTGATGAGATCCTGAGGCCCATTGTTGTGCCATTCATCCACGACCATCACCATATGTTGCAGCATGATAATGCACATGTTGCAAGGATCTGCTAACAATTCCTGGAAGCGGAAAACATTCCAGTTCTTGCATGGCCAGCATACTCACCAGACATGTCACCCATTGAGCATGTTTGGGATGCTCTGGATCGGCGTATATGACAGCATGTTCCAGGTCCTGCCGATATCCAGCAACTTCGCACAGCCATTGAAGAGAAGTGGACCAACATTCCACAGGCCACAATCTACAACCTGATCAACTCTATGCAAAGGAGATGTGTTGCACTGCATGAAGAAAATGGTGGTCACACCAGATACTGACTGGTTTTTGAACCCCCTAAAGCACCCTAATACAGTAAAACTGCACATTTTAGAGTGGCCTTTTATTGTGGCCAGCCTAAGGCACACCTGTGTAATAACCATGCTGTCTAATCAGCATCTTGATATGCGGTGGATGGATTATCTCGGTAAAGGAAAAGTGCTCATTAACACTGATTTAGACAGATTTGTGAACAATAGTTGAGAGAACTAGGCCTTTTGTGTACATTGAAAAAGTCTTAGACCTTTGAGTTCAGCTCATGAAAAATGGGGGCAAAAAAAAGGGGTGCGTTTATAATTTTGTTCAGTGTATATAACAAAAGAGGTAGTCTTCCTAGTAACAGAACAGCCAATCAGCATACATTCCTTGGCATAAAGGGTGGTAACCAATAGATCACTTCCTCTTATTTGCAAACCTGAAGAAAAAAACTGAAAAATCAATAAATAGGAAGAAAAACGACTCCACCGAAGGAAATCATAACGTAACCATAAACGTGACTTTGCATTTAAGCTGAAAGAGAAAAAAACAATATGGTAATATCCAAGCTGTAACTGGATGTATACATAGTAATTATACTGTAACATAGGCATCAATCACAAAATAAAATAGAAATAGTATCTGAAATATGCTTGAGGACTAGCAAACGTACAATAAAATGTATAGACTCATCACGAAGCATTGAGACTTACTATGAAGAAACTTACCCAGTTAGGAAGTCATCTGGGAATGGGAGGGAGGGATAATACTCGCCTCTGTGTCATTAATAAAATCATAAATTTACAATATATATTTACAATAAATGTAAATAGTAAAATCTGGTAATTTTATTAAGACACAAAGGCTCCTATTATGCTTGCGTAAAGCTGTGAAATGACCGTTCCTGCAAAATGTTGAAACAGTTTAAAATAAAAATCTCAAAACGTAGATTTCGATGACCAGTCGTCAGCTTGCAAAATTTTTATCTAGTCGGCAGCCAACTGCAGAAGCTTTAGAAGCCACAGCACCACGCACTGCATGTGGGGAGAATACAGAAGTATCGATGTCAGCTAATTTCATAATCCATTTGACCCATCGGTCCAAGGAAGAAGAAGAGGATATTGGAAGGTGTGGCTAGCGGAAAGAGATGAACAGTTGATGCATTAGAGGATTCCATAACGAAGCTGTACAAATTGTATTGTATTCCCGAAGACATGCCACTGGGCAAAGGAGAGGTCTCCCTGGAAAAGCCAGGTAGACTACAGACTTGGAAGAGGTCTTGGTCCTTTTAGAGATGTCAAAGAGGACTCCTTCCTGGGTAAAGGATGAACATCCGTGTCAAGAGCTCGTACATCAGAGACTCTCTTGCATGAGATGAGGCAAAAAAGCATGACTAATTTGGCAGAAAGTTGTTTGAGGGATAACTAAACATTATGTGTCCATAAATCCAGAAAGTTGAGGACAAGGGAAACTTCCCAAAGAGAAGGACAATGAGGTAAAGGAGGGTGGGAAAATCGCACTCGGTGAAGGAGTTGAGAGACAAAAGGATGCCATCTGATAGGGATACCATCAATGCCCTGCTGTCTGGTGGAAAGCGCAGAGTCATAAAGGTTAGCCATGCACATTCAGCCAAACCATAAGTCGTAGAAGGCCCTGGAGGATTAGCGGGTGGAACTGTCCGTCCATGTCTTAGAGGAGAGAATCGTACGATGGGAGAAGGTGAGGAAAATCTATTGCCAAAGGGGGGTCACAAGCACCAACATGCAATGTTGGCAACTTAGTGGAAGTAGGCAACGATGAATAAGTGCAAACAGAGGAAGTTTCTGTAGACCAATCTTGGGAAAAGGCGTTTTTCGCCAGAGCGTTGGATCTGGTCTCCAGCTGAAAAAGCAAGGAATTTGAGTATTTAATTGAGAGGCTAAGAGATATATTCCCAAACATCCATGATTTTGTTTAATATCAGGGGTCCAGTAGCCAACCGCTGAAGTCTTTGAGATGATGGGAATGCCAATCTGAGATGTTGTGCATAAGGCAAAATTGCCAAATATCACATGCCATGTTTGCCAGAACTTTGAACTTCGTGTCTCCCAGATGGTTGATGCACCTGACCACTGAAATTAGTTGGGAATGATTTGGAAATAGGCTGCACACAGCAAAGGATCCAGCTAGAAGTTCTAAGCAATTGATATGCAGTGTTGATTCTAGGTCTGATCATCTGCCTCCTGTGGAAGTATTTCCACAATGCGCACCCCAACCGTGTAAGCTTGCGTCCGATTCTGTGGTCATTCCAAATAGAGCATGTCCATTCCAGGCTTCCATGTGGAGAAGCCACCAATGAAACTTGTCTTTCACTTTGTCTTCTTTGGTAAGAGGCTTGTATCGTTGAAGTGCCCGGTGATGGAGAGGACCAGGAAGAATGGCTTGGATTGAAGCCGCTAGGAGTCCGATGTCTCATGCCAAATACTTGAGGGAGAGCTGGAGAACAGCCAATGTGTGCCTGATTTCCTTTTTGAGATTTAGCAGCTTTGATGCTGGTAGATGTAGAGTCTGAAGAGTTGAATCAACTACTAATCCCAGGAATTCAATACATGTGGAAGGTGTCATGATGGATTTTTCCCAATTGATAAGGAAACCTAGGTTTTGTAACAAGTCCATGTCAGGTGTGTGTGGCGAAGGCTGGTTTGACTGAGCTAGAATAAGTATATCGTCCAGATAGATGATAAGCCGAACTCCACGACTTCTTAGCAGAGTGAAATACCACAAGGCAGATGACAGGCTGTATAAGAGGCACCTGAATCTCCATTTCTGTCCTTGCCATGTGAACTGGAGAATATTTTGATGTTGATCTGTTATAAGGACCGTGAGGTTAATGTCCTGTAAGTCTAATTTGGCCATCCAGTCCACTGGTTGGTGTAAATCGCGTAGACAATGTATGCCTTCCATCTTGAAATGGTGGTAGGACACATAGCCATTCAACTGTTTAAGAGTTATGACTGGTCTCACACCTCCATGTTTTTTGGGTACTAGGAAGAGATTGCTGACATAACCCGGGGTATGGGTTGGAATCTCTATGATAGCTTGTTTGCGCATCAGTTCTTAAATTTCTTTGGATACAAGTAGAGTATCTTGATGGGAAAAAAACAATCTCTCTGGGAGGGGAGTTTTGGTCCAAGTGTGACACAAAATCTTTGCAATAACAGCTTAAGAGACCCAAACATCTGACGTCAGATGCGACCATAGATGAGAAAAATGCATGAGCATGCCACCCCACTACCTGAAGGGAAGAAAGGGGGGTGTAGACACTTACCATAAGGTCGTTGTCCAGAAGACCCAGGGTTTGCCTCTCTGTGGGAAGAATGCTGGTGTCGCTCTTTGCTCCTGAAAACCAGCTCGTCCTGAATAGGAGCCTCAGTTCTCCCAATATGAACCTCGTTGCATACAGCTGGACAGACAACTCCTTCCTCTTTAGGCCCCGCCAAAAATATTTGGAATAAATATTTTGCACGTTTCTTTGGATTTTATCTAAATCCGTAAAACTCTACACAAAAGACCCCAACTCCTTTACGAAGGAGTCATCAAATAGTAGCCGTTTCGCTTGGGCACCTGGCTTATTAAGAGCTAAATTAACCAACTTAAGTTACATTTATAGCAAGATGGACTTGCGGCGCTCAGTAGTTGTACCCAACAAAATAATTTGCCTACTTGATTAGTTGGTGTCTCGATCTAGATCCCGGTTGTCTTCGAAAGCTTAAAATTTTTTGCCTGCAGGGCCTAATATGTCCAAGACCTTTTCCTGACAGTTAGTCAGTGAGGAGTCTAAACCCTTTCTGGGTTTCCACCCAGTTTTTCCTAAAAATTGAACGAACTTAGGATCGGCAATTGGCGTTTTACATGCATCATCAGGGACAGTGGGGAAAGGGCATTCTGCCTGTAATTTGTTCCATATAGCGGACCCTGTCCTATCTCATTCAGTTGCCTGTAACTATTCTTGTGTTTCCCAAACGTAACCTTGTTTTCCCCTTTTATACTACCGAACATTAACCACCCTCTGGCTTATTAACTTTAAAAGAACTCATTAACTCAAGTGCTCTCTCTGGGTGGACACCATTCATATGACAGAACACACAGGCTTTATGGAATGGTGGCCATTTTTTCTCCCAAACCCAGGTAGCGGTACCTGGTCGTCAAGCGCCTGGAACTAATTTCAGATACCATAGCTTGTGAGAAACTGTACCACTGCCTGCTCTGCTCACAGACAAGCCAGGAGTGCACTTTTGAGGAGAGACTCGTTTGTCTGAGGGGAGCATTCACTCCCTAAGAGCCAGGGGACGCATTCGGTAATATTTGTACAGGAACTCCCGAAGGTTGACTGGCCATTGCCTCTTTTTCTCTGGAACAATTTTGGGCCGGCCGGCCGGTCAGAACTTTACCTAAATGGCGATTCCGTTACACCGAATGGATATGAGTGCTATTTGGACAACTTGGGTGCTCAGATCTGGGCTATACGAGGATATAACACATGTGGGGTTCCTGTATTATTTGAATGTAATTTTGGGGTGTTTTCTGTATTTTTGACTGGTTCCCTGTAACTTAGAGATAATTGAGTTACTATTCTTTGACTCAATTATCTCCTAGACACAGGGATGCCTGGGAGGGGTTTGTATTCTTTTGTATGGAGACCCCATGCCGGGGGTCTGTGCATAAAAAGCCGAGTGCGGCTCACTAAACCAGAGTTGTACTCCCAGAACTGTGTGTCGTCCAGTTACTAGGGGAATGGGCTATGTTCACTAAGCAGTGCTTTATTCCAGCTTGAGAGGACTTCAGCAGAGATATTCGATCTCAGTATTGCAGCTATGGACTCAGTATTGCAGCTAGGGTTTATGGACTCTGGAGGCAATATATTTCACCACATACTCAGAAGGGCACCAATCCGCTAAACGCAGGTAAACCCCAAGGATCCAGTATTCTGGCATCATCACCATCACCGCCCAACACACTTACCTGGGCACCGGAAATGGTAGTGGGAATATTGCTGTGAGAGGAGCCGATCGCCTCTCCCACTGCACCATCGGATGCTGGTTTGGACTTGTCAATTTATTTCTCCATGTCGCTGACATCAGACAAATTAAGCTGGGCACTCGCCCACTTTCATAATCTAGATGATTTTGCCCAGATAGTGGCTCTTTTGTGCGGTGGTAATTTGCCTGGGGGATGGTTTGCAACAAAGAAGTCGACATAACGCCCATAGCAGAGACCAGAGACTGGACATTGGCATCTGTACATTGAGGTGTCCTGAAGCGCCTGGATGGGGGCGTGGCTGACTGCATACCAAACCAGACGTCTTTCTGTGGATCTCCACTTAGGCCCCATGAAACAGCTACAAAAGCCACAAAAAATACAAGCCAACCAGACAAATAAAATCCTACACCGCCCAGGAGACATAATGGGGTGCAAAAACAGGAAGCATCACTGCCCAGAAATTCACCGTTCACAAGATATAAGGCTCTCCTTCAAGAGTCCCACGCTGCGGCTAATCGCCAAGATGGCGCCTGAGGCCTAGCACGACCCGGAAGCCTCAGAGGACTCCCAGGAGGGAGAGGACCCTCACACCTCACCAAAGCCTGATAACCTCTATGGGAGTTTAGGGGTGTGCAGACCCCCAACAGATAACCTCCGCATTCCGGGTGCGGCAATCCGCAGCAGCACCCAATGAAGCACCCAGAGACACGATCGCAACAACCAGAGATGTCAAAGTGAGAGCCGCGATAATGAATCGGTCCAGAGTACTTGGGTCCATATGGTTCGAGGGTGCCACACTGACAATTTATGGGGACATCCCATTTATGGCCCTAGTATAGAATAGGAAACTAGCCCCGGTGGCAAGGAGGCTGCAGGACCACTCACTGAGGGAGTGGAGGGATCCCTTCAAGCTGTGCTCGGAGACGAGTACCTCGCTTTCACCTCGACGCACTGCCCGAAGGTGCTAAACCAGGCTCAGATGCACAGCACCTGGCACCCTGCCTACCTATGCAAACGCACATCTCCGCATACAGTGTCACAAGCAAAGTCAGCCACAGTAGCCTGATAGACTGAACCTGCCTGCTACCTATACTGTTTTGTCTTGTTTCCTTGATTTTCAGTTTAAGTTTGTTTGTCTATATTACTATGTTGTGTGTACCCATGCTCCGCTAAGTCGTTATCTATTAAACCTCCATATAATGGATACGTAATGTACTAAGTGTAAAACTCTAATAAAAACACAAATTGAAAAAAAAAAAAGCGCCTGCATGCCTGCAGATGCAGGAAAATCAGGGGACAAAACCCCTTCCCCAGGATTAACGTGGGGAATCTAAGGGGTCGCATGTGACCCAGAGGTCATAGTCAAATCCCTATCAGACTGCATTATGAAGAACAGGATAATAAGGAAAACTAAATAAGGAAACCTAAATATAGGGTTGATTAATGCAAAGGGAAGGAAATCTGTAAAACAACTCACAGTTTTGAAAATAAAATGCAGAGAGAGTAAAGAGCTGTTGTTCGCCAAAACTGCTAAACCCCAACAAGGTTTAGACAGGAATGGGCAAAGCTATCGGATAAAAGATTTTGTGTAATCTAGCCCTACAGAGGGTGAGATCATACAGCGTTTAACAATTTGATAAGACATTATCTATTCTTGGAAATAGTCACAGGAAACAGAGTCTGTGTGTCTTAAGCATGACCAGAGTGCTCAGTTGAGTGGGGATTATATTCATATCAATAATATATGATATCCATTTGTCATATCCAAATATTGCAGACAATATGCGAGTATAATTATTTATACAAAGAACTATGAATTTTATGTGCAAAAAAGACCCCCCAGGCCAAAAGTTACCTCCCCTCCCCTTAAACAGTGTACGTGTAAAAAAAGAAAAGCATTGTAGCGTAATACTGTGCATCACTATTTTATTTAAATAAAAAATAATATATTATTATTATTTTATTATTTATATAGCGCCAGCAAATTCCGTAGCGCAAAGAGCGAGGCATGAATTTGGAACAGGATTGCAGGCCATGGAGGTGGGCCAGCCATGACAAGTTGAGGTGAAGTAATTTAATACTCCGAGAACACTTTCTTCAGGCTGTGATTTTGAGGGTCAATACCCTGGCAGACCTCCCAAGTATCCCTGTTTAGGAGGAACAGTTCATATTACCCATTGTACAGCGCTACGGAATTTGTTGCCGCTATATAAATAATAAAATAATAATATTATGGGCCAAAACTCAATATCTTTGTCTATTTAAAATGTTGGTAGGTATACCCTGATGCCTCCAGGTATGGTATGAAAAGAAAGTTTGCATATAATATAAGGTTCAGATGGACAGAAAATTAAGCCAGGTGGGGCTATGGTTGCCTGACTCACCATTTTTTCATGGGTC